>JALRMH010000010.1:600000-842552 GCA_026119935.1 Endothia cerciana
TCGAGGGCCTCCTCGTGTCGGCCCTTGCGGGTCAGCCACCTCGTGCTCTCCTTGAGCGTCAACATGCCGAGCCCGAGCAGCGCACCCGGGACGAGCTGCAGGCCGATGGGGATCTGCCACTGCCGGGAGCTGTCGCCGCCCAGCGCGACGCCGTAGTCGACCCAGTACGAGACGAAGATGCCGAAGGTGTAGAACCACTGGAAGAAGCTGCCGATCCTCCCCCTGATCTCGGCCGGGCTCATCTCGGAGCTGAACATGGGCACGACGACGGTCGCCGTGCCCAGGCCCAACCCAGCGATGACCCGCGCGACGTAGAAGGCGGCGAGCGAGTGGGTGTTCACGGTCTGGATGAGGGCGCCGATGCAGAACACGAGGCTCGAGATCATCAGGGCCCTCCTCCGGCCCAGCCTGTCGGTGAGCGGCCAGGCCAGGAAGCACGCGACGAAGGCGCCGAGCTGCTGCAGCCCCACGGCCAGGGAGTCGACACGGGTGGCATCCGCGGAGGAGTAGCCATAGTCGCGCTCGAAGGACCTGAGGGTGAGGACGCCGCCGACGATGCCCGAGTCGTAGCCGAACAGGAAGCCTCCGATGCAGACGACGCTGCCGAG
This sequence comes from Endothia cerciana, assembly GCA_026119935.1. Taxonomy (NCBI): domain Eukaryota; kingdom Fungi; phylum Ascomycota; class Sordariomycetes; order Diaporthales; family Cryphonectriaceae; genus Endothia; species Endothia cerciana. The sequence continues at coordinate 600,609 of JALRMH010000010.1, forward strand.
CCAGTAGGCGCGGATCTTGCCCAGGCGGGTGCCCTGCATTCTGGTGGCGGTGGTGGCGGCGGCCCCGGGCTGGCGGGAGGATGCCGTTGCTGCTCCCGATGAGGATAGTCTGAATGGCGTCAAGGAGCTGCCTGGTCCGGCTGGATGTGGAAGGAGGGATTCCGACTCCTCTGCGTCGTTGTCGGGCTCAGACGACAGACTGGACCGCCCTGGCGTGTCGGGCTCTGGGGAGAGGCGGTCCATGGCGTTTTGAAGCTTGCCCCCCAGATCGACCTCCTGAGGAGGTGGACAGTGGTACGTATGACAAGCTCCAGCCGGCCTAGCCTGCTGGACCGGCCCAGGACCAGCTTCTCCAACACCCAGTGTACAGCAGACGCCTCAGATGGTGCCTACTGCTATGTATATACCGTAGCAGTTGTGGAGAGGGCCTGTATGGTCGAGCGGGCGCGGGGTTCATAGTGTGAGCTGTCATGCCGGATCCCACCCACCGAGCCAACATCTCCGTCCACCCCAAGAGACGACGATCCTTTTCCACCTCACAGAAGGCCTTGTTGTATGACCCCAGAAGTATTTGTCGCATGACCGGGGGTCGCAGCCGGAACGTTCAGGCAGACGTCGTGATCATCCCTGACGATGGCAACATCTCGATCCAGTGAGGGCCGCGCGTTGTTCAGAAAGTACCTGTCTAACAGCGGGAGTGGCAGATCTGCAGATCCCCCGCCAGCCGTACGGTGTTATACCCAGCATGAGCCCGGGAAAGATGTGGGCCTCTCTGTTAGAGGTAAACTCGATCCCCCGTGGCGCTCATGGCGCCCCTGGGCGATGCCTGGGCTTGCAGGCCTGGGCTGGTACTGCGAGGAGTCCCCTATACGCATCAAGCTTGTAGGTAAGGCAGGCCATCTAGCTGTGACGTCTTCCCCTGCCCGGAATGCAACCTTTCTCGTGATTGCTCCAGGCGGGACGGGTCTGAGCCGTCGAGGGCGTCGGCACTGGACGGAGAAGAATGGACGGGAATGAGCCTGGACGACCCCCAAACGACCCTGCAGGCCGAGATCCGACATGCATGGACAAAAAAGACAGCAACGCAGCCGGCTTCCACTATTCCCGGCGGCATGCCGGCATGCAACGAATGGCCTTTGGCTCTGTTATTAGCCGTGTAGAATCGAGAAAGGTGGTCTGGCTGGTTGATTGGTTGGTTCGTTGTCGTTGAAGGGGCACGCGAGGGGTAATCGACCTGAGGGAGGGGGCAGGTTGTTTATCCACTACACGCAAGGCAAGGCGAGGAACCAATGGTCTTACACGAAAAGGCAGAGAGGCAGAGAGAAGCACACACTGCCCCATCGCCCGTCCATATCCTGCTTCTCTCTATCCCCACTCTCCCAAGCCGTGCGCCGCTCCTGTTGTACCGCACTGATGATGCCTTTCCGTCCTGCCAACCGCAACGCAGAGCACACGCAATCCAGGGGGGCGGGCAGCACGTGACGCCCTCTACGGGGTCCGATGGTCGCCGTTGATAGCTTCCCCTCCCCCTCTCCCCTCTCGTCATGTGAAATTCTGGGTCTCCACGCATGTCCTGGGTTTGACTCGTCACCCGCTCGCTGCCCTGCCAGAGTAGAATGGACACGCCACCTTCCGTGGGCTGCATCTCTCATCAGCTCGTCCAGGAGCTCGTACCCCCCATACCTCGTGTCGTGTCGTGTCCCTCCCCCCCCTTCTTCCTCTCCTCCTCGACGGTCCTCCCTGCTTCACACATAACCCTCCCCTCCCCCTACATCGTGACCTTACCCCGTCCCCTCCAGTGGCCATCTGCCCCACCCCAACGGCCCGCATCGTCAAACCATGGCTTCCGCAGAGGAGAAGCGCCCTAACTTCCTCGTCATCGTCGCCGATGACCTCGGCTTCAGCGACATCAGCCCCTTCGGCGGCGAGATCAACACCCCGCACCTGGCCAGGCTCGCCGCCCAGGGCCTCCGCTTCACCGACTTCCACGCCGCCGCCGCCTGCTCGCCCTCGCGCGCCATGATCATGACGGGCACCGACCACCACATCGCCGGCCTGGGCAACCTGATCGAGTGGACCAACATCAGCGGCCAGAACGACCCCAAGGGCGGCATGTCCACCGCACCCCAGCGCGGCATGCCCGGCTACGAGGGCTACCTCAACGAGCGCGTCGCCGCCCTGCCCGAGGTCCTGCGGGACGCCGGCTACCTGACCCTCATGGCCGGCAAGTGGCACCTCGGCCTGACCCCCGAGAGGTCGCCCCGCGCCCGAGGCTTCGAGAGGAGCTTCGCCCACCTCCCCGCCTGCAGCAACCACTACGCCTACGAGCCCCGGCTCGAGGGCGCCGACCAGATCCCCGGCTTCATGACCATGAGCTTCATCGCGCTGCACAGCGAGGACGGCGAGTACGTCAAGAAGCTGCCCGACGGGTGGTACAGCAGCGACGGCTACGGGGACAAGATGGTGGACTACCTGCGGGAGTGGAGCGGGAACAAGGACGACGAGAGGCCCTTCTTCGGGTACCTCCCCTTCACAGCGCCCCACTGGCCGCTGCAGGCCCCGCAGGAGTACATCCGCAAGTACCGCGGCGTCTACGACGATGGTCCCGACGCGCTGAGGCTCAGGCGCCTCCAGAGGCTCAAGGGGCTCGGGATGGTCGCCGAGGACGTCGAGCCGCACCCGGTCGTGGCGGAGGAGGTCAAGGAGTGGGACGACATGTCCGCCGAGGAGAGGGCCAACTCGTGCCGCGCGATGGAGGTGTTCGCGGGCATGGTCGAGTGCATCGACGCCAACGTGGGCAAGGTCGTCGACTACCTCGAGTCGATCGGCGAGCTGGACAACACCTTCGTGTGCTTCCTCTCCGACAACGGCGCCGAGGGCGCCGCCTACGAGGCCTACCCGATGGTCCAGGCCGGCATGATCCAGCACCTCAAGAAGTACTACAACAACCACATCGACAACCTGGGCAACGGCGACTCCTTCATCTGGTACGGCCCCCGCTGGGCCCAGGCCGCCACCGCCCCGAGCAGGCTGTACAAGGCCTACACCACCGAGGGCGGCGTGCGCGTGCCGTTCCTGATGAAGCCGCCCGCCAGCTGGCAGGACGGGATCGAGAAGGGCGGCATCACGCACCAGTTCAGCACGGTGATGGACCTGGCCCCGACCATCCTGGACATGGCCGGCGTCAAGCACCCGGCGCCGACGTACCAGGGCCGGGAGGTCGTGCCCATGCGCGGGAAGAGCATGGTGCCGTACCTGAACAGCACGGCGGAGACGATCCACGAGAAGGAGTTCATCAACGGGTGGGAGACGTGCGGGCGGGCCGCCTGCCGGAAGGGCGACTGGAAGATCGTCTTCATCCCCAAGCCCAAGGGCCCCGAGAGGTGGCAGCTGTACAACCTGGCCAGGGACCCCGGCGAGGTCCACGACCTCGCGGACCAGGAGCCCGAGAGGATGAAGGAGCTGATCAAGCTGTGGGACCAGTACGTGCTGGAGACCGGGGTGATCCCGCTGGCGCCGGAACTGGGGCGCTGGATGGCGGCGATGGAGGAGCAGATGCCCGAGAACGCGTGGATCGAGTATGAGTACTGGAAAGAGGGCGCGAGGGACGACCCCAAGAAGTTCACCAAGAACATCCCCCGGTTTGTGAGGCAGGTCAAGGCCATATAGAGGGACGTCATCACGTAGCGAACTGTGATAGCAGCAATAGAGACGTGCAGACAGATCCAAAAGAAGATCGGTGCTGTTCCTGACGGTCAGCCCTGCTTGAAGTTCATACTGTATCCCCCCGTCTTCGGATCCTGTTCCATCTTGAAGTTATCCGTGCTCAACCCAAACGGCTTCAGGATGCCATTGCCCAGCTACCAACCCCGGAGGAGATCTTTCGTCAGCAAACACGGCTACCTCATAACACCTTCCTAGGCGCGCAGGGTTCGACGTGATCGGTATTCAGGATAGGTAGGGCCCGGACTCACCTCCTTTAGCTTCCCCCACATCTCGGCCGTCTCCCGCTCCTGCGCCGCCTTGACCCGCGGCGGCAGGGACCGCAGCTGCGCGGCCACGATCTTCCGGTCGCCGGCGCTGACGTTGTCCATCTTGGAGAGCAGCTTGTAGTCCTCCTCCGCGCCGGCCAGGTTCGACCACCCGCCGGCCTCGCCGCGGGCCCGCGCGCGGCGCATCAGGGCCTTGTACCGGATGCGTCTCGAGTCCTCCCTGCGCTTCAGGCGGGCGGCGGTGGCCGGGTCATCTACCTCGTCCCCCACGGGTGCAGGGGCGGAGCCGGCGGCGCCGGACGACACGATCTCCTCCTCTACCTCTTCTTCTTCTCCTCCGTGTCCCTCCTTCTTCTTCCTGGCTGCCTCCTCCTCCTCGGCGACCAGCTCGTGGTCGACCCTGTCCAGCTTCTCGAGGGCCTTGGTCGCGGAGCCCATGGCGTCTTTCCACTCCTCCAGCTTCAGGTGGCATGCCGAGATGTTGGACTGCAGCACGGCGAGCTCGAAGTCGAGGTAGTTGGGGCAGGCGGACGTCGCGTCCGAGTACCTGGTCAGGGCCTGCGTGTACGAGCCGGCGTTGAAGAGGGCGTTGGCCTCGGCCTTGTGGGCTCGGGCCTCGGTGAGGAGCTCCTGTTGTGACCGGTGTGAGCAGGGGACTTGTCGTCGGGCATGCGGGCCACCCAGGCCGGGCTGTGATTATCTCACTGTTTCCTCCTCTGGTGAGAATCTGACCACCTCAGGCTTGTCTGGTGTGTGGTCGTCGTCCTGGGTGGCTCTGGAGGGCTCGGCGGGCTTGGGAGGGTCTGGATCGGAGACCTGGGGGTCACCTCTGCCCTCGGCTGGGGGTGTCTTTTCGGACATGGTGATGGTGAGACCTCCCTAGAAGAAGAGCTGATCTGTTCGTGGAGGAGGAAGACAAGATCGCGGAGGATCTTCACATGCGATGATGACAGCAGCTGCGGGTCAAATCCCTGTCCTGAGCTCCCCACTACAGCTTGTGACGACCCAGTGGGGCAGCACCTGGGGGGTTCCTCGCTGTAGAGGATGCCCCTTGTTGCCCCTCTACTATGGTATAATGCCCTATACTCTCAAGTGAGTTTACTGTAAGTGGCCATCTCCACTTTATTTTCGCAAAATCATAACCCCATCAGTAAGTTTATATATAAAGTCTAGGAACACAAGAAGTATGAATTTTAGAACTGTAAGAAACTAATTATTTTGGACCTTTCTTTAATTATACTCTTTAAACAAAGTATTAAGGCTTTTCGCTCTAGGTGCTACGCTGCAATTGCTGCAAGTCTACCGCGTGATCGCCAGCTTCGACCACCCATCCTCCAGGCCGGGCGTGCCATCTATCCTGAGAGCTGGTTGTGGCTTACATGCCCATGCCGGCGACGACAGGAGAGCTTCTGAGGTTGGGGATGGCCGCCAGCTTCAGGACACCCTGGTAGAACGGCGGGTTCTCGCTCCCATCTGGCTTGGTGTAGACCAGCTGGTTCAGAGCGACACTCCCACCCGCCGTGCTAGAAAACGCCCAGCCGGTGAGAAAGGAGGCATTCACGTCGAAGTTGTCCGCCGCCATGAGGTTGGCATAGATCTGGGCCTGCTGGCCAACTACCGTAGTGGGATTGAACGTCAGCGCCGACCACAACGGGCCCTGCTTGGAGGTAATGAGGTCGACGCCAGTGACGATGCCGAGATTGTTGCCCCCACCGCGGAGTCCCCGCGAGAGATCCGTATTCTCCTCGGCGCTGGCTCTCGCGACGGAGCCGTCGGCCAGCACAACTTCGAACGACGTCGCCTGGTTGCACGTCCAGCCGTGGCGCGGGCCGAAATACGAAATCCCCCTTCCCAGCGTGAGGCCGCCGACGCCCACCCCGGCCACGCGTCCGCCGGCCACGCTTAGGCCCAGGGGGCCGAGCTTGCCGTAGACGGCGTCCCAGGTCGCGCCGATGCCGATGGACGCGCTCGAGCCGTCGGCGCTCAGCTCGACCGAGTTAAGGCCGCGCAGGTCGACCGCCAGGCCCCCGGGCGCGTTGACCGCCTCGGGAAATCACATGTGGCCTCCCCCGCGGACCGCGAAGCCGCGCGAGCCGTTGGAGCTCAGCGTCAACGACTTGACCGCGGCCGAGACATCGCTGACCGCCTGCGGGGTGACGAAGCACGGAGGGTGGATGGCCGATGCCTGGGGCGGGTAATACGACACGAGAGACGCGTTGTATCCGGGGCTGCCTGGGAGCAAAACTTTGTCCGCGCCGAGCAGGGCGACCAAGGCCTCGCACTGAGGTTCCATCGCAGACGGAGGTTAGCTTGGAGGGAGCTTATGGTGGCGTTTTTTCCTTCTGGTCTGTTTGGGAGTGGGGTGTTTCCAAGAAGAAGAAAGGCGAAAAAGAGCGTGGACGAGGTAGGTATCTTATACACACACACACGCACACACACACATGATGGAGACTGATACTGTCCATCATAGTTCTTTAACATCAGAGTTGCGGTCACCAGCTGGGTAGGATCGCCTGACGCTGTGCGTTGGCAGAACACGAAGAAAATATCATATATGCAGGTAATAGCCAACGAGAGAGACTACATGATAGCTGAGGTTTCTATTGGGTACAGGCTGAGTGAGATTCATGCGAAAGGTCTTGTCTGGCGAGGAGGACTGCGGCCCGTTGGATCTAAGCCAGGACGTGTCAGAACTGGGCCAGGCTTGATGATAAGTCCTACGGGCCTTGTCTGCACCGGTCCAGACTTTGGGAACTTTTGGCATGAACTTCCGTGCTCCCATCCAGAGTGCTCTGAAGTGTCGAAAAGCAGGTCAGTTGCTGTTCTGCTGCTGCTGCTGCTGCTGCTCGAAGTCTGCAACCTGTGGCCCCTTTTGCCTCCTCTGGTCCTGCACGCCCGTGATCTTTCTCTCTTCCGTAAAGGTAAACAGACATAGTGCTACTGGGCGCGTTACAAGTTGAGACAGGGACGCTGGTTAAAGCCACAACGTCGAGGAGCCTAGGTAACCCGTCAGGTTCTCGTGAAAACGGTATTAACACGGATTTCCAACCTCTACTCGGGCTCCCACAGTTCCCTGTAGAGCGTCCCCGGACGGGATGATGAGTGGCATGAAACAAGATATTAATGAGGTTATAATTTAAGTAGGGTGAAGCAGCCTTAGTGCTCTATGAAAGGGGGTGTAGCTGAAGATGGATGTTAAAAAACAATTAGGTTCTTAGCATCCCCCAGAGCTTCTGTGCTACTAGGATTCTGCGAAGATAAAGTGGGGATGGCCACTTGGAACGCGCGCCGGAGACGGAGCTCAGGGCTCAATCTCCAACGCGAGGCCGCCACCAGATGTGAGCAGGTCGACTTCGATCCTCAGCCTAAACAAAAACCACCACCGCCCAGAACCTGATCGCCCGCCCTCAGCAGCCAGGATCCAAGCAGGATGGCGCCCAGAACAGAGTATCAACACCCCCCTTGACTCCCCTCCCCCATCACAATCTACAGTGCCCCCCCATACTGACCGGCGCCGCCCCCCCCCCTCTCTCCCATCCAGCTTCCCACCCGTGCGGGCCTGCCTCTTCGACATGGACGGCCTCCTCCTCGACACCGAGGACATCTACACGTCCTGCATCAACATCCTCCTGCACAAGTACGGCCGCCCGGACCTGCCCTGGACCATCAAGGCCAGGCTGCAGGGCCGCCCCGGCCCCCAGGCCAACGAGCTCTTCCACTCCTGGGCGCAGCTGCCCATCCCCCACGACGAGTACCTGGCGCAGTACTCGGCCCTGCAGCGGGAGCACTTCCCCAGCGCCAGGGCCCTGCCCGGCGTCGGGGACCTCCTGTCGGACCTGGGCCGGACGAGGTGGTGGGACGTCGGGGGCGGCGGGGAGGGGCGCCGCGGGAGGAGGGTGCACGTCGCGCTGGCGACGAGCAGCAACAGTGCCAACTTCGCCCTCAAGACCGCGCACCTGCCCGACCTCTTCTCCGTGTTCCAGAGCCCCCACCGCGTGCTAGGCGACGACCCGCGCATCCGCCCCGGGCGCGGCAAGCCCCTGCCCGACATCTACCTCCTCGCGCTGGCCACCGTCAACTCCACCCTCCCGCCGGGCGAGCCGCCCATCGCGCCGGAGGAGTGCCTCGTGTTCGAGGACAGCGTGCCCGGCGTCGAGGCCGGCCGCCGGGCCGGCATGCGCGTGGTGTGGTGCCCGCACCCGAAGCTCAAGGAGCTCTACGACGGGCGCGAGGGCGAGGTGCTGGCCGGCAGGACGGGCGAGGCCGGGGACGGGGTGGACGAGCACCAGCTGGGGGAGGTGGGTGACGGGTGGGGCGAGTACCTGCAGTCCCTCGAGGCGTTCCCCTACGAGAGGTACGGGATCGTCGTCCCGCCCAAGGAGGTGGATGGGGACGAGAGGATGAGGGAGACCGCGAGCACGGAGGGTGTGAGCGTGCAGGAGGGTCCAAAGTCATAGGGCGAGGCAGCAACCAGGTAGAGGCTGCCTGCTGAGATGGTTGGAGGCGTGTGTGGGCTTCAGATCTGCTCAATTTGGAGTGGATAGACATCAACACCTTGGGAGACGAAGGCAGGCATACGGATAAATGCGAACGTGATTTACTCCTATCATGAAGCATGCCACCCACTCCCCCCCCCCATCCGTCACTAACAAAACTATCCCATCTTGACTCGCTATGGGTCGGATCGTAAACAGCCTCCCAAATGTATTGCTAGTCTTATGAGAATGGGGTATCATGTGATAGTTCGATAAGAAGCCCGCCTCAAAACCCGTATGCTTAGTATAGATAGACAGCCCAGGCACATTTGACCTGGACAGTGTTCCTGCTGCAGTTATGTATGCCCAGGTACATTGCCATACCGTAAGCCCAGTGGTCGGCCTCCTTGACGAGTCTCGTCCCATCCCATCCCACTTTCCATTGTGCCTCCTTTCTTCACTTTCCCTCGACCCATCTCGGCTCATCTCAATAGGGCCACAGGGCCCCACTCCCGAACGAAGTCTCGTGCCCGCCCCCGCCCGTCCTCTCCGCCCTCTCGGCCCTTTCCGGCGGTTTATACCACTCACGATAGGGATGGTTCGGCTGATTGAAATCCGCCTGCGCCAGCAACGGGTTCACGGTCGGCCTCGCGCTCGGCGGCGTCGACACCGAGGCGGGCGTGTACGTCGTCGCCGCCGCCGGACTCGTGTGGTTGCTGGCGCTCGCCGTCGCGATGCTGTTGTTCCTCGCTGCCGGGACGGAGGATGATGGCCCGGCCGCGAGATTCGCGCGGCGGGCCTCGGACATGGTCGTCGTGGATGTGGGCGGATGGATCGGGGCTGGTGGTCCAGGTGGTGGCGGCTGGGAGGAGCGCTGTGGCTCCTGCTGGTGCGCTTGTTGATTGTTCTGGTCGCGACGTCCGAAGAGCTGACTGATCACCGCTGCGGCACCGAGGGTCCCGCCTTGTGCCGACGGTGAGATGAGAGCTTGCTGCTGAGCCGCGGGAGGCGGTGGCAGACCGGCCGTGCTTGATATGTGACCGGGTCCGGAGCCGCTCACGGACGGCTCCGGCGGCTCCCAGCCCCAGGCGCGTTTCAGCTCGGAATGGACGCGCTTCAGGTTCCATCCCGTCTTGAGGTAGATGCGCATCAGGATGTCGAGAACTTCATGCTGCTCGCGGGCATCGGTAAGTACCGAGCCCGCAATGGCGAGCGAGCGTATCGCGACGGAGGCGACACCGTGGTCTTTCGTGTGTGCTGCGATGCCGCAGACCTGGTGCGCGTGGTGCAGCTGCACGGTCCGCGCCTCCTCCTCGTCGTGGTGGTGGGCTTGGAGCGGGTTAATCTGCGCGAGGAGGCACATGGCTGTGTGGTAGAAGAGGCGGCCTACGATGGCGGAGCGCTTGATGAGCCTGCTCTGGTCAGCGCTTACCACCCTTCCTGAGTCGCTTCTTCTGCTTCGGGTGGACATTGTGGGGAGGCACTCACCAGATGTTCGGGAAGGTCGATTTCGTCGACGAGGTGAATAAGTATCCATAGGGCCTCATCGACCTCGGACAGTTAGCATTCCACGTGTCGCACCACGTCTTTAACCGCTGCCACTCCGCAAATCGGCTCTGCAGCCTGACTTGTTCATCATGCGGGCTCGGCTCCTGGAATTGCGGGATGCTCGCCCGGAAGTTCGCCACCTTGGCCACAATGTATAGGATCCGGTGCACCCAGACCTCCTCGTCGCCCACGCCGGCGACACCGCTGGCAGACCATGGTAGTTCCTCGGTGGTTATGATGGATGGCCGGCCACCATTGTCCGTGTTAGGTGACTTGCCCCTACCACCAGGCGGGCCTCCCGTTATGCTCATCAGCTCCTCCGGATCTATACCCCAGTGGTCCGGGTCCCATGCAGTCGCCCAGTTGAATGCCAGGCAGCTGAGGATTTCCATACCCACGTTCAGCCAGAAACATGCCGCACCTATGCCTGTGCTCCTCGCGTCCCACTTGCACTCACGGATGAGCGCCCGCGCACCGGCAATATGGTTCATGCGCGCCGCAGGCTTCTCGCTCATGATCTCGTACACGTTCAGCACAACTGCGGTCGTCGCGCACTCGGCCGTGTCCCGCTCCGGGTTCTGGAGGCTACGCAGGAGTTGGGTCGTTGCCGTGTCATAATAGTGTAGCGCTTTATCGTCCTTGTAGCTGCGGCGGTCGACCAGCGTCAGGTGTTTCACGCCGCAGGCGAGAAAGGCATCGAGAAGCATCGGGGACTTGAGCGCGAGGTAGGGAATGACGCTTCCAAAGTGCTGCTGGTTGTCGAGACTGTCCATCCATACCGCTACCTCGTCGATAAAGACCTGCATGTAGTGGACCTCTTCTGCCGAGTTGAGATAGTCGCGCTCGCCGTTCTTTTCTGACTGCGGCGTCATAAGCCCGTCGTGAGGATCCGGTCCGCCCGAGCCGGTCGCGTGACGGAACGATCCGGATGAAGATACTGCTACTCCCTGAGGGACAAACGATGAGGCTACACTGGAGACGTCGCTCGTTCTATAGGCGTGTGTGGGCTGCATGCTCTCGTCTCGCATGGCGTATGGGTCGTGGGTGGTTCCCAAACTGAAGGATGTTCCTCGTCCCCCTCCACCTGAATGAGACGAAGACGGCGTTGGGCCAGATCCCATAGCCAGGAAAGCATCGCTGTCTTTTCGTGAAAATGTGTTCCCTATGGTCTCTTCGTAACCGCTATAAGCTAGTTCCTGGAAAGGACGAGACAGGCCGCCCGAGTAGTATAAACCCTGCACAGCTTGCTGCTGACCCAGTGGAAGAGTTTCTACAGAATGACTGGGTCCAGCCAGCACAGGATCAACCATCTGTACACGTCTTGACCCAGGGGTAACGTTGGGCTCTCCAGAAGGCGTAGCCACCTGCTGGCCGAGTTTGGCATAACGCGCAAGCCCGCCGACATATTCGGAGGCAATTTGGCGAGACTCGTCTTGGAATTGGACTATGTCGAACAGGGTCAGTAAGGATAGCATCACACAAACTGCTTTCCCAACCCAGGACAGGAATTGGCAAACCAAGCTGAGGAACCTGCAGCATCCATCCGGTGAATCCTACTTTGCACGGCGCGGGAAGACTTACCACGCCAGTCCACTGGTGGCAACAGATAAGGAGGTTGCTCGACCTTCACGTCGATGAAGTTCAGTCGGATCCCACGCTCACATTTTCTATTGCTTTTTTGACAGTTCACGCACACCGGCATGGCCTCATCGCACTTCAGGTGTCGATTCCTGCACGTTAAGCACCCTGTCCTCACTCGTTTGGACTTTGGTAAGACGGGCGGGGCCGTAGGAGGGCCCGCCTCCATAGATTCATTGTGTTGTCGGATTCTAGTCCCCTCCTCTCCCCCAGAGACATCGTTGCCCTTTGAGTACGGTGGAGAAGACTCATCCATGACTGTTCGTGAGACGGGGGTCACTGCTGGAGCCGCGACAACTTGACTCGATCTTCGCATTCCTCTTGCGCCTGAGACCTTTTGTCGTTTTGCAGGTGGAAGCTCAAAGTGATCGTTCGTGACAGGGCTTGTAGTGTAGTTGCCTCCCCTGCTGCTCCCGCTGGTCGGATACGTCGTTGAGACATCATCACCAGCATAACGAGGATAAGTGTCTTGCTGCCGCGCCGGAGAAGAATGGTGGGACGAGTAGTGGCAATCCGGAGCGGCAGATTTTGTCTGTGAGTGGGACAGGTTCTGGCGCTGAGGTTGGTGCTCATCAGCCACCACCGCGTCCGCGCCAGGGCCGTACCCCGACGAGACAACGCCGGGAGGTGCCCCGTAGGTCGCCACGGCGACTGATCTCCGGGACGGAGAGGTAGGCGGTGTTGAACGTGCCGTCCTGCGCCGAGTGGCCGGTACGGAAGATTGCAGAACTAGTGGAGGTTCGAGGTCAAGATTGGCTCTAGCGGGGGTGCATCAATCTGGGAAACAATAGGAGTGCGTCCAGAGTTCCTCCGGCGGCAGCCGCCGCGACGTATGCGGGAATAGCAAGGAAGGTGGGGACGAGAAAGCTGTATATGCGGCGGTGAGATGGAGATCATTGGGAAATCGATGCGGAAGTTCGCCTGGTTGGTCAAGATCTTGCGATGTCACTGCAACCTCGCGTGTCCGATAGAAGATGGGTAGACGCACAACCGTCCAAGGTCGAGGCTCTGAAGGTCCGCCGGATGCGCCCAGCCAAATATTGGCTGATCTCAATGCGACGACGATCAGGTCCCAGATGCTGTCTGGACACAGGCCAAGATTATCTTCGGCGCGAATGCCCGCCGTTTTTGCTTTTGCACCAGGGGTGCCGTCAAGCGGAACGGAGAAATTATGAGGCACGTTTCGAAATGCCTCGTACTCACGCTTCCGACTTGAACGTCGTCCCTCAATTCTGCGAGGTGGCTTGTGGCGTCTGTAGATGAAGCCCAAGCTCCCTTCACTCACTCAGAGAGGGCAGCGGGAGGTCCTGTTCAGGTTCGTGGCCCGATGTGATTGAGCTGCTCGATATAACGAACTCTCGGGCAGGCCGTGAAGGGCAGCAGAGCGATCGATGTGCGTATCCAACGGCGAGAGAGGGGTATCGTCACAGACACTATCGTCCGAGGGCGACGTCCAGTGTTCAGACTCTTAGAATCTTAAGAAAACCTGATTTTCCGAGCCCGGTCCTGAGCTGAGAGCGCTGTCATGCAGAGGGGGAGCTCGGTGTTGGTCGCACACAAGTAGCGCAATTCCGAATCCCTAGCCGATATTGAGAGACAATTGGAGGTTCGAGATACTGCTGGGCGTTCGTTTGACAGAGTCGTACAGCCCGCGTGCCGGGAAATGAGTCGGCTTTGAGGCTGTCGTAGTCGAGGACAATAATAGCAGTGTATGCCTAAGAAGATGCGCCCGAGCCGTCGAGGAGTTGTGACGACGCTCCTGGGCTGCCGTTGGATGGAGGGTTGGGCCACTCTGGGGACTCGAAAGAATGGAAAAATCTAGCGCATCGGCAGCCCTCCCGATGTGGCTTGGGGGACAATAGCTTGCATTAAGAGAACCTATCAGTGGAGAGGAGCGGGCTCGGGAGGTGTTTCCGAGCTGAAGGGACAGCTCCAGGTGGCGGGCACTGGGCTGGGGCATCGAGATGGGGCTGGCAGCGTGCAGCCCGGAGGCTTCTCGAATCTACCGTATCGAGCAAGATAAGCGGGCGTCCAAGACTGGTCCCCAGCTGAGATGTCAAAACCTTGGCAGCATGGGATTTCCTTTTTCGCCCTTCTTTTCCGATGACTTTATTGCGTGTTGGAGAGACAGCATATCGTTGTTGTTGTTTTTTTTGCGCCGGATGCTTGCCGTCAAAACCGAGGTTGGCGGTGTGCGCCTTGGCGCTACCCGGCTTCGATCGTGCATTGCTTGTCTCGTTGCTGTACAGTCCCCACGATGCCGTCATGCAATTTCAGAGGAGCTCCGATATTCATACGTAGTTGGCCGGCCCGTTTCTTCCCTCTGCGTCTAAGCACTTTCGTACAGGGGTCATATGTGGTTAATTGCGTGCTAGAAACATTCCTGCGCTGTACCATGCAGCTGACGAGGTTTGATCGCCCTGCCCTTCCCAAGGGTTAACGCCTCAAACTTGAGACAAATCGGAGGGGGGTAAAGTTTCTCGGGGGCTGGGTGAAGCATCCCTTGCCGGTGTCCAAATCATCTAAAGCGACAGTTAGCGAGAAACATTGATCGGGCGGGTATGCGCTCAGTACGCGTCCAAAGCACTGCTTTCACGGCGGCGCTGAAGAAGATAGGTGCCCACGGTTGGCCTCGGGCTAAGATCGACCCGAGACAGATTGAAGTACCGACCGATGTGTGGCATTATAGTGGGTGAGACAAGAGGAATGGGGTTGACACACGAGAGATGCTTGGCAACCAGGTCGAGGTTGGCATGTGTTGGCTGTCGAGACACAGGCCGACCTCACGTGGCAGGCCTGGAATGAGCGACGCACCCATATGCACGTCATGATGCCCCCGGGCTGGAGGCTGGAGTCGAGATATCTCACCAGCGCCGTCTCATCGCAAACGCCCGCACCCAACACCAACTGCCTTGGTCGATAAGATGGATATGCGTAGACGCCAAGGGGCAGCACGGCGCCATCGCGTGATCTGACCACCCCCGACGGCCGTGGTCCAGCATGCAACCATCAAGAAGGGCTCTCAAAGCCGGCCTCCGGATGCTTCGCGACGGTTGATAAGGTGTGCACAGGCAGGGTGGACTGATTTCCTCAGGAACCAGGCGTTTCCCATCTTGCATGGCCAATCGTGAACCATAATGAGGCGCCAGGTGGTGGTGGTGGTGGTTGCGAAGATTGGTTCGCGTCTGCAGGCCGCTAAAACAAGAGCTCCAGGCCCCGAGGATAAGGTTGGATTGTCGGGACAACCCGCTGCGGGGAACCCAGCCGTACCAGCCTAGACAGCAGCGGCCACCAGGCTGGCAGGCTGGCAGGCTGGCAGGCTGGCAGTGTGCCAGTGTGCCAGTGTGGCAGGGGAAGGGACGGCAAGCGAACGCTGCGGTAAACTGTCCGAGATTCACCAGGGCTAGAAGTGACCTGACCTCCCAGCTGTCCGCTTGTGCCAGGAGCTGCCAGAGTGCTGGGCTGAGGTGATGGCGAGAGGCTAATAAGGCCATGTCTCGGTCGAACCTGGTGTTTTGTGCTGGTGTGGCTGACAGATGAGACACCCAGAACAGAGGGGTTCTATCTGGGAATGAAAACTTGAGCAATTAGCTCTGGACATTTTGAAAGAAAAAAATCTCTCTCTCTCTCTCTCTCTCTCTCTCTTTTTTTTCCTTCTTTCCCCTCTTCTTCCTCTCCTTCTTTCTTCCCCTCCTCTCATTCCTTTCCCCTCTTCTTCCCTCTTCCTTTCACCTCTTCCCTCTGTCTCGGTCGAGGTTGAGTCCCTGAGGCGGTGAGATGTTAGCCGTCTCGAGGGTCAAAAAGACAGACAAGAGATCGTCAGAAACTCTCGGTGCTCTCCGTCATCATATGGGCTTTTCAAGCGCTGAGTGGTTGCCTATAGTAGTCATCAATATTCCATTCGCGGTGGCAAGAAAAGCAGGCTCATGTGTACTAGGTATCAGGTAGGGGTGCTGCCACAGCGCAAAGGTCACCTGCGGTTCTGGTTCGAGGCTTCAAGGATTAGTCAGGGTAAGGGTTGTATAGCCCACGGGCTGACTAGTATGACCGGCGTTCAACCACATTTCATGGTCGTGGCGTTGGGAGGAGATTCGACCAGCCCAGCGAAATTTCCACCGCCCCGCCTGCACGACATCACGCGTCTACACAGCATTGCGTTCTGCCGAGACATGGCGATTCCATCTTGACCTATTGTTTTCGCGTCACACACTCGGCTGCCCGACCGAAGCGTCAATCGAGCTGCCATACTAGTGGCTTGGTGGGCTTGAGTCGAGGCTTTGGGAGATTCCGAACTCTGCCTGGTAGGGTTGAACCTCATGAATCATCAGCCATGGCCAGCAAGGACGCAGACATTCCCCCGCAGCCCAGGGCCATCTTGAGGGGCCACGAGGCACAAGTCCACGCCGCGGCCTTCGTCAGGTCTAACGAGCGCCTCCTCACCGGCGATGCAGACGGCTTTGTTGTGGCATGGGACCTAACTATCATGCGGCCACGCGCTGTCTGGCAGGCACATGAGAATGCGATTCTGGGCATCGCAGGATGGGGCATGGACAAGGTCATCACCCATGGGAGGGACAACAAGCTCATTGTGTGGAGGCTTTCCGCTGGGGACGAGGCCTCCATGAGCACCATCCTGCCACTGGGGACGGTCCCGAAGCCTCGCGTGAAGCCATGGATGCTGCATCTCCTCGAGGTCAACACTATGAACTTTTGCGCATTCGCATACAGTCCAGCTTCTCCACGTAGCTTGACGTCTGCTCCGGGCCATCCGCCTCAAGCAGAGCTACTCATTGCGGTTCCCAACACTCTAGCCTCAGAAGCCATCGATGTCTACAGCATACCGTCCCAGGCTCGTATACACACGGTCAAGCTAGGTGGTGATCATGGCATGGCCATGGCACTTGCCCTGATGTGGTTGTCCGACAACCTTACTCTGGCGATTGGATACGAGGACGGGATGGCGGTCGTCGCGCAGCTTGAGGATGATAATAGGACCTGGAGTGTAATTTATCGAAACCAGTGCCACAAGCAACCCATCCTGTCGCTCGATATCGCACCAGACCTGGAATACTTTCTCACCTCGAGCGCGGACGCCACTATCGCAAAGCACCCGCTACCACGTCGACAGCCTAAAATTGTGAGACTGATCGGGGATGGCACTGCCAAAGCCAGCCTCGAAGACGAGCCCGAGACAATGACTGTCCCTTCTCCTGGGACGGACACACAAACTCCAGATCAGAGCAGACCCGTGTCACTGCTATCCGCCGCACTCGCCTCCCAGCCGCCGGTCCAGGCCCCAAGAGTTGCAACAAAGCCAGAGGTCCAGACGCAGCCACTAAAGGTCGTCGACACCAAGCATTCTGGTCAGCAGGGGCTCAGCATCCGGTCTGATGGACGCATATTTGCTACTGCTGGCTGGGACTCCAAGGTGCGGGTATACTCAGCCAAGACGATGCGCGAGGTGGCGGTGCTCAAGTGGCATCCTGTGGGTTGTTTTGCCGTCACCTTTGCTGACATCATAGCCAACGATCCCGCCGGCGGCAGCGCTGCGGATAGCAGACCTGATGGCGAAGGCTCTTCAGAGACGAGGTTGGTGCCCAAAGTGCTCGACAACACGGTGAAAGCCCGGAGAATCACCCAGGCCAAAACAGCGCATTGGCTAGCAGCCGGAAGCAAAGATGGCAAAGTGAGCTTATGGGACGTGTTTTGAATGCGCCTCACTGCCACGCCGCGACGCGATCGAGGAAACCTTCCAGCCGGCGGCTCCCCTGACTTGCTCCTAGATGGTCGGAGCTACCATTCGCCGAGAACCAGGCTCGCAATTCGTCTGACGAAGACGGCTCTGCGAAGAGCCGCCGTTTCCAATGATCTACAGAACTGCTGTGGTTAGAAGTACCGCAGCAGGAGCTTTTCGAAGTAGTCGAGGGTAACTGATCTTCACCACACACGCAAAAGGCTTTGTACTGCCTTCCTCCCCTTCACGACTTTCTGCTGCTCATCATACCTACGACTCCCTCAACATGCCGAAATGCCTGTGCACCCCCTCGCCCCCATGCTTGGCGAGATCAATCCAAATTCGCCCACGCTCTTGAAGCCCAGCCTCTCATACAGCCGCCACGCCCTCACGTCCTCGTCTCCGGACGTGTCCAGATACATTGGCAAGCCAGAGCACTCCTCAAACGCCGCTCGGATCAGCATAGACACGATTCCCCGTCTCTGATGGCCCTGCAGTGTGCCGACATTGTCGACCATCCGATGAGGTCCCCGGCCGGCCATGATCTGCTCGGTCATGCGGTCGAGCCCCTCCCACATCTCGATCAGGATGGGGCCGTTCATACCAACCATGACACGTGCTTGGTTGATTTTTTTTATTTTTTATTTTATTTTTTGGGCGCGTGCTGCGGCGGTGTCCTAGATGGATTTAATAGCCATACAACATTGCGGTCACCGTAGGTGGGAGGGCTCTTACCTCAGCTGTTATCGCAGTGCTCTCGGTCTTGGCCAGGTTGATGTAGCTCACTACCTTACGCTCCGGGTGGTTCTCGTCGCGAGCCAGGAGCAGGACATCATTTGGATCCCGCGGACTCTCTGAGAACATATACTCCAGTCCTGCATTGAATACCGCTGGGCTCATACTGCCGTGCGAGAGGCGATTGAAGTTGTTCGTGGGGCGGTCCTAGTAGTTGTCTACTACAGCTTTCGCGTCGGTCGCCGTGGCTTTCTCGATCGAAAAGCCCAGCATCGTGAGTGTTGCTGGGCGGTCAGCCCGTATCAAATTCCCTCACATGAGATCGCGGAGGTGGTGTTTATCTCATGCGAGTAGAGGTGTTGGATATGGAGACGTCCGCGGCCAATGACTCCTCGCCGGCGCACTATCACCGACTTGTTCCGTTGCGGAATGATGCTGGGTCTCGAAGGTTATCGCATTTGGTGTTCGGCTTTGCAGCGGTGGCCACTGCGACGCTGCAAGATGCGAGTAATTAGGTCCAGGCAGGATACGAAAAACTATCGCTCTGCGAAGTGTTTCTCGATATGACTTGTAGTGAACAGGACGTGAGATATAACACTACGACTTCCACTGGTCTTCTCACCAAAGGCTCTGGAGCCCCCCTCAGAGAATGCAACCACACACTACGGACGCAGGCGATTCGGTCGCATCGGAGGGTAACATCCCGGAGTCGCCCACGGCTCTTCGGATCCTTGTAAGCCTGGACGATCCACCATGTCCTTACAAGGCGGCCCCATCAACGACATATTTCCACGCTGAGCCCCCCAAAAGCACTCCTTGAGTGTTTCAGATCCCGTCTTTGGCTAAGGTCGCTGCTTCCCCCCCTACGGGGCTGTACCGAAATTTGAACACGACTTCGTATATCTGAGGACACTGCATTTCAAGCTCGAATGATGTTGGCCAATGCGGTGAGGGTCGACATACTTCGCTTCCGCCAATTCGGCGCAAGTGAGGCTTATGGCCTACATCTATCCCTAGAATATGACCTCGCGGTACGACCACGCTCGACCTATTAATCTACTTGTAACAAACCAGCTCAAATACGAGCTTGGGCCCGCTCGATGGTTCTTGTATAAAATGCGGTCGAACCTGCTTTGCGCTGTTGATTGCCGTTCACCACTTTGATATTCTCAAAAGACACCGTCGATCGTTACCGCCATCCCGTCTTAAGCTAACGCGGCCCTTGCCCACTGCCTACCGCTCGCAAAAAATTACGGCCCCTTCACCATGAAGACATCAGCTCTTGCTCTCGCCGCAACTCAGGCCTTACTGGCCTCTGGAAAGCCGGTCTTTGATTTTCTGCCCCGTCAGTCAGGTTCCTGCCCTGGCATCCACGTCTTCGGCGCCCGGGAAACAACCGCCTCCGCTGGTTTCGGCTCCTCTGCTACCGTTGTCGACATGGTGACTCAGGCCTACTCCGGCTCCACCTCCGAGGCCATTGACTACCCGGCATGCGGTGGCCAGTCGTCGTGCGGCGGCGTCAGTTATGCCGACTCGGCGAAGCAGGGGGTCGAGGCCGTCACCACTGCTGTCAACGACTTTGCCGAGGAGTGCCCGGACTCTCAGATCGTGCTGGTTGGATACTCGCAAGGAGGACAGATTATGGATGATGCGCTATGTGGAGGAGGCGACACTGCCGAGGGCATTACCAGCACGACAGTACCACTGTCTGCGGCGGCTATCAGCCAGATCAAGGCAGCTATCTTCATGGGCGACCCTCGCTTCGTGAGCGGCCTTTCCTATGAGGTCGGAACCTGCGAGGCAGGCGGAGTAAGTCGACGAGACTTGGGGTGCCGCATACACCGCTGTGGATGTGCTGACAACCCTTTGCAGTTCGATGCCCGGGCTTCTGGCTTCAGCTGCCCGAACGCGGCCAAGATCAAGTCGTATTGTGATTCCTCGGATCCTTACTGCTGCAACGGCGATGATGCCGCGACGCACCAAGGGTATGGCTCGGAGTACGGAGCGCAGGCGTTTGCGTTCATCCAGAGCAAGATAAACTCGACCTCTGCTTGAGACGGCCTACAGTAGCGTCACAGATGTAGACCGCTGGTATCTTGGACAGGCGACACACGCGTGGCGATTACTTCAACCTTCTGCTGTACATAATTCCGACGTCGAGTTCAAGATGTTTTGTACCGATGTGAGCCAGGGGCCTTCTGGAAAACTTTTAAACGAATTCTGCGCTGTTCATTCAAAAGCTGCGCGCTGAAAATCGAATGGTCGACTGGCTATGCTTTGGTGCCTTCCCTCGACCTCGGCGCACGAGGCCAGTCCCCGGGACTCTGCTTCTGAGAGCATCGCTCTTGTTGAAAACACAGTAACTGCTTCGGCCCATTGACACGATGCGCTGCCACTCCACAGCCTGGGGCCCTGCACCTTAGCTAGGGGACCCATTCTCAACACTCGATCTTATCCGTCCAGGTCCAAGCAAAGACGTCGGTCGAGTTGGCGGTGTACTCGTGAATCTCACCCTTGCTGGGACTGAAAAGGTAAATCTTGCTCTCCTGTGTCTGGGCGACGGACGAGAACCCGTGCCCCTCGAGATCAAGCGGCCCCCCGCTCAGCTGGGGGCCAGCCACGACCCAGTTTCCCCGGGGCTTCCATGCCGCCATGGTCAAAGCGCCCTTGAATGGATCGAGGAACGTGACGAAATTGTTGGTCCAGCCGGTCGCGTCCGTTCCAAAGGTCGTGCTGGCCAGCTTCGGCGAGGGCTGGACCGAGAGGCCCTTCTTGACGGGCTTGCCTGTCGAGTGGGTCAGTCAAGTTCTCGCCCCCTGTTTCTCCAGTAAAAACCCCGGCCTCATTCCGCCGTGTCACTCACCAGAGTTCCCGGCCGTCGGCTGTCCACTACCAATGGGCCCCTGCATGATCTCCATCAGGCCGTCATTTTGTTCATAGTACATCCTGATCGCATTGTGGTCTGCGCCGGTTGTCACCTTTGCCCCAGTGTCCGTGAACGCGCTGATCGCCACTCCGGATCCGGGCGCCACATTGGTGGCGAGTATCGAGGGCTGTCCCCAGGTCAGGTTTGTCAAATTCGCAGCCACGATCTCCCCTCCGTTGTTCTGCCACATAACGAACAGCGCGTTGTCACAGCTGTCGCACTGCTGCCACATGGCGCTCAGCTGAGATCCCGGTAGGATAGCAGGGTGGTCCAGCGCGTCGCTGAAAGACCCCCTCATCCAGCCTGTGGGGCTGGGCGGGTCCGTCGAGTAAACCTCCGCTATGTTGAGGGATGAGTCGATGTAGTAGATATTCCACAGGCCGTTGTTGCTCGCCGCGGCGAGGGGCGTGCCAGGCAGGACGTCAAGGGCGCCCTTGGACGCGGATGCCGAGATGTTGACCTTCCTCCATGACTGGGTCGCTTCATTCTTCATCGCGAGCATCAGGGCCGAGCCGGTATCGGCCGAGGACTGGTAGACGACTCCCGAGTACGCCGTGCCGGAGCTCGTGTCAGTCCAGTTCATGGCCGCCAGGTCCGACGCTGCAAGGACGGGCCCGCTGTCCTTCTGCTGCAGCAGTTCCAGCGTTGAGAACTTTGGGCTGGGGCTGTGCGTGTTGCCGCGGGGGATCGTCAGGAGCAGAGCTGTGGTAAGGACTCCGAAAATCAGGAAGCACACACCCGCCATGACCGCGAGGAAGACGTTCTTCCTCATGCCACATATCCGCCTCCCCTCCCCTAGAGAACGCCACCATCCTCCCTGGGAAGGTGGGATGGATGCATTGTAGGCGCCTTTGAAGCTTACGACCGACTCAGCATCCGAATTGTTGCTGGGCACGGTGTAGAGGGTCTGGGTCTGACCCTTCGAGTCGACAAAGTAGTAGGCTGGCGGTGGCGGGAGAAGCGTGTCGACGGGTGAAGTTTCCAGCCCGGTGTCTCCCTTCTCACCCTTAGCCCTGGGTGGTGGGCTGTCGGGGACGGCGATAAACTTCTCGTTCCAATAGGACCGGCGTGGCGGTGGGACGGAGGAGGATGTGGATGAGGTGGTGACGACCTCGAGGTCGGAGTATGATTTCTTCTTGTCCTTGGGGTCCATGTCGATACTCCTAGACCGACGTTCTGGCCACGATGACGATGGCTTCGATGCCTCCGCTGACCGTTATTGCGATGTTGCTTTTGAGGCCAGCCCAGCGAGCGACAGCAGACAACGATCGTGAGAAATGAGGGAGCGTGTGAGTAGATCACACGGCAATCTCGAAAGACATTAGAGAAAATTAAAGATACAACTATAACGGGACCTGAAAGAGCGACAGATGTAGGAGCCCAGATTCAAACCACGTCCAGCGCTGAAGGAAAGAAAGTGCAAGAACGAAAAAGATCCAGACGAATATCGCGGGTACTAGTAGGGACCAGAGTACCTATAGTTCAGACCCGGTCTGGTGAAGCTTAACTGAGAAAGAGATGGATCGTCGGCAGTCGAAAAAGGCCGTCCCGATGTCAAATCGTTCTTTGATTCCGGATCTGTTGTGATGGCCTATCCGCAGGAGTGAGGAGGTCGAGATGGCTGAGTTCGCTCCGTGTTTAGGGGCTGGATGAGGCCTCGCGACAGGGAGCCAAGGGTGCGAGAGTGAGCTGGTTTGCAGGTGTATCAGATCTGGTCAGGGTCTCACATAGGTGAAGCGAGAAGCCAAGCTTTTCCAATTGAACTCTGAGACGCCTCGCGTCTGTCAGAGAAGAGATGACCCATCGAGAATGTGCTCTCCGTTCTCATAACTCAGCCACGAGGTCGTTTCGGGAGAATGCCTTCAATTTCTTCTCGGGATAATCGAACACACCTTTTTCAAAGTCTGTAAATGAATTGGAATCTAAACATTTCGGCGCTCACGAGTCACATACGCCATGGTCGCAAATGTCGCTGATCAATGGGCAGTGGGTCCTCGTCCTGCTTCAGCGAGTCCCCGTACCGCTCCATATGGATGTCTCAGATCGTTCCCCAACACCCGCTCAAAAAGCCTAGAAGCATACGTTTTATCATTTACTCAAACGCTAAGGAATTTTAATTTCTTGATTTTCTTTCCTATCGGTTCTCTCAGGTCACTCGCCCGGGCGGGGATTGTGAGGCTGAGCTTACCAAACCTATGATCTGCCCGTCTTGATATTATGTAGTGAAAGGGCGGCAGGGTACCATCCGCATGTTAGGTTGCCAAGCACATCTGACACAGGAGTCATGTTTTCAACTTCATGGGGAACACGCTTATGGAGACCAATGGGGTTCACAGTCCTATTTACCGGGTGTTCTTAGCTAGGTAGATTGCATGTTCAAGTATTGCAGCCGAAATGCTTCCGCATCCCCAGCTGCACATTATCAAAGGATAGAGTTTATTTGATCTTTACGTCTGTGTTCCCATGACTACCACGTATTCAAGTATATCTATACCTAAGTACCGGAGTTACACGCATTGCTCATGAATTGAATACTTCATTGAATAATATACAAGATGATGCAAAAAAAGGCTTGAACGAGACTGGAAGGGAAAAAAAAGGTAAACGCAAAGGAAAGAAAGAAAAAAAGGTAAGACTTTTCTTCCACATAAAAAGTGTAGCGCCGTACATCGTACTACTTCCCTATTTATAAGTGCCCATAGCGGCCTCAAAGCAA
Organism: Endothia cerciana; assembly: GCA_026119935.1. NCBI lineage: Eukaryota > Fungi > Ascomycota > Sordariomycetes > Diaporthales > Cryphonectriaceae > Endothia > Endothia cerciana. Next base: position 624,373 of record JALRMH010000010.1, read on the forward strand.
TTCTTGCATTTGTCAATCAGCACAGTGGTTGTCGCCTATCCTAACGTTTTGTCTATAATCAAGAGCCACTGCCCCTCTGAAAGCAAGATATCATCTCGCCGGCGTTGAGCGTATATGTTCTGTACCACTGCCGCATTAGGTGACCAGGTCGCAAGCCTAACCTTGAGTGAAAGGTCTATCCGAACCGACATATTATAATATATAATAAACGTAGCATAGGCTTGTCCCTTCAAGGATCTTGTAGGTGCAGATGTCAGAAGGGTAGACATCGTAAATGGACTGATCACTGTGATATGTTGCAACGTGTGAACCCGTACACAAGTTTCTAAAATACGTCGGCGATTACAGAGCATCCCGCGAGCAGGTATACCCCGATGTTTTGAAGCACGAGTCGGTAGACCTTGCTATCTATATACTTAATAGTAAGGACGTTCCTGCATATGAAACCTACCCCGAAGGCTCTCATATTATAGCTCGAGAATGGAACTTTAATGCGGTAGAACAACTATACTTCTTGGGAAAGTAGCATCTGATTCAATTACTCGAGAAGACGCTTGAGGATAAATATGAGGCCCGCTGGCTGCGTCAAAGAGAAGGGAGCGAGGGTTGACAATTGGCACTTTGACTGGAGCAGTACACTATTCACGCCAGAATGCCTCCGCTGATTGAGATGTTCGATTTGCGGGGCTCATTTTCGAAGTTCAATTTTCTGTTGAATATAAACACGTGCAGTGGTTCCGTGGAGTGTTGTGTAGCTGGTTTGTTTTTGAAATTTTCTAAATTACAGCAGCGAAGTTTAGTCAATCGATGCGGCACCAGACCGTGTCGACTGTGGCAGCAGCAGGTACATAATGCAGTACGAGAGAGAACGCGAAAACCGTAGAGTCATGTTGATTACCGGGTGGTGACCTCGTTTTCAATGTCCGCGATATTTGCGCGACTCATTATTATAGTTCTTGGCCTTTGGTCAGCATATATTGAGCAAACGACGTTATGCTAGGGCAGCATGCTGCGAGGGCAGAGCGCCCGTCGTCTCGTTGTATTTGCTGCAGTCATACAGGGAGAAGGTCCGAGTTATATTACCTTAAAATAATTTCGTTTTGTATGATGCTAACTTGCGAACTGCGCTTTTTTTTTTTAATTAATAGTAGATGTAATAGAAGTAGTTAATGTCGCTAATGCAGCTCTTAGCAACGACCTCTGGAGTCAACGTCATAGACAGTTTGCTAACAGACGTGCAGATGTGTGCAAAAGCGGAATCATGAATCTCAAAAACAACTGTTCTTCGGAAAGAGTTTTGGCCCGTCCTGCCCTTAAACGGGCTATCTTATCCTATATGATGTGGCGCTCGTCTTCCTAACCAACAGCGAGACATCAATCTCAGCCTTCGTCCCATACTCTGACGTCCTGAATGGGTTGACCTGTTCTGCTACGTATGGATCTCCATAGTGATCACTCCGGTCACTATGAAGCTGCAATGCAGACTCACTCCTCTGCAGCTCTATTCCATCATCGTCTGGGTTGGAAGTCGCCCCCCCCCCCGTGTTTCTGCGGCGATCCTCCCGAACGATCTTCACCTCTCGGGTTACCAGGATCTGATCCTGGTGAGGCTGCTGAAGAACGGGCCAGAAGACAGGAAGGGACGCGGTGATTGTTGCGATATCCACTTCTAGTACAGCAAGAATGATCGGCACAGCACCATACCACGTGGGATCGAAGGTCGGGTGTGTCGTAGCCTGCGTTTGGAGTATGGAGACCAAACGCCATATCGAGATGATGCTCGCCCTAGGCCACTCATGTTAGCGTACCTACAAGAGTAGCCAGCGGGAAGCAAGACTGAAGTTGAAATGAATCAACGAGAAGTCAACGAACACATACAAGCTACCGATACCAAATAGAGACACTAATGGCCAGCGCGATACCTTCTCTGGCTTTTTGTTGACGAGGAGGAGGGGCGTAGCCAAGCTGAGAACGAGAATGTCCAGGACCATATTCGTCGCGGTCAGATTTGCATAGATTGAGACAAAGGGACCCAGATATAGCGTTCCGAAGCCGTATCGGACAGCCTTCATATCGAGATTCCAAAAGGCCTCGACCGGCCATGTTGGTACCCAGCCTAATACGCTATATGCGATAGCCCAGCTTGTCACCATGCCGATAACCACTATCGTGGCTTTTCGAAACACAGACGCCTTGTCGTACACTCGAAGATACTGAAAGAGTAGGGCGAGTTTGACGAGTCCAGCGGATGTTGGGTAAGTTGCGTTTGCAACGTTCTTTGGTATCTATATGTCAGCATGTTTTCTTCGAGACTCCAGGTTGCTGTAACGAGCTATCGTGCAAAGGGGCAGGGGACATTGTGTATACACAGTTAGCATGCACAGAAAATCTAGATATGCCAAACATAGGTTAGCACATCGTGGCGTCAGCAGGAGAGTGACGGCTCGCGTGATATCTCGTACCTTTAGATATCCAATCATCCCAGATTCACCCAACAAAAGGAAAATGTCGGCCCAGGCCGCCATCAATAGCGGCAACACATATCGTAATCGATCCACATAGTGTAGAGAGCTGCCAGTTCGAGTTAGAGAACACGACATGAATACCTAGACAGCCGTTGAAGGATCTCGATGGTACGTACAAGCGACAATATGATGAAGAAGTCGTCCCATCCCGCGGAGCGAAAAAGGCAAAACCGCGTATATAGTCTCAACAGAGCACATATGAGGGTCAAAAGAGCTATCGCCGAGTCTCACGTTACTAGCTGTAAGGCTGGTAGAGGGCTGAGCTGGATGGTTTTTGGTGAAAATGCTCCTGGCCATGATCATCCACGTACCATGAACACAATAGTGACGGCAACAATGTTTGATGGGTAGTTGAGCAGCGATGGCGTTTCATTGAAGTTGTCGTAAGCACCGAGCAGGTCGGTGAGCTTCGTCATGGTCGTGGCATGCCTGTAATTTGGTGGCTACTCCGTAGGCAATGTCTGTGTCAAAACAGTAATGAGGCCACCCGCCGGCCATGCGTGCTGGTCGTCGTCGTCGATTACAATTGCCTACAGCATATGAGGTGTGGCTGAACTCTTATGATGCGTGAACCTGGGATCATCGCGCACGGGAGGGATGATGTTGAAGTCGACTTGAACTTTTGGGATCAGATCAAGGGGCGTTCTTTCTGCTGGTCCTGAACTCGTTAGTATGAATCCGTGGAACTCGATGCAGCCGACCCCTGATTAATCACTACAGTAGCGACCTCTTTTGAGGAAATGGCCCCACCACGACCGTGCGTTGAACAAGTGCAGATCGAGAACCAGATCAGGGACTCCATGCGGGTGGTGGACCCAGGGCAACATAGCTTAGATGCCGGATACCTGACGGTCTCAATCTGCGAACTCTACCATGGTATGTCGTATCTGGATGAGTCTCAACCAGTGTTTAATTCGACCATCATAATGCATCAAGAGCAGGTAACGAGTCGGTCGAGCATGTTCCATAAGCAGGCAATCTTGCGCGCTCCGAGGACGACGTGCAATCTCGACATGCTATCGATTCATGCGCGGATTTCAAGCTCTAGTAATGGCTGACAAGGGGCCGACTTCCCGTGGTTGATGACCTCCAGCGCACAACATTTGTGAGCATTTAGATTCATCCGTTGCAACGTTCAAACGCGACTGGAAAGGCAATCACCATAGTACATGGCGGTAGATAAGGTTACGCTCGTGCATGCTAATTCGTTTGGTCAAACGAGCTACTGCGTGGCTCATCATGACTGACTCGCACTGCAGTCGTCAAAGAGCCTGGTGGCAGTGTGCGATGCCTTCTCAGCGGCGCCCATACTATGTAGCACTGGCTGCTTTAGGGGTGCCTGCCCCTTTATAGGGATTACAAAGGGGGTTATATCGGACGAGACGAGGGCGGGGCTCTCTGGGCTCGACGAAAGTCCCCGGAATGCGCCACGTGCTTCTTCCCAGGCTATTGCCCACTGGACAGCCACGCGTGAGGTAATCTATTGAGCAGAAGGTACGCCAGCTTGGGAAAAACCCCTCTCGGCGATTACCTGCTGGCAGATCGTCCCGTCAGAACATTCGCAAGGGCGGTGAGCGGGCCCAGATAAATCTCCGAGAGTACTGCATTCCCAAGGGTCACGATATTCCGTAACAAGCTTTGCGGCAACTGTTTTGGGCCTGGGCCCCCTCCTGGAGCATAGTCGACAAGGCGAGGCTTATAAAACTTGAGAAATTTATGTACCGCACCCGATACCACAGTGATCAGCGATCTACCGGCTATCGGCCTGTATGGGAGCGACTCAGCCCCTGCTTTACTTTCGTGTGCTACAAGAGGCAAAAGAGCTTGCTCCGTCTGAGTATCCACCTGATGATGTCCTGGTAACTCAAGATAGTTGCGGGTCGTCCTCACGGGTCCTTCCGTCTGGCCCCATCGCAATCTGTTGCCCCGTGCATCCAGATAAAGCTGCGCCAATCAGGTTCAATCTCGTAGTACCATAGTGATGATTTAAGTCTCGACATGAATCACATGGCCAAACGATCTTGTTCATTAGGATGGTATAACTTCGGGTATAATTATTCAATGATCCTGCTGGCACGTTGGAGAGATTATCAGCCAAGTTCCCCTTGAGCAAATGCTGATTGCACAGTCCCTGCTATATTTGAGTATCGTTGTATAATTAGGTAGCCAGGAAGCCCCTTGATGATATATAAGCATTGCAAAGACCCCAACACTAGTAGAACACCGGGATAAGGCAGAAAGCTGGTATTATCATGCAGTGGTTAGGTTGAAGCAGGGAGGGGCACAAAATGCATGAATACCTAACCCCCCCCGGTGCAAACATATTATAGATAGCTGCCATGGCAGATATCATGACCAAGACATTATTGTATGTATGTATGATGACCATGACTGGTGCCGAATATTATGTTTTCAGACCCTTGAACGGATGGCTACCACGCATTGACAGAGATGAATCAACCCAATTGACCTTGTTGATGCCCAAGACGGACTGCCACAATCCCACTGGACGTGAACACGAGGAAAATGGCATTAACGGACTGACATTGCTAGTCAGGCTCTCATTAGCAACGTATGTCCCGGTTGGGTGGAATTGATCAGGTCTGTGGTTGGCCGAAATCTGACACTTCTATCGATCTCATTCCTCGTCGAGGCGGGTTCTCGAGAACACGGAAATCCAAGACAGATCGTCATTCTTCCCACCAAAGATTAGCCGCCAAGACCCCGAAGAGGCATCCCTTGGCAATACACATTGAACAACTTGGCGCATGATCTTGTCCATTCTTTAGGATGGCGAAAGGAGCACAGCATAAGCGCTCACAGGCCCTATGATAGTTATGATAGTGGCTAGAGTTGGGACATGACAGCGTGAGACAAGGGATAAGGTGGCGATGCCTAGAGGGCTTGATCCAGCGAAGCGGAAAAGTCACAACTGGATTTGCGACACATGACATGCATCAGTTCCGATAGTGTCGATTCTTTACAAGCGTCCGTAGTAAGGCCGGCTTGAACATACCTTGGTATTGCTGGTTGAGTAGACGGTGATGTGGTCGAGGACGATATTAAAAGCAGTCAGGGACACACCCCAGGTTCACTTTAGAGTTGAGGTAGGTCACACAGCTCATATACTCGAGTATATCTTAGCTTCATAGCGATTAAATCTACTAGACATACTGGGTTCGACGATTCTTGCCATGGCCCATTTTACCATGTCTACACCGCGGTTCCTGGTGGCTGGCTTTGGCCTCGGATTCCTCCTCCAAGGGTAAGCATGCTCACCCAAAATCTCACTTTCATACGGTCGGTCGATGGCAGCTGTGTTTCACGTCGAACTAGCATACTGATCTTTGACCTCCTACGACCGCAGTGTTGTTGCGGCCCCGCAAGTGTTTCCTGGGTGTCCCGCCCCCACCACCACCCAAACCATCATCGCGCCGCACCCGTTGTGTCTGGGGAACAGCCAGACGTGCATGGTCCCGACCTCGGTCTGCCGCGCGGGCGAGCCCACTATCCCCATCGCCTCGGGGCAGTTCACGCAGACCAGGCTCTCCTACGACGAGTGCGTCGTCTCCGTCATGATCGAGGACATCGTCTGGTGCGGGCTCTGCCCGGTCTGCACCTCCCCCCCGGCGGTCCTCGCACCGCGTGAGACCCTACCGGGCGGCCCGGCCGTTCCTGAGCATGCCCGCCACGGCCACAAGCACGGCCACAAGCAGCTGCATGCCCATGTCGCCAACCCCGGGGGCCCCCTCATCACCGCGCGCGCTGTTGCTGCTGAGCTCCCGCCGCCCGTCCCACGCGCGCCTCAGGCGACCTCGCCCCCCGAATGACGGCACCGGGGCCACGGCCACCACGACTGTCGGACGACCACCACAGTGTCGACGACCAGAGCCGTGCCGCCGTGTTTCTGCCCGTTGGCCCCCGAAGCTTGCCTCGAAGGAGAGACTCTCACGGTTCTGCCTGTGCCGACTTCAACAGCTACCGAGGGATATACGGTCGGTGTGATCGCAGAGCCTGGGTGCCGATGTTTGGTCTGCGAGGTGGTCAAGGAGGCGTGAACACGCCGCTGACTATTGGGGTTCTTGGCAACCTTGAAACGGAGGTATCTGGGTAGCTAAAGGGATAGTGAACTTGGACCTAGTGAATTTACTATTTGCACTGCCCCGTAGAAGTCTACTATACTTGACAGTTATGAGAATTCGGTTTGATTGTAATGTTAGGCGCTTTACGCAATTCATGAGTAGTGAGACAGAATACTTATCGAGCTGACCGACTCAGTTGTTGAGAGGTATCCTACTGTTCTCGATGGCGATTTTAACAGCCTATGCTCATGCTTATATGCTGTCTTTAACGGCAACGTCCCTTGGCGTCAGCCCTGCAGGAAGCTGGATCGAAGCGTTTAGGGTCCCCGAGCCGCCGACGTCATCACTCCACGCCATCTACAAAACGGCATCTGTTATACAGACATTTGTCGATGGAAGCCTTGTGACCACAGCACGAAGCAGCCTCTATGAATCCACCTTTCGGCCTGAAGGGCACGCATTGCTATCTAACGAGAGCGTCCAAGAAGCTGCGCATGAACCGATCTTCCTTGGGTCATGCGACGAGTCTTGTACCCGGGTTAACGGCCGCCATGAAGAGGACTGCTGCAACGAGACCAAGCGAGTCGAGGTCCAAGAAACGACGGGTCGAGCTGCCAGAGTATCACGCTACCCCATCACTGAGGACGGACTCTGGAGAGGTCGTATGGCCTGCGCCTCAAGATCAACTAGACACAGCCCAGAATTTTATACGAGACTGGTGAGTGAGCTGGAGAGGTCCGGTCGTTGCGTATCCCCTCTGACCTGTGTAGTGTCTCAGCTGGCAAGAAGACCTTGATAGTTCCCGACAAAGATGCGGATGGCCTGACGTCCGGTGCCATCCTGCGAAAGACACTGGTACTCCTTGGGCTTGATGCTAAACTCATTGTTGCACATCTGCTTCAGAAGGGTAATAGTGTGCACGATGAGACAGAACGAGCCGCCATGGAGGCCCATGACCCGGCGTACATCTTCGTGCTGGACCAAGGCTCCAGGAAATCCCCAGCCGTAATTGGCAGCCCACATCGAGCACTGGTCATAGATCATCACCATGCCCTCGAGGACGAATTTCCCGAGGGTTCGCGACATGTCACCGCGTGTAACAGTCCACCGGTGGCGACCAGCTCATTGCTAACGTATCTCATCTGTCGAGAACTCCATGACGAGGTCCAGAGCCACTGCGACTGGCTTTGCATCATGGGCACGCATGGAGACCTCGGAAACACGCTGAAGTGGGAGCCGCCATTTCCGGACATGAAGGAGGCGTTCAAGAGATATACCAAGAAAGCATTGAATGAAGCGGTGTCGCTGATCAATGCCCCGAGAAGGACAGCGGCGTTCAATGTGCCTGCGGCATGGACTGCATTGACGGCGGCTGGGTCACCATCGGATCTTCTCAGGAACAGAGAGCTCCTGGCGGCAAGGGCAGAAGTCAATGCTGAGGTCGAGCGTTGCACCCATACGGCGCCAAAGTTTAGCGAGGACGCCAAGATCGCCGTGTTCAGGATCGATTCAAGAGCGCAGGTGCATCCCGTGATTGCTACAAGGTGGGCGGGACATCTTCAGTCGGCGAAGTTGGAGGTTGTCATGGTCGCCAACGAAGGATATTCGCCGGGCCTGGTGAACTTCTCATGTCGCATACCGCGGACGGCCAGAGCAAGAGACCCGCCCGTCAATATCATAGAGATCCTCCGTGGTATTGCGGCAAAAGCGCCGGACGAGACCTTGCGAGCCAGGCTTGGAGAGTCTTTCGCTCGCGGCCATAAGGAGGCCAGTGGTGGTATTGTTCCCGTGAAAGAATTTGAGGAGTTGCTGGACATCATGGAAGTCGGAAAGAAGCCTGAGGGCGCAACGCCGACGAAGAAGAATTCTAAGCCGGGAAACACAATCACGAACTACTTCGGTAAAAAGTCATCGCCAAGTTGAGACAAGCCTCTCTCTTAAGCAGGTAGCGCATTGGTACATGGGCCGACCCACCAGCCTTATAAGGGAATGCAGTCTCCGTCTGCATGGACAGGCCGATGTGGAGTTCTCATCATGAAGTCCATCAGCCAGCAAGTGGCACACATTCCACACCGGGACAAATGGATGCGCGACAGCCAGCCTCAGTGGGCGCACAACACCACCCATCTTGGTGGGCATCGTCGAAATGCAGGACAGGGTATGCTCTTTATGGGTGGATGAGATGTTAGCCTTTGGATACACACCAGGCCTAAACGACATCACTCTCCCAAATTCGACCAGGCGCGTCCAATGAGACGTGACGGAAACGTGATTAAAATATCGTATGGTTTTGCAGAGTGATTGGAATGTACATACCGTAGCCTCCAGCTTTTTCGGCTTTCACAGCCCCGTCAACTCATCTAGTCACCCCTGTATCTTGCTATGGTGACCCAAAGTGTCGGCTTCCGTCATGTAGTGTGAGGCCCTCATATATTCCTGAAGAAGTGCGGCTTGAACTTCTTGTTTGCGCGATCCGCCGCTCGGACGGTGAACTGATCACCGAGGATCTCGAAGACCAAGTTCTTTGCCGAAGTCCCAGCCTTGTCCTCCTCATCCTCGCTGAGCTTGGGTGTAGCCGGTAGAGACACCTCGACCTTAAACGTAGTCCTCTCCTTCGGCACGACCTTGATCTTGTTCTTGGGAGTGATCACTTCGAAGACGAACCGCGTATCCTTGATCACGATCCCCTTGATCCCGACCCGTCCAACACATCCACTCCTGACAACCTCGACCTCGGCGCCATGAAAGTCGGCCGCACTCAGCTTGGCAGCCGCACCCTGGCCGCCGGTATATACCTCATTGCCTAGAATCTCCCTCATGTAGCCCAGCCAGAGGTCATGCAGCGGCACGAAAGTGGCATACTTCTGCCCCTCACGGGAGACGTCGTACAGGCCGAGCTTTCGCCGCTGCTTCGCGGACAGCGGCTTCGGCTTGAGGGCTTTTTTTCGCTCTTTCTCTCTGCGCGCGCGTTCTTTGCGGCGGGCCTGTTTCGCGGTAGCCTGCGGAGGTGGGGAGGTCGGGCGCAGGAAGATGGCGCGGTGCTGGATCTTTTCGGTGTAGATGCGCTCGGCGGAAGCCGGGGAGTGGGCGCGGGCGAGAAGCGTCTGGGTAACAGAAGGTTCTCTGGATGTCATGTTGACTTCATGACCCTTTTGTCGACGGTGAATGGGAGCGGGATATGTGCTGTTGCTGGTGAGGTGGGCGAGAGGCGAGTCGAGGTTAGAAGAGCGGGCTCTCATCAACGCTTGAATTTATTAGGGCCCTGTGGGACAGGCCTGTAAGCTCCCACGGCTCCCTACTACAACTGCAAGGGCCCGCCTGCCGCCGGCTACCTGCAGGGCCAGGGCCAGGATCAGAGGAAACCCCCTCCCCCTCCCACACCCCCCAAAACTCTGGGGAAGCCCCAAAGTTAGCGTCATCATGCAGGCTTCACATGCTATTCCGTCCCACTCTTCGACACGGCAGTGGCTCGGCAGTGCCCAGGCAGAGGTGGTGAAGGTGGAGACACCACCAACGCCAACAGTGCCCGGGAAGCCAATGTGACCTGCCGAGTCAGTATGACATCTCACTATGTGCTATGCGTGTGTCGCCCATCAATCAGAGCAACTCGGTTCCTACTCCTCGACCTGGCACCCTACCCAGAAAACGACGAGGGACAGGCAGACTCAATGCTGTGATTATCTCCCCCAAATCCCTCGTTAGCATGGCTTGATGTCTGCAGCAAGCATCATTCCAGATCATGATTGTCCTGTTATAGCTAGTTCCTAGACCCGACAACTTCGGGAACGAACGTGACGATACCCTCCTCCTCCTCCTCCTCCTCCTCCTCCTCCTCAGTCGACACCAACTAGTCTGCCCACCATGGCCAACGGCGACGACGACGCGAGCCGGGACTCGGCCCCCGACCTGAAGATCCTCGGCGACCAGATCACCCTCCATCCCTCGGGCTACGTCGAGCCGCCCGTCCCCGTCAACCCCTCTGGTGCCCCAGCAGCGGCACAAGAGGAAGAGGCCCTGATGAAACACAGCGCGCATTTCCGCTCCGAGCCCCTGCAATTCCTGCGAGAGGTCTCCCTCTACGTCTCCGGCACCGGCTGGCGTGCCTATGACCATGTCATTGGCCAGCCTATCTTCTACCCCGGCTTCAGCGAGAACATGAAGGGCGCGGTCCTGTCGGCGCCGCTCCTCAACGCGCGCATCATGCAGCTGGCGGACCGGCGGCTTGCTGTGGAGGAGGCACAGGGTGTGTTGGGGGATGAGAGTAAGAGTAGGAACGGCAAGGACTATGTCATGCGGAGGGCGCAGCGCCGGAATGCCCTGGAGCAGGGCCTTAGAGAGATCGCCGAGAAGTGGACGGACCAGATGATCTGCAAGTTCGAGAGCAAGACATTCATCAGGGGCGCATACTACCTCACCACCCAGCTCCTGACGAGGGCCTATCACCAGGGCATACATGTCTCCAGCGAGGAGGTGCTGAGGTTGCGGAGGGTCGCCGAGCAGGCGGCCGCCAAGAAGCAGAGCATCGTGTTCCTGCCCTGTCACCGGTCCCACGTCGACTATGTTTCCATGCAGCTAATTTGTTATCGCTTGGGCATCGCGCTTCCGGTCGTTGTCGCGGGCGATAATCTGAACTTCCCGCTCGTGGGGAGCTTCTTACAGCATGCGGGTGCCTTCTATATCCGGAGATCGTTTGGCGATGATGCGCTCTATACGACACTGGTACAGACGTATATCGACACATTGTTGCAGGGGGGCTTCAACTTTGAGTGTTTTATCGAGGGCGGGAGATCACGTACTGGCAAGCTATTGCCACCAAAATTCGGAATCCTGAGCTTCATCGTTGACAGCCTCCTGTCTGGTCGCGTCGAGGACACTATTATATGTCCGGTGAGCACACAATACGACAAGGTCATCGAGACAGAGGGTTACGTCACCGAACTCCTCGGCGTACCGAAGAAGAAGGAAAATCTCGCCGACTTCCTCTCCGGCGGCTCCTCCGTCCTCTCCCTCCGGCTGGGCAGGGTCGATGTCCGCTTCCACGAACCATGGAGTCTGCGCGGCTTCATCAACGAACAGCTGACCCGTCTCGGCCGGACCCCTTCGCACAAGCCTGACGCGGGCGGCGAGATGGATCCCGTCCTCCGGCAAAAGCTCCTCCGCACGCTGGGCTACAAGGTCCTGGCCGACATCAATGATGTCTCGGTAGTCATGCCCACTGCGCTGATAGGCACCGTCCTGCTGACGCTCCGCGGGCGCGGCGTTGGGAAGGCGGAGCTAATCCGCCGCGTGGAGTGGCTTATCGAGCGGGTTCGCGCCAAAGGCGGGCGGGTTGCGCACTTCGGCAACGCGCCGCTGTCGGTCGTCATCGAACGCGGACTGGAGGTTCTCGGCAAGGACCTGGTGGGCGTTATCGAGGGGCTCGCGGAACCGACGTATTACGCTGTCGACCGCTTCCAGCTGTCCTTCTACAGAAATATGACCATCCACCTGTTTATCAGCGAGGCGCTGGTCAGCGCTGGCATGTACACGCGCGTGAAGCAGGGCGGCGGGCCTGCGATCCAGGATATCTCTATCGGGGATCTGAGAGATCAGGTGTTATTCCTATCTTCGTTGTTCAGGGGGGAGTTCATCTTCTCCGGGGAGGGGCTCGCAGTGAACCTGAACAGGACTCTTGCGGGCCTGGAGGCAGATAAGGTGATCACGCTTACGAGGGATGAGAAAGGTGACATCGCGACCATCGGACTGTCCGATCGAGAGAGACAGGTCGGTCGGGAAAACTACGACTTTTACTGCTTCCTGATATGGCCTTTTATAGAATCCAGCTGGCTGGCAGCCGTCTCGCTAATGGGCTTGACGCCGCCGCCGGGACTGGAGGCCGAGGTCTGGGTCGAGGTGTCGAAGGCTCACAACAGTGCACAACTGGTAAGTTGCGTCCTCTCCAATCCCCCACTCCCACCTCCCACAAAAAGGGGACTACCTGAAGACATCTAACCATCTGACCTAATATCACAGCTCGGCAAAACCCTCTACCACCAGGGCGACCTCTCCTACTTCGAAGCCGTCAACAAGGAGACCCTCAAGAATTCGTACCAGCGTTTTGATGAGGAGGGCATCATCGACGTCGTCAGGTCCAAGGATGCCAAGGTCCCTCCACGCCTCCGCTTATCTCCGGAGTGGCAGCCGCCGCGCGACCCGCAGACGGGCAGTCTGGACGCCCTCGGGAGCAGGCTGTGGATCTTCACGGAGAAGATCGCGAGCAGCCGCCGCGAGGGCAAGAACCGGCGGAACGGTGCCACGGTGAGCACGCGTGTTGTGAGCCTGACGGACGTGCTAGGCAGGAGGCTGTTCGAGCAGGCCGTCAGTGGGGAGAGCAAGGGCAAAGGGAAGGCCAAGGCCAGGGCAGGCGAGGGCGCGAGTTATCCGACACTCAGTAGTGAAGATGCGGTAGCGCTGAAGAGGAGTGTCAGGGAGGACAAGAGGAGGCGGAGTCTGGAGAAGAGGGCGAGGTTGTGATGCATACATGGGAAACGATCATTCTCGAATACGTGTGATCTGCTTCGAGAGAACACCGGTTGGATGCATGTGTTGTACGAGCGAGCGATTGTTCCGATGCGACCTACTGGTAGCAAGGTGTGTGTGGATGAAGTCCTACTGCTTCTCAGCACAGGATACTACTTTTTAGGTATCGGCGCGATAGAAATATCAAAGACCCCCGGGTATAATCGCAGTATATACGTTGAAAGTACACGTAGTCATGGCGCATGACCTTTTACCTGACTGTCGTCCGACCCTCCTCTCTATTGGCCCGTCTGTGTCAGGCTCCCAAACATGTTCCCTACTGGCTCATATCCTCGGAGGCAGGATAATGTTGTCTATCAGCCTCACGGGCAGGCCGCCGTTGTGTCCCAGGTCCTCCCCCTCCTGCGCCTCGTACACGGGCAGCATCTTGATGGCCCCGCTCAGGATAGCCCCCCTGGCCGGGTCGACCTCCTCGAGCTCTTCCATGGTGTCCGGGTCAGCCAGGGATATGTAGTCCAGCTCGAACATGACTCCTTCCCTGGGCGACAGCCGCATCTGCTGATCCATGACGTCCAGGATCACCCTCAGCGCCGCGGGTACGATCTCGCCCGCCTCGACAGCCCCGCCTAGGTAGGCGGCCTCCGCGGCCCTCAGCGCGTTGATCAGGACAGGCGCGGCCTTCCTCCTCCTCGTGCCGAGGTAGACGTTGCGGCTGCTGAGCGCCAGGCCATCGCCCCCCTCCCTCGTCGTGGGGACCACGGCGACGTCGATGGGCAGGCGGAAGTCCCGCACCATCCTGCGTATCACCACGGTCTGCTGCACGTCCTTCTGGCCGAAGAAGACCCGCGACGGCAGCACGATGTTGAACAGCTTCATGCACACCGTGGCCACGCCGCGGAAGAAGGTGGGGCGGGTCCTGCCCTCGAGCAGCTCGCCGATGGGCGTGATGGTCACGAAGCTGCCCCTGGAGTCGGGCTCCTGGCCGGGGAAGCTGGAGGGGTACATCTCGCCCGTCGTGGGGGCGAAGACGGCCATCTGCAGCGCCCGGCCGCCCAGCGCGCCCTGGAGCTCCGGGTACAGCCCCGCGAGGACGGAGCAGTCGCCCTCCCACGTCTTGGGGTAGCTGTCCAGGTCCTCGCTCAGCCCGAACTGCGCCGGGTTAACGTAGATGCTGACGACGATCTTGTCATGCCCGCGCCCGGTGGCCTGGCGAATCAGGTCCGTGTGGCCCGCGTGGAGGGCGCCCATGGTCGGGACGAGCGCGACGCCCTGGTCCCCGGCGGAGGGGGGAGGGCCGCCGCACACATATGATGTCCACTGGCGGACGTCGGAGACGGTGCGCAGGACGCGGATAGGCGTGTTGGGGATGTACTCGGCCTCGGGCCGCGGCGGGGTGTCTTGGAAGATGGTGAGGACGCGCTGGTGGTGGGAGATGGGTCTGCGCGTGGTCGGTGACGAGGTGCTCGCGGCGGCGGTGCTACTCTGCAGGCGCCTGGTACATGCCAGCGGAGTCGACGCCGAGGCTATCGAGGCCGGGCGCACGGCGAGTGTACCCGGTAGGCCGATGCGCGGGGCGCCTTGTGCGGCGGCACGCGAGCTCGCGACGGGGCGGATTGCGCGGGGAAACATGGCGGGCGCGGAAGTTATGTTGGTGGAGAGGCTCACGGGAGATCGGGTGCGGTCAGGAGAAGGTTAGGAAGTCCTGCTGCGCCATAGTAAGGGCACAATGGCTGAAAGTTTTGATGGGCATGCTGTGATGCTTTGTGCAGCGAAATTTTGAGGACGAGGCACGGAGGACGTTGGTTCAAGGCCGTAAGGATTACATAAGAGAGTAAGACCCTAACCCAACGTTTTCTACTATGAGGAGGCATGTGTGCGAGGCGGCGTTGGGATCTTGAGGATGGAGTACTTCTACGGGCCTGACATCTAGGCCCTAGGAAGACCTTATTTTTGATACAACAAAGAGTCCATGGCCCTCTTGTCGTCCACAGGCGTGAGACCGCACCCCTCGTACTTCATTCATCGGCCGACCCAATGATGGTGTCGACTTCAGGAATATCCCCGCCCATCTTGGAATTCCTGGCGAGGAGAACATCCTTCAAGCACAACCACCGCTCGACCTCAAAATTTAAAGCCTCTAGGATCCTCATCCTATCTGCAGCTTTTTTCAGGTTGAAAGGGAGGGGGGAGGGGGGAGAAGAGGGACCATGTGTCAGGGGAATCTCAGGAGAGACATATTGCCTGGGCGTGATATCTTGTGGGCAAACCTGTCTAATATATACTTGGACTTTGTTGGGCGCCCGGCTCAGGGCATATTTCGAAAGCCCAAGTGGCATCTTGCAGGCTTTCCGGTTACATGCATCTGCATGTTTATAGGATTTGAGGGGTTGATTACATTATGTATCGACCGCATGCCAAGCGATCCTGATGGCCCGGGCAATGTTTATCAGTATTGAACGCATGGTTCGAGGCACTCCATGAATCGCCCTGTCTTTCCCGTCCCCCGCCTCCCTTGGGGGCCAGATTATTGTTCGATGTCGCTGCGCAGTGCTGTCACCCATGTCTTCTACTCAAGTCCTCTCAAAGCATGGGCACAATCACCTTGCCTTACTGCTGGGGCATATAGCTCGGGGTTGGTACAAAAAGTTCATGGGGGTAGAAAAGTTCATGGTTAGTTCATAGCCAAATATCGAAATGAGCTATACTGTTTATTTACTTTGAATGAAAGGAGATATATTCGGATACGAATTCGGCCGAAGTATAAATTCGAGATTGTAACTTACACTGAATATATGCTGAACATATGCCGAGTATATGCTTCATATATATACATATATTGATATTTCAAATATTCCTCTATATGTTTTATATATTTTACAGCGCATTACAAGTGCAAATAACACGAGGTAGCGTTTTTATATGTCCAGCATACACTCAACGTAAGCTAGTTAGTTACCCTACACTTTGCCTAGCCAACCTGCAGCAACACCCACTTTTCTGTACCAACCATGAGCCAAAACCCCTACTGGTGACACGCCAAGATGAGAGCACATCTATGCTATGATAGGTTAGTCCGGAACCCGCTGGAAGTTCACCAGGGCCTCTATTGTCAGAACATTACTGTTAGTAGTTAACTAATATATTTATTTACAATTTCTCACTCACGGCCTCTTTCATATTCCTCTTGCATTCAACTCCATGTGTCTCGACCTGACAGTTACTGCTCAACATAATACTCCAAATACCCATCTGTGGATCTCAGACAGCAATTCAAGACTTCATTATCTGGATAAGGAGCATATTACCCCAAAGGTCAGCCTCCAGAAGACAATAAGGTTCACATAGCCACCAATTGGGATCCTAAGAGACCCACACCATTCCTCGGCGTCTGATAGCAAAGTCCCAGAGGTGCTGTAAGGTGTCCAGCGGTTCAAATCTCCTTTCACTTCCACACGCCTCTAATCTGGAAGATTGCAAGGCTTGGAGCTCTAGAGAAAAAAATAATGCTGACCTCAGTCGTCATTGTAAGTATTCAAAGTTATTCCACACACACAACGTCCCCACTCACAACGGATCTAGGTCGGCGGTTCCTTGAGTGGGCTCATCCACGGTCTTCATCTCAAGCGCCAGGGCGTCAACGTCACCATTCTCGAACAGGATGTCAACGGGGAGCGGTCCAGCCATAACGCCGGGATCCAGATCAGCGACAATGTGAACAAATTCCTGCTCCAGAATGACATCACGGGCGCGAGGCTCTCGATTGAATCTCACACCATGCGCTGGTCCATTCGCAAGCGTCAGAATCTCTTCAATGGCGGTGGAGGGACGAGGTACTGGACCAACTGGGGATATCTGTATCGTGTCCTCCGGGCCAATTTCGACGGCTATGTCTCGAAGGCCTGTCCGGATCCCCCGGCCGCGAGGGCCGGCGATGGCCAGGCCCAGTACCTGACGGGAAAGCGGGTGACACGTATGCACTATGCGGACGGCGTAGTCAAGCTCGAGTACGTCGACAAGACAGGCAAGGAAGGGTCCATCAGTTCCGAGCTCGTCATTGGCGCGGACGGGCAGCGCTCGACCATCCGAAAGCTGGTTCAAGCTCCGCAAGCAGAACCCGAGAAGTACGCCGGTTACTTTGCGTGGCGAGGATCAGTCCCCGTCAAGGACGTGTCCAAAGAGACAGCCGACTTCTTTCTCGGCAACATCTGCTTCGACCTGTTGGGAGACAAGTCATACATACTTTGGTACGTTGACCACCCCCCGATGCTGCGACAGCATCTTCTTCAGCTATGTCCTCTCGATGGTCCCGGTCGCCTAGCTGACCCACGCTGTAGCTATGTCATTCCTACCGATCACGGTGCGTTTGAGCAGGGCGAAATGCTGCTCAACTGGCTTATCTACCAGGATCTCACTGAAGGTTCCCCGGAGGAAGAGGAGATCTTTACAGACATCAATGGGCGCAGGTCCCAGCGGACGATCCCGCAGGGCCTCGTCAACCTGGCCGTGTGGGAGAAGCGCCGTGGTGCCCTCGTCCAGCGCATGGTCGCTCCCTTCGCGGAGATAGTCACAAAGTCGCGCACCCCGTTCGTCACGAAGGTCTCCGAGTCGCTGGGCAGCCAGGCCAGCTTCTTTGGCGGCCACGTCGTCCTCGTCGGCGACGCCTTGGCTTCCTACCGGCCGAACATCGGGCGTGCGACTGATCAAGCGGCGGCGCACTGTCTGACGCTGGCAAAAGTCCTGCAGGGCGAGAAGACTGTTGAGGAGTGGGACCGCGAGACGTGTCGTGAGGCGATGCGTGTCACTCTACTAAGCAGGCTCATGTCGGAGTTTACACGGGGGACTTGGTTCTCGTTCTTCAAGGCGACCACCTTGTATCTGTGGTTCAACTGGAGGAACAAGCCGTGAAGACTGATCCGATGCGTCCGGTTTTCATCCAACGTGTGCAGAGCCATAATCGTCCGAAGATTTCATATTGGTGATTACATCGTTACATCGAAGCTTTGGGCGACTACTGGGGCTGCTGACCCATCTTGCGTGTGCACGCAGTACCAATCTGGGTAGCAATCCTAACATGCGCTTTTCGAGTCTTCCATTGCTGCTTATTTCAATTCTTGCGGGGACACAGAGCCAGTCCATCATCGCAATGTAGCAGTGGCGTCCTGCAAGAGAGGTTAGCGGACAAACCCCTGAAGGCATGTTTTGGCCGGACTGGGTCAGACGCAGCGCCACATGAAACCCGAGACGTCTCCTGAATGCCATCGCAACCACGACTTGCGACGGGCAAGGCCTATGTGGCTCCGCTGCAGCCGTGGTGCACCCGAGCCTGCAGTTGGAAGCCCATGTGAACCATGCCACCAATCCTGGATCCCGCTCTGCGCTGCTCGTCTCGACAACTCTCAAACGCCATGGGCCTGCATGGCCCTTGTTACAGATTGCCAAGCATGATTCCCCCCGGACGTGCCGTCTTATATCAACGATAGTATGGGCACGGCACTCGTGCGTTTCTCGAATTCTTGCTCTCAAAAATCTTTCCCCTAAGCCACCGCCTTTTTTCAGCCCAAGAGCAATCCGACTATCCGACCTCCCCTGCACGATCGAAATGGACCAGAAAGCTAGCAAATACGAGACCATCTGGAACGCGGAGGACGCCGACCGCGAGGAGTTCCTCTCCGAGACCGACGTCGACGAAGGCCAAGAAAAGAATTGGCGCTGCGAAGAAGGAGGCGCACGCAGATGGGCCCAGCCTCGCGGGATCCTTTCCACACTCAAGTCATACCGGTGGATGATCGACACCTCCTTACTGGTAGTGATAACCGGATTACTGCTGTTGCTGCTGTTCAGAGGACCAGTGCAGCCCAGAAACAGGCAAATCGGCGGAGATTTCTCTGCCTCCAGCCATGAGCGTGAGTGCTTTGCCTATCGGCCCTGGGGCCTATATCTGCGAATTCAAGGCTAAGACGATCAGTTGCGGTGAACGTTGTGAAATGGAACGCAGATGCATCTTTCGTGCCAACGAACACCTCTGAGTGGTTCTCGGATGCTCTGGTGGCAAAGTGGAACACAATATTGCCATGTGAGTCTCCCTGGTCTTCTGCCAAGGCCACCGGTGATTTGCTGATGTTGTTCTAAGCTGGAATATCACCTCCTGGAGGTCCAACGGGAGAGGCCGGGACGATCTTCTCGGCAGACTCCATGACGCACCAGCTGCACTGCCTCGTAGGTCAAGGATCTCGTCCGCGAGGCACGCAGGCGCCCCGTCACTTTTTAGAAATGGCTAACGGAAACAGTTCATGATGGGAAGGATATACTCAACCCTCCGAGAGAACAGGGGAGATGAAGTTGATGAGGGTTTGCACACACACTTTATGCATTGCATCGACTACATCCGCCAGGCGGCAATGTGTGCGGGAGACGTAGCACTTGAGCCGCACTCGGCATCGGATGGAGCGGATCTTGGGCCGCTCGACGGAGGATGGAATGGGGTCCATGGTACTTCAATTACTGCCTTGACTGCGTGGCGCCTGTTGCTGACTTGATATTCCTCCAGTGTGCAAGAACTACAACGAGGTCATCGACTACTTGGAAGGTATGTGCCGATATTGTGTCGTCCCCCCTCCCAGAAATATTGTTGTACTCCAGATGCTGATCTGCCTAGGTGGCATCCGTGACGGAACGCGAGTTGTGCTACCCATCGATGACTGAGTAGCGTCCTGTGATGTACCCGCGACGTTACCGTCCTGAGGCTCACGAAACCTGCAGAATAATGCTGGGGGCATAGGAGCAAGCCCCGCTCTCCCTGTCACGTCAAGCGATGACCCGCCGCGCACAGTGATGGTCGCTGTAGCGTCAAGGGCAGAGGCCCGTATACCCGGCCCGGAGAGGAATGGTCTGCTCCAACAATTGTCGCCGCACGCGGCGGCTGGTGGTTTCTGCTCCCGTGGCATCGGTCATGGTGTCGGTCATGGTGGAGCCCGCCCACTTGATGCTGATGCGCCGTCAACTCGCTTCAGGTGATATCACATCTTAAACCAGCATCGGTTGCATTCAGAAGAAACTGGAAGGCCCTAGCTCTCGGGTCCATGATAAATCTGGACCATATCTACAAGCAGGCGGCTGGGATGATAGGCGGGATCGGAATCCATGATCACAGGTGAAGCCGGTCTTTTGATCCCGTTCGATGTCGGCACGTTCCTTGTGGGGGCACTTTACAGAAAGACTCCATAGGCTGTTAGACACGAACAATGAATACCCAAGACGTCTCGTCCAGATGACCGACTCTCTCGTACGATCTTTGAAGAGACCATAGTAGTCCGCAATGCAGTCATGGTCCATGACGCGGCTGGTCATTTTCTAGAAAAGTGTTTCTAGCCGCCGAGAACAGGAGGCCGGTCCTTACCGTGCACGGTACATCGCAGGACGAAGACGATACTGATACGCCTGTTCTGCAAACTTGTGGAGTGGAGGAGCGTCAACCGAGTGGCATCCGGTTATCTCCAACTCAAGCCATGCTAGGTGAAGCCCAATGAACTGCCCGAGGCCCAACGGATTGAGAAGCGCATACGGCGTGACTGACAAATGGCTGCCAACTGTGTCCTGGGTCTCTTGATCATGAGGCCGATAGGTGTCGGTGAGTCCCCGTCGGCTCCGCAGCGTTGGCGCATCAAGACGCCTTGATCGTGCAAGCGGTGGAGTTCGTGCATCGGGAATCCCTGCGGCAGACTGTGGCCATTAGCGGGCGACTAGGCTAGGGCCCTTATCTGCATTGGCAAAAATACCCATGGGGAAGGGAGAAAAAAAAAAAGAGATGGTTGAGCCTATGAGCGGTGTGCACGTTTTTCATCGCTTGCCACTCGTTAAGTGCAGCCTCGATGATCTCGTAACGAGCATTGACAGATCCCATAGCACAGGCCCGCTGCGGATCGTTCCCCAGGCATTTGCATGAACCGTGATAGATGCGATTCGAAACTATATCTAATGTTTGGTGGCCACCGTTTTGACCGCTTCCTACGATGTCTGGGCTACATTTCCCCTCGGAACCCTATATGCATTCGTCTGCTTCGGCAATCTGGACTAAGCTGTCGGGCCAACATCGTCTCTCGTCCCTCTCGAAAACACCAGTGGAACCGTAAAGCGCAGTTTTCCTGCACAACATGGCTGAAGTTCAGCGCCGAGCGACGAGTGCAGGTGATTTCGGACACGAGCGTAGTAATCGGCGAAAGTCGGGCATTTTCTTCTTCAATCGATCGTTCAAGAAGTAAGTCGGAATGCTCCCCTTCTCCATATCGGTCTACTAAAGCCCCTCGTCCACGTTCCTCTACGCCTCTTCCCCCCTCCTTCCTATGGGCGAACACACTCAACTCCTCTTGCCATCTTACGAGGATACGTTTTCCTAAGTCTCGAGAGAAAGTTGGGATGCGGGGAGTCGCAGACATCATCACACCCCCGTCATCTCTTCAGGATGCGACGACGACAAGGAAATGGCTTTCGAGATCTTGCAGTCTCTTATATTTGCTTGAAATCAGGGCGTCTGTTTGACCATGTATCTGCGTCGCCCGATATCATATAGACTTGGCACGGTGCCCTGGTGCGAACAAGTGTTTCTCATACAAGTGTGACAGAACTCTGGCGCCACCGGTCGAACTGAGGCATGATATTGTGTCTCCGCATCGTCGATTGACGAAAAGGCGTCCCATGACTGCCAGCCCTCGCGAAGAGGACGAAGAGGAATCCACGAGACCTTGTTTCCAGAGAAAGGTTTCTCTACCCCTGTCCAGCAACCCGACCTTCACGACGGAAACCATTTATTCATTTTCATTTGGGTACTCATGACCATGATCTTCTCAGTTTGGACGAGACATATAAGGGGATAAAACTTTGCTGACTCGATGTTCTCTAGGTCTGCATCGTCCCCTAAGGGAGACAACGACGGTAGCGGTTCGACCCCCACAACTCCGACGTTAGGTCCGCTCCAGGATGGTTTCGACCTGAAGAGGAGCGACTCAGGACGGAGCATTCCGGCCCTTGCCCAGACATCTGCTGTCACGGTCGAGGCTGAACGCGCCCTCAGTTCATCCCCAAAGACCGCATCGATCTCCTTGGGAGAGGCCGCGCAGAAATCGTCCTCCCCTGCCGCCAGCATCAATGGTCCAGCAGATGCCACGGCAGCAGAAACGAAGCCGACGGAAGACCTCCCGACGCCTCCGGATACGCCTGGTGGCCCCTCTTGCACAGACACAGCTGCCGGCCGCGATGGTGATCAGGCGGAGCTGGGTCCACAAGGGTCGGACAGCAAGACTGAGCTCCCGGAAGCCGAGAAGAAGTCCTACTCCGACGACGCCGACCTCAGCATCAAAGTCCGAAGCTCGCATGGCGACGACGCCATCTACGCCGTCCGATCCTCTGTTCTGGAGAGCGCGTCTCGCGTCTGGAAACAGGGCATACCGTCACGGGACTCTGACACGATCGACATGCTCTCCGATCCGGCGTTTGGCTTAGATGTCATCTTCTCGATTGCGCACTACAGATTCCAGGACCTGCCTCGACAAGTAGATGTTGCAGAGTTGTATGGGATCGCCTTTGCCGCCGACAAGTACGAGACGGTCCATCTGTTGACGCCGTTCGTAAAAGGTTGGCTTGCATGTCTGGATAGCGCCAGCCAGACAGCTGGGCCTCAAGATGACGAGACTCTCGTCGCAGGGTGGGTTCTCGGCGAGGCGCAGTCTTTCTCACGGACGGTCTCCCGCTGCGCCTACAACTCCAGCATTAGCCCTGACGGCATACTTCTTGACTCTCAGGGCAGGCCGTGGCAGGAGCAGCCATTGTCCGGCGAGGCGATCGAACTCCTTGCCGCCGTGCGCCTGAACGCGATCGAGCAGATCATCCAGGCCGTGAGCGGCCCTGTCAGCACACTCCTAAACCCACAGCCAGGCGCCGAGGAGCCCACGCACTACTGTCAGGCGCCCGGGGACGACTCCGTCCGCGAGGAGTGTGAACAGCTCCAGCTTGGCTCCGCCATCATGGGCCTCACCAAGGCGAAGCTGTGGCCCCCCCCGGAGCCATCTCGCGTCCACGCCAGCCCCGTCGAGCTGGCCCGCACCTACGGAGATATCCGCCTGAGGCGGTCGGTCGAGGATGGCCACGCGCAATGTGGCTTCGGCCACCAAGATCAGTTCGCAAAGGTCCTCGGCCAGCCTGCGCAGCTAACACCCGCGGTTATCGAGCAGCTTGTGAGTCGAGCCAGGCAGTCCGGTGTGTACGAGGAGGCCGCGTTCAAGACCTTAGAGGAGGGCCTCGTTGAGGAGTCTGCAACCCCGGTCGAGTAGGGCGAAGTATGAATGGACGGCCCAGACGGGAGGGTATGACCAGAGCAGCAAGACATGGGAGAAATGTAGTTGTCTTGCTCCGGCATCAGAAAATCCTCTCGTTCCTATTTTGAGTCGCGTATTGGAGTATCCGGAAACGGTCTTGCCAGCATGAGAAAAACGCTCTTTTTTTTTTTAAACCCTCCCTATCGGAGGCTGTTTTCGCTCATATCCGCACGTTCCTTTGTGGTTACTGTAGTAGTTAGCTCCTTCAGCGCAAAGTAGTCGTCGCTGCCGCCCATGACCACTGTGCCTGATCTCTCGTCCGGAGTGGGAATATTGTGGTTCTGCCTATCGGATAAATATTTGGATTGTGAACCCGTCGTCGGTGCAATACTTCGTCTAGCACTAGGTAACTGTTGATTGCTGAAGTTCCCGCTATACCTAGTCCGAGCCACGACCTGACGTCTTGGCCCTCGATAGAGGGGACGCAGTGTTGCAAGCGACGTAGACATTATCAGAAATGAGCCCTCTGCGAAGTGTGTCATGGAGAGGTAGACGAGGGGGTCTGTAGGCGTCAGTCAGATGGAGATCAGAAGAGAAGGGCCCGGAGAGGGAATTCAGAATCAAGGCTAGGCACTTACAGGAGAGATCTTTTCCCATCATGAACCCCAGGTGAGAAAAGATGGAGAACTTGTATATCGATATGGCAAAACCAAACCAGCTAATGCTCAGCGACACAGCAACGCCGATGCGGGTCTTGAGCGGCATGTTGAGCCGCATAACGGCAGGGACGGGGTAGAGAGCGAAGAAGACGTCCAGCGCGGTGGAATACGTGTAGGTAAACCAGGCGAGTCCAACATATATGCTTTGGCTTGCACAGGTACCCCGTTCGATGCTTTTATCCCATTGAAAAGCTACCGGTCTGCATTGTGCAAAGCCCCAGACCGACAACACGAGGACGGATGCCTGACAAGCAAGTGCCAGGCTCCAAAACATCAACGTAGTTCTCGTGCTGTAGTTCAGGATCCGCTTTAGTGTAGAGATGATGGCGAATTTCGGCAAGGTGCATAACCACGGAGTGGCAGCATTGAGGACGGCATTCCATTTCGCCAACTGTAACTTGATTTTGAACTCTGTCAGTGGCCAAGCCAATTGTGAACATGACATGAGGTGTCTTGGACCTACTGGCTGTGGCCCCAAACAAGGCCCAACAGACCTTTTGGGCAAGGCTGCCCAGGTCATTGCTATCCCATATCGACATGTCGAGAGACGCCCTGGCTATGACAGTCTCAGGGGCAAGGTTGAAAGTTGTGAGGTTTAGCATCAGGTCAGAAAACAGCCAGCCCCGGGGAGACAGAACGACTTTAAAGCCATCGCCAGCTGCGTTTCGTCCTTGAGCCTGTGAGCGAATGCCTCTAGAACTAACTAGTGTGCCCAACTCCTACCTAAGTCCTGTCAAGGCCCGCCACAGGGGCAGGGTCGTCCTTGAGATTTCACAGACTAGTATCCTGAAATCATGCCACATCCCCGAGAGTTTGGGCGTCCGTTATCCAAGGCGCACGTGGTGGCTTGCGTTCGTGCACGACTGGCTACGCCACTAATCTAGGCCTGGAACATTGCGGCTCTAGTCGAGTCAAGGGGCTAGTTTTTGTTATTTAGAGCGCACCGAAGCTTTACTGGACCGAGCGGCTCAGAAGAGATGTTATGCAGATCCGCCGGCGTCGTCAGCTCCCGCGCATTCCAGCGATTCTGACATCCGCCTTTCTCAAGGTATTTGCACAAGTGCCTGCTTGGTCTGGTGAGCAGAGACGGAGGGGGACGCTTTGGACGCGACAATAAGGATCAAAGCTAGGAGGGTGCCATCCGCATCTCTCGCGTATAGGCTGCCCTGAACATTTCTCTCGATAATTCAGACGGCCAATAAGTGTTTATAGTGTGGTCTCCCATCCCTCTCTAAAAGCACAGAAGAGGAAGAAAAAAAGGGCACTTCCCCTTAGGCGCAACAAGGTTCGTCTCGAGGGAGCTATGACCCACTACCTGGTCCGATTAGCTTCTCAGCTATGCTTTCCGTTCCTACATTGTCCACGATGGCTTACAATCGATTGGCTTTCATACAACGTGTTCTGTGCTCTCCTCGAGGAACAGCCGTAGCTCTAGAGAAAAGAGGATCCCGCGGGTCGAGCCGAGGTGATCGTACTATTTAATCTAGCCATTCGGCGCGCGATACGGCATTCGACTGGGTTCCGTCTTTTGCTGCGTGATTTCCCACCACCATGTAGTCTAAACAGCTTGCTGGTCTGGAGGCGATTTAACGAGCCCTTCTGGTCACAGACATCTTCCTAAGGTAAGCATCAATCCATATGTTCCATTTGAGGGTGAGATATCCCTTTTACACCGAGGTCCAACTTGGGAAAAACTCAACGACACTCGGTCCGCTGCGGGTCGATACGAAGTCCGTAGTCTTGCCCATGTCTTCAGATACGCAAAATAATTGAGGCCTTGTTCTATATTGTGGACTCTACTATATTTTCATGAGCATGGCCCTTGCCGCTTATTGTCTCGTTGTTTTGTGCCTCCCCGTTTAAGTTTGAATGCCTGAGCTGTGATAGGGACGACAAGGCAATGTGTCCTGATGGGTTCCTTGGTCTGATGACGGCCGAGAAATAGCGGAAGGGTGTCAAGAGACTTCATCATATTTAAACATCAAACACCACGAAGGCAAGGCGACCATGTGGGAAGAGGTAGCCCCCGTTCACGTGCCCCAGATCTTCCCACATCCCGACAACGCCTAATTCATGCCTTCAGACCATCCAATAAGCCTTTCAGCGTATCCCAGCCCTCACTCCCCTCCCACGGCTCCTTCCCCTTACCCATAACGCTGCGTATAGCACTCCTGGCCTTACTCTTCCACTTGTCGCCAATCTCTTCCACCTGTGGGCCAAAGTTCTCCAGCACTGCGGCCAACTCGTCCGTCCTCTGCACCACGACCTGCCAGGCCTCCTTACTCTCCAGCCAATTCCTGCTCGTGGTGGATTCCTGGTCTCCCCTCTTGGCAGCTTCGACCGCGAGGCCACCTCCCATCGAGCCGGCTCCCGACGTCGCTCCGCCGACAGCAGCCCGCCACGCCTTCTCGGAAGCATCGATGGCGCCGGCGTAGTCCCTCCTCCATACACGGAGACGAGAGAGCAGTTCCCATAGCTCGGAGCGGTTCGTGATCAAGGGGACAATCTCCCTCTCCATCATCTCGTTGACATTGCGCTCGACGCTGCCTCGCGGCGGCTCATATTGTCCGACACCGGTGTCGTTCTTCTTGTCTGTTGACAGAACACCTTCTGTGAGCAACACGCGGAGTATATCGTCATCCAGTGCATCTTCCGAATTTCTTATCCTGATAATGGATCGCAGGGCCTGAATGATCTCGAAGAACGGCATAGGACGCATCCGTGTGGCAAGCGTGATGACGTTGTCCCAGATGCGCCAGTTATCGTGCGCAATTGAGGCTCCTCGCTTGTAGGCGTTCATTGATTGTGCCAGGAGGATTGATGGGTTTTTAGTGGTGTGGACTGTTGAAGGCTTCTCTTCGTCGTCTTCCTCCTCGGCCTGGACTCCTGTACCCGGCCCGGGTTGGTCGCCATTGGCTGGAATGTGCTTCTTGTTGTTCTCTACAGCCTCCAAATACATGCTGTATAACGCACTTCCAAGGTTGCTCCACGTTCTTGCATCTTCGCCGCCGGCGGAGTCGTTACACGATCCAATGGCACGGGTGAAAGCCTCGGCCGCAGCTGCAAAGTCTCCCAGCCTCAAGTTGATGTCCCCCAGCCGGCTCCACATCTCGGGCGACAGGCGATTGACGGACACTGCAAGCTGGTAGGCCTCGCGAGCCTTCGTCCAATCTTTCTGGGCGAGGTAGTGCTCACCCAGCGACTTTTGAGCTCGAGCATACCTGCGATTTGATATCTCCCATGCTCTCTCGTAATGCGCGACTGCGGACTCGGTTTCTATATCACCTAAGATGCAGAAGAGCCTAGGTGCGTTCGGTTGAGCCGGTGTGCGCTCAGGTCCAGTGAAGGTCTCTGCTTTGAGCGTCGTGATGTCCGTGTCCTCATCGAGCTCATCATTCGCATCGTTCTCAACCACGCCGTCGGATTGGCCATGGTTTCTACGATGAAATAACCTCCACCGAACGATAGCTCGTGCCTTATCCTCCCCACCACCGCCCCTCCCGCTGCCGTCCTCATTGTCTGTGGAAGCACTGCTTGCGAGACACAGGGCAACCTCGGCCCAAAGCTTCAAGCGCTTGAAGATCTCGAGAGCCGAGACCAATGACCCTACTCCTGTCCAAGCATATGCCAGTTCCGATTCAAGATGCCAGCGTGGGGGCGACGAGAGAGCATGGATGTACTCTAGCCTTACGTGTGCAGGTGCTGTCTCTTCCGATGTTGCAGCGGGGAAGAATGACTTGGGTTTCTCTTCGACGGGTGCTGCTTCCTCCCGATCTTGCTTCGGCTTCGGCTGCTCATCAGGCATGGAGATCGAAATGGATGGGACCCCTGGGCCATCTTGTGCCTCGGCGCCCTGGCTTTCTCCGTCGACGACAGCCTTTTGTGTGGTGTCCACGATGACCTGGTCGACGACAGCTTGCATCTGCAGAACCCCTCGCTCTACGGTCCTACTGCGATGCTGCTCGATCCGGGATCGCACAAGTAGAGCCTGAGTGTAGACCTGCCAGTTGGTCGACTTGTCGTTGATGACCCTTATGGCGAACGGTAGAACTTCCTCAGCCGTTAATTTGTCCGCAGGAGAGAATGAGTCCTTCAGCGTAGCTTGTGTGAGTAATATGATTTGGTCCAGAGCTGAGAGCTGTGGCTGTTCGTCCGGTTTCAGATCGATCAGTGCAGCAGGTAGCTGAGGCGCTGGGCCTCCATTCTGCTCGCCGTTGAGGCCTTCGTCGCCCTGGGCGTACTCGATCTCCTCCAAGAGGGTATCATCGTTGAGCGGCAAAGCCTCGGGGACCTCCTGCTTCGCGTCTGGGTCGGGTGAGGTTCCGCTTTTGGCCAGCACGACCAACTGACTGGTGCTCTTTTCCTGGAATCTAGTCCTCTTTCCAAGCGCACCGGACAAGGCGTACACGAAACGGTTCAAATCTGCCGCGACGCTCAATGCATCGCGAGCCTGGACGTCCTGGCCCAGCATGATGCAAATGTTGGCCTTCTCAACTAGAAAGCGCACCTTGTCTTCCGTCGACCAACGGGAAGAGTCGACCTCCCACTTTTCACCCAGAACGTCGCCCTCCACCCCACGCAGGCCTTCCTGTATTCTCTCCACCAGGGTGGGCACCTCGCTCATGCCGATATTTTTGGTGAAGATGGAGCCAGGGCTCAGGCTGGGCTCAATAAAGAGTTTGTAGTGCCATACATGCAGCCTGAGTCTCATCCATGCCAGGCTGATGCCGCCGTGGCCGGCGCTGCTGGTTGTCCATGCTTCGGCTGTGGCGTTATCGATGCTGTGTTTGGCGAGACAGAACAGGTCGATGTGGGGGATGAATGGGTAAGGGCTGACACCATCTACATCCAGAGACGACAGCCTCAGGTCGACCTTGTCCTCGTAGGGCTGTGCCAGCTTTATTCGATCATCGTTGAGAACGGGTCCAGTGACATTTGCCTGCAGGAAGGCATTGAAGGCCTCGACTCCGACATCTATTGACGCCATGGACAGACAGCTGTGGACCTCAAGAAGAAAAAAAAGGGTATGAGATGCAGGAAGGACCCTAGGTCTACGCCAGCAGACTCATATCGCAGGCGGGAATTTTCTGGGCCAAGGTTGGGGGGGTGGGGTGTATTGGCTGACCCTGCTACGGGTATGTTTGGAGGGGCACCTGAATTTTTTTCAGGGTCGTTACATTACATAAGCAATGGGATCAGTTCACATGTCATTAGCACTGCGAGATGTGCTTCTCGATTGCAGCAGGTCAGAACAAGAAAAAAATTGTTTGTGATCTCACGTGGTGCGCGAGGAAAAGGTGAGGAGAACATCTCGTGGTATTAGACCTATATTCGCTGCTTGGTACTGGGACTATCGCTAACACACTCACGCTCAGATATGTATTAACAACTTGCACAAGCCGCTCGCCAGTGCGAGACCAGCAACCATAACTTCCCAGATCACCTGTAGAGATCACCTGTGAAGCGCCTTGTCGATAGGTTATGCACACGAGAAAACAGCCATGGTTCTTTGGCGTGCTTAAGATGGGCTGTTCTCCCAAGGCCCTGCCCTGTTGTCAAGTTTGAGACTGTCTTGCCGCAGGCACGGCTGGCAATCCAGCCGTGAGTCAAATCCAACAAATCCAACCTGCGAACACACCAGGGTCATCGCCTGGAGGACAGGCTCCTGCAGTCTGCTATGGGCATCTATTTCTTGCCCTTCTTGCGAGGGACAATCTTGAACCCAGCAGCGCCGACAACATCGGCGTCCTTGGGCTGGCTTGAAGAACCGCCTTTCTTGGCCACTTCGGACCAGCCTCCACTGGACTTTGGATCACTGACAGGGACAGGCTCGAAGACCCCCTTCTCGGCCTGTTTCTTGCGTCGGATGTACTCCTGTGCAAGGTGACGAGGATCAACGGAGCTATCGGTGGAGAGCCCCTCGTAGAGAATGAGCTCGACAATTTCCTTATCCACCGTACCCACCTCGCTTATATGGTTGGCAACGAGTTCAACTTTGTCGGTAGCCTTGATTCCACGAGATAGCTCTCCCTTGAACCACTTCTGCAGCGCGGCATGAGCGTCACTGACAGAATTCACCTTGGTGCTCGCTGCAGCAACAGGCTTGACCTGGTGCTGGACTACTTGAGGTGTCGCGGTGCGGACAGTGGCTGCGCTAACCGAGCGAGTCTGAGGTCCCATAGGGGCCTTGACTTTGCCTCCAGCTCCAACCGTAGACCAACCACCCGCAGCCGGGGGGGCAGCACCGACGGCTGCGGCGGCGGCTGCTGCAGTCGCGATACCGGGCGGACCGGACTTGCTGGCGAGATCTGCATAGCGCTTGCCCAGACTGAGCGCACCCTGAGACACGCCCGATTGAGAAGTCTGCTCCTTGACTTCCTTGAGCTTGCGTGCCTCCTCCTCTCGCTGAATCTCAAGCATCGACTTCTTGCCGGATGTCGAAGTGCCCGCACCACTAGCAGCAACGCCCACGACACCAGGCTTGGCAGCAGCGACGGGTTTAGACCATGGACTCGACGCCGCAGGGGCCGGCGAACCGCTGCCCCAGGTGCTGTTGCGGGGAAGCCCCGGTGCGACTACGTTGTTGTTCTCACGCTCCTTGGCCGCCATGGCCTCTTGCTCCTGAGCGGCTCGGCGGCGCCTTGCCTCGTCCTTGGCGGCCCTCTCATGAGCCTCTGCTTCCTGTATCGCCTTAATGCTCGGTCCCTTTTGGGCCTCGCTGCCAGGTTCCCGAGCCCATGGTGCTAACGGTGGAGGTTGAGCAGCGGTGGCTGAGCCAGGGGCAGCGCTGTCGGGCGTTTGACTCTGGGACCGTGTCTCGATGTACTGATTCGCAATGTTGGATCGACGCTGGGCAGTAGGGGCGGGGAGTGGCGCGTTGAGAGATGGCAGCGGCGCCGGAAAAGGCATGGGCAGACCCGTCGCAGCGGATTGCCTGGCCCAAGCTTCCTCCTCTTGAGCCTTGCGGTGGGCAGCTTGGGCGGTCTCGGCCTGCGTCTTCTGCACCTGCTGGGTCAAGGACATGGCCTGTTGCTGCTGCGGCTCTGCTTTCTTGGTCGCAGGCTGCTGCTGTTGATAAATGGGCTCCCCGTCCGAAGTGACAATAGCAGCGTCGGACCGATCGACCGCATCGGCATCATCAGCCTGCCCCTTGACTTGCCCAGTTTGAGAAGGGCCTGGCAGGGCTTCCCCGGCGGTGCGCTGTTGGGTCGGGACGCCTTGATATTCCTGAAATTCCTTCAGCCTCTCTTTGAACCCCTGTGGATCCTCCTCAAGTTGATCGACGCTTGGGAGCTGGCTCTTGAGGTCTGCCGTAGGACCGACAGGCTGAGGCGGGAACATACCAGAAACGCCACCAGGACCTTGAAGGTTCGCCAGAAACTGGCGGTCATGTTCATGCACATCCCCGCGAAGATGATCCGGTGTAGCATTCATGGCATTGGGGAGGCCTGGGGCCTTGTGGGCAGCCGAGGCCTGGTCGAAAAAGCCAGGCGTGGGACCTCCTCCGATCGCGGCGCCGATGGGTGCCTGTGGAGGCATTCCGACTGGGGAGGTGATGCTTCCAAAGCTCGGCTGGCTCTGCAGACTGTGTACACTCGCCTGGTGCTGTAAGGCACCAGGCACACCAGGGTGTATGCTGCGGAAATGGCCCTGCTGGGATATGTACTCGCGGTGACGGGCCGCCGCAACCTGCTCCTCTTGCTTGCGCCGCTCGAGGTTGTTCTGCTCTTCCGCAGTCAGGGTCTTGCCGTAGCTGGGTACAAGTCCCGTCAGCGGAGGAATCACGACCCTCGAGTCACCTCCGGCGGAGAATGGGCCGCTCTGAGAAGGCGGCCCGTGAGCGATGCCAACCTGAGGCACAAGGAAGGGCTCGCGAGAGTTGCCGATTCTCCTGATGAGCTGTCCTAAAGGCTCAAACTCGGGATCCTCCAGCTTGCGAACTCGGAGGTCGTTGGTGAAGAAGCTGCCCTTATACCATTCATTCATCTCCAACCCGGTGAACGGACCTTGCTGTTGACCCTGAGGATCCATGTAGATCC
Organism: Endothia cerciana; assembly: GCA_026119935.1. Lineage (NCBI taxonomy): Eukaryota > Fungi > Ascomycota > Sordariomycetes > Diaporthales > Cryphonectriaceae > Endothia > Endothia cerciana. The sequence goes on from JALRMH010000010.1 coordinate 656,564, forward strand.
ACCTCATCCGATCAGGCATGACCATAATTCTCGACTGAGACTGAGGCGGGCCGGGAGCAGCCTGCTCAGATCCAAAGGGAGGCCCCTGACCAGATGTGCCAAAGGCCTGAGACTGTTGGGCGGTTGCGAGTAGGGGTTGGTTATGCTCGGCGGTACTGAAGACGCCGGGAGATTGCACCTGCGTTTGAGAAGAGGTGAATAGGTCGACGAGGCCGCGACCCATGAGCAGAGGGCTGTCTGTGTCGCGACTTTGAGGCCCGATCGCGCCCGGCCCCAAAGCGTTTAAGGGATTGTTCTGCCGAAGGTCTGGGACCGAGTCCGTCAGAGGGTCGTGTTCTTGAGAGTGCATCTGGGCCTGCATGGCGGGAGGGAACAGGGAGCCGAGCTTGCTACCACCCCGGACGGAGCCAGTTCCTGCAAGACCACTGCTGGCTGGTCCAAACAAGCCTCCCATACCACCCAGGCCTGGCGACTGCATCTCATTACTCATCGGACTAAAGACAGAATTTCCAAAGGCGCTACCAAACCCAGCGCGCTCGCGATCGGGTGTGGCCGTGGAGAACGCACTAGGCCACCCGCTAATATTGCCCAGGGGGTAATTCTTGGCACCAACGCTGGAGGTCTGGCTGCGGTCGCTGCCATCGAACGCGGCAGCAGCGGCGCCAGGGAATCCGCGCATCGAGCCGAAGTTCGAATTCTGTTCGGACGGGCCACCCAGAGCATGGCCCTTGTCAAATCCGAGATCCTCGTGTTCGTTGTCGCCACGCTCGGCAGGTGGACTCCGGTAGGGATTGGTCTGCGAGGGACTAGCTGAGGACGCATTCTGTTCCCCGGACGCACCGAGGTTGAGACCCGACATGCCAAAGTCGCTCGCATTTCCCTTGACCGGAGTGTCGAAGATCTGTGAACCGTGTGTCGTTGGCATGGGCGGAGGACTCGTGTCTCGAGCACCACCGAGGGCGGCGCTTCCACTTAGCCCCTCATCCCCACCAAAAGGGTCGGTATCGGTCCGTGGGCGGGACCTCCAGGACTGGTTTGGGTTGCCCGTGTTGGCCAAGCCGGTGACGTTGCCAGGGCCAGGGCCGCTTCCCATGTTCTCGGCACTATCTTTCTTCGAGAAGAAGCGACTACTCGCAGTACTACTGGCAAAGCCCTTGTCTGCCACGCCAGGGGTATTCAAGGCAAAGTTTCCAAATCCATTGAAGGCAGAAGTGGTAGGTGTCGTGGTGGCAGCACCCCAGAGTGCCGGGCTTGGAAACCCCGTAGCTCCCGTGGTAGTGCTACGAGCCAGCCCAGCGAATCCGGCCGGCCTGGTAGCAGAATCCGGAACAGGCGGTTGCTTGTCTTCATATTGAGCCTCATCCTCCTTATTCTCGGGCCCCTTCCTCCCGAGCCAGGACATGTCCAGTCGGCTGGGACCAGCGCTGGTCGGCGAGATTAATCCTCCCGGGGAGAAAGGATTGGTATCGGTGGTTTCTCGACGTCGGGTAGCAGGTCTCGGGGCACCCGAGGGTGAGGTCAGGCCTTGAGACATGGATTGTTTACGGCCGTTGAGAACCGGACCTTGACCACCATCTTTATTTTGCTGATTCTGCTGCTGCTGCTGCTGCTTGAGGGGGGAATTGACGTCGGACGAGAAAAGCTAGAGAGAATAGAGGGGATGGTCAGTCACGAGGACATAGAGGGAGCGAAGGAGAGGCAACGGGGATCGCCTCGGAGAGTGAGTGCTGTGCAGGGTGGTGAAGCGCAGCGCAGTGCGGCACAATGCAATGCATCAAAAAAAAAATTAAAAAATTGGTGTAATGCAGGAGTACCCACCTCTTTCTCATCAGCCGACATGTCCTGTAAGCCAAGTGGGACCGAGCTTGCTTCGGCGTTCCAACAGACGGTAGGGTCGTTATGCGTGTTCGCGTCATTGGGCTTGCCCCAGCCTCTGGAAAAATGACCATTCATATGGCCGCCGGGATTGAAGCCTGCCATGAGCAACGAGTTCACGTCAACCACGTGGGACCCTGCAGCAACAGTCCGGGCGACGTCCAGCAGCTCCTCTTGACAATACTTGCCCGTGGCCGAATCCGCCGTGTTGGCGAACTGGGTCACAGCAGAGGCGGGAGGATCGCTCACGGCGGGAGGGAAGGAGGTGTCTAATGCAGCAGCGGTGGTGTTGGCGGGCTGGTTGTTGTAGTTGTTGAAAGGGGTTGTGGAGGATCGGCGGAGGATGGCAGTTCCATTAGAACGACCGTCGCGTCGTAGCCTAGATGGTAGAGAGGAGGGGACGCGTCAGAACATGCCGATTTATGAGGATGGACAGGGTGGGAATGTGAAGTGTCTACTGCTTGAGATGAGGTTGTATGCAGAGATGGATTCTAGGGAGGGAGAGGGGGTGAAAAGACACCGTCGTGACGATCCCTTGTAGCTCAGATGATCGTTTGGGAAGGGGTTGGAGGTAAAGACGATGTGACAGAAGAGGTGACAGGGCAGGGTGGACAGGTAGATGGACGAGGTGTTGCGGATTGGACTCACCAGTCGCTACTTGAGCTTCCACGAGAATCACCTCGGCCGCTATTGCGATCGCGACCCGAGTTCTGGCCTGCTGCAGCTGAGGCGAAGCTCGAAGGCAGACTCGGACCGGGCATTGTGATTGTGAGTGTTGAACGAGCTGGTGGAGGCAGCGCGACAGGCTGGTCGGGGGCAGATCCGAGGCAAACGGGATCGATTGGGAGGAGCGCGCGATAGAATGGCTGCTCGTTGTGTAATATCGTCTTGTCTTGTCTGCGATGATATTAGACGTCGAGGGAGATGACTCGGGATACGACTCGGGAGGTCCAGGACTGGTGATTCAAGAGCTGCACACACGGACACTCGAGGTTGAAGATCAGTATCAGGCGTGATCGACAGTCAAGGTCGGCTGGCAGGAGGCTGTTGTGGTGTGGTTTGTGGGGGCTATGCTCGCAGGTTGGGACGTGTTCGCAGTAGTGCTTGTCCAGAAGGCATATGATGTGAACTTCTGTGGTTGCTATGGTTGTTGCTAGAGGTGGCGCCGGCAGGTTGTGATCACTTGGAGATGCTTGAAGAAACCTTTTCGAGAATTCAGTCAAAGAAGGTTAGGTTGAGGTCGGAGGCTGGAAAAATCCACCCTTCACCTTGCCCCCAAGCGGGTCCGTACCTAGCCACTAGCCTCCCTCCCTGGCTCTGGCCGGCAGGTCTGATGTCGTCAAGGTGCCTCTAGCTTCCACTGGCGCTCACTGTTGTCTACTGCCTGGGCTGAGGCTTGGCACCTGTCCACAGGGGGCAAGGATAGACTCTACAGGGCTGTTGGCATACCGCAGGGGTCACCTGCTGGCAAAGACTCTGCACTGCACAGCAGTCTGCCTCTAACACCTTTCCTACTACGGTTATTGGTAGCACGCATAGGTGCCTGTACTATGGTGCCTGTACTATGGTGCCTGTGCTATGGTAGTGCTGCCAATTAAGCATCTCTTAGCTGATTGTACCTGCAGCATCACGTGCACACCCACGTGCATCCTCATCATATTTCTCTGCCTCGTCTCCCTTCTCCTTCGTACCATTTCCCCCCTGAGACTTCACGCACAAGCCCGCCCCCCCAACATGCATGGGAACAACCAAGAACGTGGTCATAATCTAGTTGTTTGTGCCGCTTTGGCAGACTCAAGTTCGAAATAGGTTCCAAGGTTCGGTGCTACGATCAACATCCATCAATTTCAGCCTACTTCTCCAAACAGCTCAAGTCGGTCACTCCATCAGGTTTGTACCCTGACCGGATTGACTGCGTTCTACTTTGCACTTTTTCTCCGTCCATCGCAGGTCTTATTTACACATCGAATTCGTCCAATTCTGCCGGATCAGCGACGGCATCCCAGTGCTTGGCCACTAACTCTCGCAGGACGGCATTTTAAGGGCATTTGAGGCTCTAGCCTTCACTGCATTAGCCTCAGCGTCCTCTGCTCTTTTATATCTCGGGGCCTACCGAGCGCACAAGGGCTGCTAGTGCCGGACCAAACACTGCATTGGCCGTAATGCCCTCTACCTCCAGATCTTGATCGTGCCACCGGATCCCTCCTTGGCAGGCTTAGGCCAACTCGATCCCGCGCATAGTGGCTCTCTGTGGTGAGAGGCCCATCGGCCGCTCTAATGGCGACGCCGTTCCGTTAGGGGGCGATGTCGTGCGAGTGGCTCAGGTCTGCGTCGACATGGCGGAGGAAACTCGTCGTACCCGCCGGGGCTGGCACCCGTGTAGCAAAACTTGTCCATAGTCGATCTGACGAGCTACGTGGAAGATACACTCACGTTCTGCATGTGTGCGACATGCTCCTGGACCGAGAATTGGCAGTGGACCCCCTGTTGCCTCACAGTGCATGTCTGTATATCTAGACAGAAATCTCGGCATCCCGTGCTCTACAGACTAAGGAGTCTCCGGGTCCTGAGATTGTTGAGAGCCGCCTGCAGTCCTCACTTGCATACGCGGCAAAAGTCAAAAGGGCTAGGGTTGAAAATCTGTTAGGTAATCAGCCTCGGCACTCCGTACGTGCTATCTCAATAGACGGATGGCGCAATCTAGACCACAATATGATAGTAATGAGGACCCCAGCCCCGTCTTATCGTGTCGCCTCCGTGCCTTTGACCGGAGCCGCAGACGCACAGCAATAAAATCTTCCGTGCTGCCCTGCGCTGAAATCGTCTGAAGCTGTTCTTGTTCCCGGAGGACCTGGACCTCCTCTTCTCCCCGGCCCCGCTCTTCGCCCTCACCACCTCCCTCTCGACTCTCAAGCAGACAGAGACCCCCGGACTCGCGTCTGATTTGACACACGCGCTGGAGCCTACCCACCTAGCACTGGCACCCTGCTACCTAGGCACCCGAGGACGACATGGACAGCAGTGATGAGGACGTCAATGCCAAGGGGGTGTCGGTGATTGTCGAGTCTCAAGCCTCCTCCCAGGATAGAGACGTGCTAGCCGACCCTGAATCTCAACGTTCTCCCGATGCCGAGGTTGACGACCACGATGGCGATCTTGTCACCGCCATCGAGAACAAAGACCTCAAACGTGGGCTTGCCCAGCGCCACCTCACGATGCTGGGTATCGCAGGGGCAATTGGCACCGGCCTGTTCCTCAGCTTGGGCGGTGCCATCCAGACGGGCGGTCCCCTAGGCGCCCTCCTCGGCTATGCCATCGTCGGGGGCATCGTGTGCGCCGTACAATTCGCCCTGGGCGAGGTCACCGCTTTGTTGCCAGTGAGTGGCAGTCCACAGTCGTGCTGGTCTCTAGGGTCCAACCCAGCTACTAACCACACTACCTTGTCAAGGTCACCGGAAGTTTTGTCCGGCATGCTGGTTTCTTTGTCGACCCGGCTCTTGAGTTCGCTATCGGGTGGAACTTGGTCTACGGCAATCTGCTCAGTATCCCATCCGAGATTACTGCCATCTGCGTCCTCTTCGAGTTCTGGACCGACCTGAACAGTGCTGTCTGGGTCGTCATCTTCGTGATTCTGACCGTATTGGTAGGAGTTGCTTTTGTTCGCGGTGAGTCCTATCTGCTGTCTGATGTGATGAACCGTCTCCTCCTAGATGGAATGCTCGTTTGCTGACCGATTCCAGTCTTTGGGGAGATCGAATATGTATTTGCTATCCTCAAAGTCCTCCTGGTTGTCTTCTTGATCATCCTCGGCCTTGTGATCGATCTCGGTGGCGTCCCAGGGACTTCTCGCATCGGTTTCCTGTACTGGCAGAACCCGGGTCCGTTTGTCGAATATATCGCCACAGGTAACTGGGGCAAATTTCTCGGCTTCTGGAGCGTTATGACCAGCGCCGTGTTCTCCTTTGCCGGTGTCGAGTCTATCGCCATGGCAGCAGCCGAGACAAAGGACCCTCGCCGTGCCATCCCCCGTGCCTGCAAACAGGTTTTCCTCCGCGTTCTGCTGTTCTACATGCTCGCAGTCCTCATCGTCGGAATGCTGGTGGCGAGTAACGACCCCCGACTTGGCGACGACAGCGGTACCGCCGCCCAGAGCCCCTTCGTCATCGCCGCCAGCGCTGCTGGCATCCGCGCAATTCCAAGTCTAGTCAACGCCATCGTCATCACCAGCGCCTGGAGCTCGAGCAACCAGTCTCTGCTGGCAGGTACCAGAGTTCTCTACGGGCTGGCGCTCAAAGGACAGGCGCCAAAGATCTTCCTGCGAACCACATCGTGGGGTACACCCTATGTCTGTGTGGCTCTCTTCACAGTTTTCATGTTCCTCAGCTTCCTGACGTTGAACAACGATGCTATGACCGTCTTCTGGTGGCTCATGGACCTGACCGCGGCCGGTGTCCTGGTTAGTTGGAGTGCGATCTTGCTGAATCATATTCGCATGAAACTCGCCATGAAGAAGCAGAGCATCCCTGTGGCGAGACTGCCATGGCATAATCCTTGGACCTGTAAGTTGCACTTCCCAGCGACTACGTTGGACGGTCATCGCTACCACGTGCTGACGTCAGATTTTCTCTGCAGTATACAGCTCCTACTTCGCCTTGTTCCTGTGTATCACGATCCTCCTCACGAGTGGCTTCAGTGTCTTTACTGAGGGCAACTGGGATCCTGAGACTTTTGTGTCATCTTACTTGTAAGTCAATCGGGCATGTTCTTTTGGTCTAGGACTCGACTTACGTTGTCTACAGGGATATACCGCTCGTCATTGCTGCGTATTTGATCTGGAAATTCCATAAGAAGACCAAGATTTCTACTTTGGAGGAGATACCGCTCGAGGACGCTTTGAAACAGGCTGATATAGAAGAGGAAGTGGGATACCACGACTAGTTAGCATCGACACATACAGGCTCGAATACTTCGCCAGCAAGACTTTCGGACGTGTGAAATTCCGATCTGGCAACCTCATTTCGAAAACCTTGCATTAATATGATGATACAAGTCTCCTCTACAGAGACGCACCCCTATACGCAGGCCTCCCGTCTTTCTGGCCGCGATTCTCAGGGGTTTGACCGGGTTGCGATTCGCGAGCATGGCATCAACGCCGGCGGCACCTATCCGCCTTCAACAGAGCTCAGCGAACCTTGCAACTATTCCCGACTGTCCGATTTATCACTAGTAGGGTAAATCTGAAGTGAGCTGTCCATAGACAGGAGTATACAAGATTCCTAGGTATCCAGCTGTCAAGCCGCTGACGCCCCTATCGTTGGCACTCCAGGGGCTGTACAGCATAAGGTGCCATGGTCAACAGTCGAACAAACGTCCAAGTCGAGCGGCATCTAATCAGAGAGTTATATGCTTGACCATGAACTTAATGATACGGTGGGATCATGTGGGATTGGAAAGGTTGAGCACGTCGGGTCATTGCCGCCTGGCCATCGGGGAGTTGATGCAGAGATCTCGTAGTTCGTATTCTGCGCAATCTATATGTTGTAAGATGGATTGATACTGAATATCTCGGTCCATACTGATTCAAATGCATGCGCCCCTACCCAAAAATTACAATCCCCAACTCCGACCGAGGCGCTGAACTCTTTGCTCAGGCCGTCTCGTCACCGCATACCCAACCAACTCTTCAATACAGCCAGTTTTATTTCATCTCTTTCTTCCAACTCAGGACGTTGAAGAGACTTCTCCTCGGGTCGGCCTGGCCCTCGAACACCTTTCGTCGTGAGGCCTCGCTCTGAGGGTTCTGATATTGAGCAAACATCCGGTCCATGGTCCGCGATTCGATCTGGAGTTGCCATCGGATGAAGGCGGCCACAGCTGTCAAAGAGACCACCACTGCCACCGCTGGTCCATATCTAATCCGTGACACTCGGGTCAGTTCTCGGTACCCACTTCAAAACTGGGCCTTTTACCAATATTGCACGTACTTTGTGCCTGGAAGGGGCTTGATGGGCTTGGCGCTGGCGGTTGCGACCATGATGGATGTTTCAAGGTATAAATTTGGTAGAGTTGACGTGGCTGGTGGTGACTGTATAGATAGAAACAAGACGATGGTGGGCAGACGCTGAGTCGATGTTCAAGAACCGCTGTGGATCGTTGCGTTCAGACGGTTATGTGGTATGAGATGGACTTGAAACAATTGCCACATGGGGCCATTCCAGAGAGATTTATAGCCATGGACAGAAATAGTCAGGCTGAGAAGCCTTGATGGTGTCCCGTACGTGGCATGTCAGCTTTTACTAGGATCGTCAAAGTGGTGCGGTCTTAGCCTGAGGGTGGTGTGATCCGAGGATCCTGTCAGCGGTTGTTTATTCCCACGAGAGTCCAACTCGTGAGGGATCGGTGCCCTTGCCCAGAGCCCAAGAGCGACGCTAGCCTGATCCTCACCTCGAACGTACGTTGGTCTTTTTACCCTTGCTGGTCACCTGCCATACGAAGAAGATGATTCTTTCATTTCCTGTCGAGCGGTCGTTGCTTAGAAGCTTTTCGGTGCCCCATCTAGGCTCTCTCGAGGTGGTCTTCCCGGGCTTCGCCGCCGAGTTGGGCCAGGGGCTTTAGATGGACCCCACTAGCACGGCGTAAAGTTCTAGGGTGGACAACTCATTCCCGTTTCCTCGATCATTTGAGAGGAGCAAGACGAATGAAAGGAGGGGTTGGCACCGTGTCTGCACTGTCGCTGCCGCACTCGAGATCTTCTCGGAATTCTACGAGAATCTGCTGTCGGCTTCCCCAGACTCTATAACTGCCTTCGATTCTAGCTCGAACAGTAATTACAAGTGAAACTGTGCGTCCCTTCGCCCTCTGATTTCATCTGTCAACTGTATGTCCACACATCTCATGCCCCGCTAGGCACTGGACAAGCCTGGAGCTCGGACAGGATTCAAAAATGACCAAAGTCCAGCGCAAGTCTACAGTCCAGCCAGGCTCAACTCTACGGAAGTGGCGTCTCGCCATAACATCCATCATTTCCGGTGAGGTTCTAATTTGCCACGCGCGTGGACTACCTCGGTAGATAATCTGACAAGAGAGTCCCCGGGGAAGGGTGTGTCCTTTCAAGCCTAGACAGGTCACATGTTCATCAACGTATGCACAGGCTACTTGGTCCGGTTACCCAATGCACAGTCTATCGCTGAATTGGGTATCACTCGCTGGATGAACGTAGGTGCTATATGGCGACGGAGAACACGGCGTAAGCTTTGGCCCTGTAAATATGTCCCGCGCCGAGATACGTGAGGCACCAAGCCATAACGGGGGACTCTCTACAAAGCGTGAGGGCCTTTTTTGCTCTGTCTGCACTTTGCTCGAGAAGTACCTCGCGCCAACCTCTCCGGTCTTCTACCAGTTCTCGGTCCCATTCCAGGCAGAGCAAGCTATATCGGGCCGGGATAGACTCACGAAGTAAGACACGACGGTGGAACTACCCACAAGTCAGGAAGGGAGCATCATCGCAAAATATGCCGTGCAAAATTCGGGACTAGCCCCGGATACTAGCTGCTCCTGCCAGCCAATCTCAGGCTGAATTTGACAGCATCTTTTGCCCGTATTAGTTTGAGTATGGCTGGCTTCAAAAACCTTCAGTCAAGCCAATACATACTAACAGGGCTGAATGATGTGAAAGACGAAATTATGGGACTTTCAGTAGCGTGGCCAGAGGGTCTTGGCTCAGCGTCGCCCCTGACCCAAAGCAACCTGTGAAGCCAAAGTGCCTTACATGCTACTAGTCCGAAAACAAAAGCACCATAATACCATCGTAATCCTTCCCTCGACAACGGTGTCGATCGGGTGTGGGACTGAGAGAGCTGGATCATACTTCGGGGGCGAACTTGTGACGTTGAGCCGAGGAATGTTGAGGACATGGATCATGTGCCGCAGAAATTTTCATGGCTCTCAGGTTGTAGCCAAAGGCCCGTGACGTGATGATTTTAGAATGTTTCGCGCCGATTCGTTCATTCTCGCACCATCTTTACCGAGCGATTATGGATTCGCGCTGTCGATCGACCACGTTCGACATGCGCTTCCACTTTGTCCACCCACGCTATCCGCGTGGCAAGGACACGACCAGAAGGCAGGACCTGGTAAGGTGGCCGGCAGTAAGGAACTGAGACAATCCCCAAGCCACGGCTGAGGGGATCAACGTTCTTGCAGCGTAGGACTGCCTCGTATAGAGCGAAGCATCCCTTTGCCGCGGGCATGCAACCAATGAGCACGTCACTTGAGCGAGATGATATACCGAAACTGTCCGATCCGTCCTGATCTGGAAGCCCAGACGGCCACAACCCTCGCATATACGGCTTGGACGGAGACCCCAAACTCCTAGCATGGTCCAGCTTGTCATCTTCCTTCTAGCCCTTTGCCAGGTAGCACCCTGCATCACTACGATGGATACAGACCAATACCCGTTCACCACATTGATTCAAAGACAAGTAGTCTGTCCATATACACAACCATATTCTCATTTCGTTTCGCCGACTGCAAATGGAATGTAACGCTGACAGGTTCACCGGCTTTGAAGTTGGGGCTCACCTCTTGCGAGGTGGTCAGCGGGGCGGGAAGCCTACGCGGGCATCCGCATGATATCCCACCTGTTTGGAGGTCGGCGAGGATGCAAGAATTCACTACAAAGGTTCCGACAAAACGTCTTGGTGCGACACCCTCTCTTCTTCTTCGGCGCTCGGAGGTCCCCGAGATGGTTCTTTAATTACCTCATCCGAACCCCAACAACACTTGAGAGCCTGTGCATACAGGATGGCGGGCTTCCGATGACCTCGATGGTCTTTAGGTTCAGACTGTTTTGATTGCATCGTAGCGATTTTGATGTCCAGTACAGTGTCTGGTGTAGATGGAGGACTTCGCCGACTGGAGAATCCCACGTGTCCGGCGCCTGTTGGGTCTATCCGCACTCCGCATGGTCTCATAGCTAGACTGAGACATCATGTTTGTTTTCAGATGATTGTGTCGTCCTTCACTCCGAAAAGGGAACAGACACGGCAAGCGATATCTATCCCCCCCCCCCGCGTCAATCGATCGGCCTGTCTGAACCCTACTCAAGGACTTGGGTGCCCCTTGAACCTGCACAAGCGGGACAGAGATACGTTGCGGCTCTGCTAGTCGATCCTCATGACTAGGTTATCGTGTCTTGTCCTGACATGTCTCTTGCACGCATGCTTGTCCCATCGAAAGATTGCCGGCCAAGAGATGGGAACTAGCATTCCCTGCTAGAAAATTACCTTAGTACAGGATCAAGGCGCCTGATCATCGGTATCGGTTGGTGCCCCTTGTGAAGGCGGGCTTGGACATTATCCTGACTGGTATCGCGTGGGGGCCGGCGTTCGATCCTCCTACTGGCCGCATGTTTCTCGGTCAGATCTCACCGGTGAGTATGTAAGCCGCCGAAAGTGATCAATAGTCCTTGGCACCGGGCGCCTCTAGTAAAGTAGCCGGATATCTAGTTGCGGTACTTGATGCCCAAAGCCGAAGTTGAACCACAAGGGAGGGGAAGGGTGTTGCAGAAGCCTATTTCTCCCCCCTTTCGGGGGTGGTCTTCTCGGAGAGACTCTTGTCGAGGATTTGCTCGTTCCACAGACTCTCGCGGTCGCCCTGTCTGCTTTTCTGATTGGTGTCTTGCTGTGTCGAAGTTCTTACTTTGTACGCTGCCTACCTCATTTCAATGCTCCAAATTCATCCAATTCCACACTTGCACGATCTAGGGGGATCAGAAACGGCATAGCAAAAGAAGACGCCATTGAAGCCCATGTAGAGCCTCTTTTCCCATAATCCGTCCCGCGTACTAGTACATTTTGGTCTCCGTGATTGCATTCAATTCGACGCCAGCACAATCTGGCGGGAACTTACCACCCTAGCACAGGCGGGAGACTGCTACGGACGTAACCAAGTCCGTCTGCGTTCAACTCTGCAAATCTCTTCAAGAATTTAGCGCGACCGCAATGCTGCAGGATCTCTGTTCCCAACTCCAAGATAATGTGGGCAAACGGTCGCGTGCATGTCATAGACACTCAAGCATGCTGGTTGTCATGCTGTGCAACGCAGCATCACCTTCCCCTCCCCGCCTTTGGTGACCCTGGACGGTCTTGATGATTCCAGCACAGAGAGCTCGTTTCGAGCTTACGCTGATTAGCGGTAGTGTACTGTTGACACCGCGATATTCAGGTGGGCTCAGGCTTGATCTAATGCCAGGACCCCGGCGCAAGCACCCGCGTTCCTCCACACACTACGAGTTCTACAAGGATCGGGAATCTTGCATGATACACCCGCTTCAGATCGAGCTCATATGCATGTGCGTGGAGTGCGGAGATGGCCGAAAAGTGAGCTCGAATGCCCGGCCATTGACGTTATTCGGACCAAGGGTCGAGATTGAGGTGCACTTGGCCGGGTACGGCGCGGAACTGTTAGCAGTGGATCGAAGATTATTGCCTATCTAGGTTTTGTATCATCTACGTACAGTATATAAATTTGATGGAGGGACTTTTAGAGAGCCGGATGGCACTATTTGACGCTAGATAGCATGTATATGAATGGCTAGCTGCTTCAAGTGCTGATGAGAGCTTAGCCCAGGAGCAGCCGTTGCAGGCTAAATTACTGCGAGATTTAGCACTACTTTGTCTTACAGGGCACAGGTCTTTGGGGTTTCTCTTCGAATTTTTCTCTTTTATCCAAGGGATTGACAAGGGATACCCTTTTCAGCTAGGGCAGCCGGGAGGCGTGTTTATCGACTAAAGCATGCTTCGTTTTCAGTTCACAGCCAGCAGATGTAGTACCCAATGACTTTGATATCATCACCTTACATGTCATTAAATTCTATTATTCAGGTATGAGGAGGGATGAATGTCCTGGGGAAGTACTCCTGGCTCTCCAACGATCTTAGAGAGCTTGTTAAGTTACATGACTTCAGGTGGAAACGTCAAGGCTACTCTGACAGACTTCCGCAGGCACGGTCAATACCGTCGTCTGGTGAACTGAACCCCTGCATAATTTTTTTTCCTTCTTTTTCTTTCTTTCTTTTCTTCCCCCTCCCCTTTCGTTCTTTCGTTCTCCCAGATGGCCGTCGACTCCAGGGGGTAAATTGACCAAAGAAGTGCAAATTCTAGCAACCATATGCATCAACGAGGCCTTGAGCACATGGTGTTGAGTAGGGCCAGGGTGAGGACAAGCCTTGAAGTGTTCATCAGCGAGGGAGTACAGCCGCCTTGGCCAGGTCGATCCCTCATGACGACAGGACTAAGTAGACGCTCCGGCGTCAACGATGATGAGATCAAGTGACATGGCGTAGGGGCTCTGATTTCATACATGCCGTGCCATCCCTTCACCGCATATTCGCTAAAAGCGAAGGTTGCGACAATAGTGATTGGTAGATGCTCATGCGTGGCTGACTATGTAGCGAGATTGAACGATATCAGAACACGCCTGAAGCAGGCCCTATCCTTGCGAGACTTGCGCTGTTCTGTCTTGTGCCTGTCGGGAGCTCGCAGATACTCAGATCAACGTGATACTCGGATACTCTAGAAAGTCAGGTTCTCGTCACGCATTCTGGCATGTGACCTTCCTCATGGACCCTGGCCTGTCTCGATACTGGGATCGGGATATGCCGATGAGGGCTCCCATCTCCCTAGATGATCTCATGGCGGAGGCCTGGCCCGGAGTATAGTGACCCACGGGCCAGTTAAGCTCAAGACGAGGCGTCAGATCTGCTACCAGACAATACCGACGTACATAATCTAGATGCTGTGTGAGTTTGTAGATCATGGATTTCGTTTTCTTTTGCCCTTCTGGGCTAGAATGACCGTTGATCAAGTAGGATGGTAGTGGTACTGGTCGAGGGCTTGTTCTATCTGTTGCTGGCTGCTGTGGATGGACAACTCAAGGAAGCTGACGTTGCGGCTTGAGAGTATTTCATGGGTATCATCTCAGAGCCTCCGGGCATACCTAGGTACTGGAGAAACTTCAGAGACCCATTGGACGTCTTGCAAAATGACTGTCTTCTATATCGGCAAAGGGCCCTAGGAATAATGCTTCGGCCGGGAAGACAACAGCCCAATATCGCAATGCTTCATTCGGAACAAGTACCATAATTCAAATTGTTGGATCCAAGAGGTCGGGCTCCTGGCAATTACCTGAGTCAAATCGCGTTTCAGATTGCCAAAGTCTCAACGACTCACAACATAGTACCATTTTCTCAGAGAGCAGCTGTTGCAACGGGAACCAAAATGCGCATGGCTTGCTGGTACTGCGATGATTAAGCACGTCTGTATTGATTTCCTTCGCACGGGAATCCAGTAAGAGATGCTGCTTGGTCTCCGCAATAGGGCCCACATGAGAAGTACTTGACAATTCTCTTTATGGTTTTGCGATTCTGATGTAGGCGCACGGCAAGGTGAGGTAGCACAAGGTCTGCTACTCTATACCAGTAGCTCTCAGCGTCAATCGCAATTATTCACTCGTCCAGGGTGCGCGTTTGGGATCGGTCTTGCTGACGAGAACCTTCATTTTGCCCGTAACAAGATACAAAAATCAGCGCTGTCCATAAGTCATTATCCCCCGTCTGCTTTCAAAGTATCTATTATAGATCCAGGGAAGCAAAAGGCAGGCGGAGCTGTGTGTGTGACGGTAGCTGTTGAGAAATACCAAATCATCGGCCGGAGACATGCAGCAGGGGCTTCTCGCGAATCTGCGACATAGCCCAGCACACGGCTAAGTACCGAGATTTGTCCTACTCCTCATGGGTCTTAGTCGCGGAGGGACACGGAACTTGGGATAGAGTGATCAGCCAGCAGAGAACATCGGCCTCGGCTTTGCGGTTTCAACCAGGAAGTGCCTGGCTGTCGAAGTCGAGATCCATCCTCATTCGCCCTAGTCGAGGCGTTGAAGAAAGATATCCTCAGCGCACCCCTGGCTCCTGGCTGTAGTATGACAAGGTCCAGTTCGTAGTGTAACGATCACCCATGGTGCTGCGAACACACGGCTGGGAGCCTGGGCTTGCTAGGCGAGCTGCTTTTCAGGGGCCCCTGCCTGCACATGTCCAGAGCTTTTCCATTCTGCTGCGAGCTTCCTTGTACGTCCCAACGCCGAAAATCCTTCCAGCGCGGAGCCTTGGCGGCTTCCAGCACATGTCCGCACGGGTAGCGGTCGTGATCCAGTGACTTCCCGACTCCCTGCTGCAGTCAACCTCAGCTCAGTTCCCAATTCGAGGGCCCGATGCAACTCGGACGGGGCGTTTGTCCGACCAAAAGCAAGCACGAAATCGTGGGAGCCGACCGGCGCCGAGAACTGCCAGCACTCGGTTGGACACGGCCTCTACTTCCCACCAAGTCCACCAGGGTTTAGTCGGGTCCTTTAACATATTCCTGTACGGCCGTTATATTGGTTGAAGATCAGCTGAGTGGACCGATCCGCGGGTCGCATCATGCATGCTGTCCGCCTCACAAATCTTTCCCGACTTCGGATGTCTTCGTGGCCTTTGCCGTTCTGTTGGGACCGACGGGGCTGCTAGAATTGGCCAGGATCTCTGCCGTATGCCGGTGTATAAACACATGACACGTTGATAGTACAAGTTCCAAACGTCGACCAGTCTCACTTGCATGCAGTGACCACTAACATCCGGCGTGAAGGGCCACTACAACTGAGTTTGACTCGTGCTGTCGTTCTTCTTCTGATAATACTCGGTTAGGCGTAGGAGCACCGTCGTTGGCGCTTCTGTGTGGGGGCTGCGAACTGGCAGCTGGCAGCTGGCAGCTGGCATAGATGAGCAAGATGAACGACCCTCGATAAGTGGTGCTTCGCATAAGGGCCATTGCTGTCGGCCATCTCATCAATTTGGGAGAAGGAGAAGAAGAAGAAGAAGAAGAAGAAGAAGAAGAAGAAGAAGAAGAAGAAACCAATCAAGGCATGGCTTCCTTGAATTTCTCGAGTCGATGAGAAATGGGGCTGCCAGTGGCTGAAGTGGCTACGCCAAGTTCCTGACTCTTGGGGTCGGTCGGGTTGGGGTGGCGGCTCGCCGAGGAAAAGCAAGTGCTGCCTCAGCGAGAGCAGTGCGCAATCCACGAGGATTGTAGTTTCGAGTCCGCTCTCTTCATGTATCGTCTATTTTCCCCACCTGCTAATATGCCGCATTAGCTTACTTCGGAATTTGATTGTTTGCTCACCGCTATCAAGGGAGCAGCAAGCGGTCGTCTGGTGGCAATCTCCCACCAACCGTATTTCCCCCTGCCTTGGGATAATACTCCGCTTCTTTCTGCTGGTCCGCCTCAGTCATGGAGCGAGGTCTTCGAATAGACTAAATCTGTCTCAAGTACGGGTCAAGTAATTGCGTGCTCCATAGTAACTCAGCCACCTGGCACACGGAGATGATGCATGGTAGCGGCCGTGACGATTTTCCTCCGGCATAGGAACGACATCGCACTGCTTCGCTTCGCATGGCGCTTGAGGACGCCGCACCTTGTACAATGCGCTCGTCTGATCCTCTCTTCGTGAAACGGACGATTGATGTTAAATGGCATTGGTGCGACCCCCAATTCTCCAACAATATTCAAATTATACCTTTGCGAGGCGACTGGGTACCGGCGGTGGCCCGGTTGACGACCCCCAGGCCTTTGTATCCTGATCAGATCATTTGGGGGCTCACCACTGCAGGCAGACGACCAGAAAGCGTCAAGCCTTGACTGTAGGTGTTGATTTGCAGCACTTTCTGGAGAGAGCAAGATGCTACTCAGGCATTTACCGCAGCTAGACCATGGCCTGACTTCTGTCAACCTCAGGATGGTGCACATTAAGAGAAGAAATAAAGAAAGAAAGAAAGAGAACAAATAAGAAGGGAAAAGACATGGACTTGCATCCCAACGCCGTCACGCCCATCTGGTATCTAGATCAGCACAGCGAACGAATGCGCCTGCCAGATATCTTGTCCAGTACTCAAGTACCGTATGGGCGGTACCCAGAACCACGATACCGTGGTCGTTGTACTGGCCATTACCTGCTGCAGCCAGCCGTTATCCGTTGCACGCCATCTGGTGCGAGTCATCCTCGCGCCGCGAGCGTGGGCTACCGATGCCTCCGCTATGCCCCATTATCAGGTCCAAGATCAAGATTCACGAAGGCTTGTGTATGCGTAATGAGTGTCGTACATCCTAAGAAGATGTACATCTTCATCTTGTTAGTATGATCCCGATGTCGAGCCGGCCGGGTGAGCTCCATGTTTGTGGCACACCATCCTCTTGTAGCTGCTCCTGGTACTGAATCGTCGTCGGGATGATAAGTTCACCCCATGTCCCTCTGTGGTACCCTCTGCTACCAAGCGGCTACCAAGCGTGACAGAAACGTTATGGCCATTCTTTTATATAACCTCTTCCTGCCGTTTAACGTTGGAGACTCCTCTGTTGTTGTCTTTCTTCCTTTATTTATCTCGATATCCCATCTCCATCTCCTGTACAGTCCACTTGTCAGCGATCAAGCCCAATTATATCATCCCGCCTGCCTCTATCCCTCGATCGACCATCTTTGCCTGGACCTCGGACTCCGCGAACAAGATCGTCCATCTTCAATCATCACGACGTCGAGATAACATCTGAATCTCCTGCACTCACTCATCATCCTCAAAGATCCGAAGGACCCTCAGTAAGGATCAGCTATATTACGTGGCTCGTTCCTGCAGCCGCGCCGACAGGTAATATGACCATCCCCCTCTCCATCTTCTATTAGTCTACTCCCAAGTCATCCCAGAGTTGAGAGTGCACCCTTTGCCGGGAGGTGGATGCAATTTTTGGCATAGACAAAAGCACTGGTACAATTGATATCGACCCGGAGCACCGCACCGCACGGGAGAATCAAGTCCATCTACAAGGAAGACTTCTAGTTACCAACCGCCTGCAACGCGTCTGGTTTCGAGGTCGGCATTACCCGCTCTTGACCCAAGGATTTTCACCTTCCACATTTCTCATGATGTTCGCTCCATTTATGTCTCCTCGACCTGGGACACGGAAGCGACGTGAATGAGAATAATGCTGGTTAGAGACGAAAACTCCGACGGCACGGCCCCAGGGTGCAGAATGGTCGCACCAAGAAGCCGAGGTGGAATGCAATAAGAGAAAGTAGCAGAAGGCAGGGGGACAAGAAAAGAGAGAGAGAAAGAGAGAAGAGAAGTTAGAAGAAGGAAAGAAAAAAAAAGAGGGGGGGGGGGGTTGGTTGGTTGAGGCGGTAATGAACAACAAGATCACGCGCTTGATGCAAATCGGACTATATGCTCAACGGACTGCGAAATATCGGCTGACCATCTGTCAGTGCTCCAGATATCCCATCCTCCGAGATCTGCCCCAACCAGAGTCAAGAGTCAGAGCTAGGGCGCAAAGCTGAGTTGAAGCGATCACGCACCGCTGTAAGTGTCTACAGTGCCCGTTGTCGCCGTTGGAACTTGACCCGTGTTTCCCGTACCGCAACCGCTTACGCTACGGTACGGTACCGTACCGCACCGGTCTGCCAATCCGCCTTGACACCTTTCCTCTTGCAGGGCACCGCAGGGTTGCAGGGAGATCGACGGTCGGCTGATCTGCAGCTGGGGCGGCGCTGCCCCGGAGCATTTTTGGCGAACCAACGACCCTTGATTATCTTTGTCTGCCTACTGCCCATAGTATGCAGGTATCGTCTCTCGTACGAGGTCACTGTACCTTGGAATGGACGACGTCCTGCGGCAGGAATACGGCGACTGTCGGCTGGTGACTGTTGACCGGTGGGAGACCTGCAGCTGACGCGCGATCTCGAGATATAGTTCTTCTTTTCTTTTGCGCGTGCCGCTGGCAACAGTTTCAAAACGGCCCGCCTAGCTGCGACCCCGTCTGTTCGGCGATTACTGAGGCGTGCCATCGCCTGATCGTTCGTCCCTCAACCCCGGCCGTCCACCTGCGCGGGCGATCTCAAATCTCGGAAGCCGGTAGTCCAGGGCGTTGATCCTCCGCGGTACTTGGCCCCCGACTCCACCATCGAGTTGTACTGTAACCTTGGATCCACGGTCCCCAGTCTTACCCATCCCGTGGCCTCTCGGTTCCAGGTCACGAGCCAATCATTGTACACCCTTTTCTGTCGATGCCGGGCGCGCCCTGGGCACTGTGTGCGCGCGCTACGTCGATTAATCCCAACAACTAGTGCCTACTGCGGCTAGTCTTCTGACAACATCTGGTGTAAGTCACCTTGTCCTTGCCCTGGTCCCTCTTCCCGTCCCAATTTACTACCATGTACACAATGTATTTTCTTTTCTTTTCTTTACTCCCACTCCCAGTTCGCTTCTGGTTTCAGCCGCCATTACTATCCCTTGGGCGCCAGTGGCCCTGTGGCCCTGTGGCCCTGTGGCCCTACGGCCTTGCTTCCACGGCGGTCCCCTTCCTTGCCCGTTTCCTTTTTTTTTTTTTTTTTTTTCCTTCCTCCCTTCTACTTGATGGTGACTTGCATCCGTCAAGCCCAATGGCGGGATGCACACTTAGCTGCCCTAATCCTCCATGACGAAACCTCCCCCCCCCCCCCCACCAAAATCCCCAAGCTCTCCCCCCTCGACGTCTTGGTCTCCCAATGGGGTCCCCTTCATCACGGCTCGATCCCCAGAACACTCTCGTCCCTGGTCTTTTCAGACCCTTCCATGCCTGTCCATGGAGACCCTAGGGCACTCTAATGTCTCTCTGTCATCCGGGGGTTCACGACACTGCCCGAAGCTCCTCCGAGGTTTAAGCTCAGAGTGTCTTTCACATCGGGCAGTTCTACCAGCCTCATACAATATACCCATGTAGCTACTGTGTTCCCGCCCGTCAGGAAGTATACGTTCCTGTCCCTCGTCTTGCACAGGCAGGGAGAGCTCTAGCATCCTCAACTAGGGAGGAATGGCCAGGGCTGGACCGTCATGTCTCTGATGTCCACGCGCTACACCTGTCCTCGTTGCCACTCCTTGGTCTGCCAGACCCCACCAGGACTTATCCGCACGTCGCGATCCAACCGTGTCGAGAAATGTGCACTGTCGTCCTCCCTTTTTATCAACCTCCGCGCTCCTAGCACATTTCCACCTTGCAAAGGCTCCGCGTGTACAAACATGCGCGACATACGTCTTACTTTTCTGAACCATTCCCATCTCTACCCGTCTTTCATCACTCAGCCAGAACTTCTTCCTGATCATCCTCTCGGGCGTGGTGTTGCGACCTTGTCTCGTATTTCTTTCGTCCGGCTGCCTCCCGCACTCGTTCTTGTCCAGATTTCTGGCCTCTCGACCGCCGCGGCCCTCCGACAAACGCGGACGAACTGTGCACGGCAGCCTGCCGTAGTTCGATCCCAGGCCACAGAGTTTTCCTTTGATCGCGGTTCCTGTCATGCCACTCGCCCATGCGAACACGTTCGGGACAGCCGCATGAGACCGAATCTTTGGGGCTCCACACTGGCCGAGCCGATGTTTTCTGTTGTCCACTGACAGCTCGACTTTGTATCCAGGCTCCCGCCGGGACCCAGACTCTCTGCTCTCGCTCCTGTCAAAGCGCTCAAGGTAAGCACGTTCTACTCCAAACCGGGCTCGTGAAACCTCCAAATCTCTCTTTCTCGGGAGCGCATTAAAATCTATGTGCGGCCAATAATGTCGTCCGTGGATCTTGGTGGCGTCGTTGGCAGTCGCACAGTAGCCATCATGATCCCTCATCCCTCAACGACCCGTGAGCCATATCATGCAGCATCCGCTGACCGACTTTTTTACTCTACAGGTCAGTGACATGTGGTCTCATATTTCTCTTTATTTTCACTGCTTCACAAAGTTGCGAGCCGGTCTGGATTGCATCATTCTGCCGAGACCCTCATCCCAGCTCATCCTGAACTGTTGGACGGTGCTGCGCGACGAGGGACAGGACCTGTCTGAGTTCCTGCTGCAGATAGGTTGGTCAAAGACCTCTGGACCGGGTCTTAAGCTGGTAGTGGCCCCTTCTAGAAAGCCACACGACCATCATGAGGCTGGCATCACGTTCTACACCCCGTTGCGAGTCTGTCTGATGGGCTTGGTCTCTCGTCACTTTGAAATCCGACAATTCAGCGACACGGCGATTTGGCGATCGAGCGCAGCTTGACGACCAACGCAACCCTTGATCCAATCACGACCCCCAACCACACCCCCCCCCCAAGACTTTCATCATTTGTGGTTTCTGGGTGGCTTGCCGTAGGGAGAGGGAAAAGCAAGCGATTACGGGGTTCAGCTCTTGGTTCAGCCTCCCTTGCGTCGATCTCCCACCCCCTCCCCCCCCCCCCCCACCAAAAAGGTGGCTTTCCCAGTCGGCGTTATACAAGAACAGCAAGGGGCTGGTCATCAGAGACATCCTTCCTGTCACTGTCTTAATCAGATCAGATCGGACAGGTCAAGCTTACACTTGCATCACGCAGGCCATCCGACCTCGCCCCCTACCTCCTCTGCTCTACACTACCCTGATCTCCGGCTGTCACGGTTCACCCCATCCCGAAACAGCTGTCTAGCATTCGCCTCATCTGCAACCTCAATCCTTCGGAAAATCATCTTTTTCTGCGTTCAACGGCCTGAATGTCTGCTCTCAAGCTGGACCAGCCATTGTACAAACTGTATGAGGTGAGTCGACCGCTGCCCAGCCATTCAAGCCCGTCATCATGCGAGATTCCCTATCCCTTCTCAAGCCATTCCGAGGCACACCTTGGCCGGCGAAGAGGCGCATCGCCTATCCACGAAAATAGTCAGCACTCAGATCCTCAACTCGGGGAGAGTCCTTGTAATCAGGATCCAACCTCTTATTAAAGCCCCGCCGTGTTCTCGGCCCATTTCGAAGGGGAACAAGTTCCATTGGCACTCTAGATCTTGTTTTTGCTGACTTATGAAAATGCACACAGCCGGGATATCATCCGCAACAAACAATCATCGTCGATTCCGACGCCCTCGAATCACCAGATACTGTGACTCTTCGATACGAAGAGGAGGCAGCTGCGCGAGCCAACGGCGGAGGAGGGGACCTGCGAGGTGGCTCGTCCCCGGATCTCCTGCCTATGGCGGCATTTAAGCCTCATCCACCCCAGATGCATGGTTAGTCGTGGGAACCACCCCCCCCCCTCCCGGAAGGGACTTGTCCCAGCGGCTCTAGCAGTGTACCAGCATTGCAGCATCAGGTTCTAACCTGTAGGTTCTCTTCGCAGGGTTCTCAGAGTCCTCCTATAGCCAGTACAGCCCCCAGAGCCTCCCTCAGGGACAAATCCGGCAGCAGACCGAAAATGCCGCCTCACAGATGAACCACCTCGCCTACGCGGCAAACAACGCAGCAGCGGTCGCGGCGAATACTCAGGCTTCATACAACTTTGGCCTGTCTCCATCTGGATTCTCAGCTCAGGGAATCGCGCAGCCGAGCGCGGGCCCGAGTGGCACCAAGGTGCAACTGCGAATCTCGGGTCACTACGACATCATGTCCCTGACCACGACGACACCATTTGCATGGGTGCTCTTTGGCAGCGCCCCGCAAAAGACACCCGCGCAGATACTGAAGGAGTCACAAGATTCCAACGGGGCATGTACTTACTGCGTTACGGCGGAGGCGCCTCCTTTCATGGTGACGAACTGGCAGGACACGTCCAGCGTGCCTCTGACGGTGGTGATCGAGAGCACGGATGGGAACGAGCTCGCACGGGTCGGTTCTGCCGGGTCATTTACATATACGGACGCAACAGGTGGTGCGGCGGACCTGTCCCAAGGGGCGGCCAGCCCACATGACAACTCCGTCACGCGAAGGAGCACGACCCGGACCCCCCCGTCACATGAGCACGAGACAGCGGCCCTCCAGGTCAACAGCCCCCCATCACTCACTGTCCGCACGAGTGCCACCACCAGCCCTACGACTGAACACCTTCCCGGCACACAGCAACTCGCGGGCCACCACCATGTCGCAGACCCCTCTACAAATACCTACGGCTATCCCCCTGCTGCCGTCGCTTCCGCCCAGTCGCAGATGCAGGTACCGCAGGCACAGCCGACGACTAGTTTCGGAACTGCGGCAGCGTACGGCCAGAGTAATGACACGATGCTTCACGCGTACCGGACCTCCAATTATGCGCATCACCACAACCAACACCACAGTTACCAAAGGAGTCCCACGTCGCTTCGTTCACCCCACCATGGCCTGGGCGGCTGGGCCACTTACGGGGCGCTCGAGGGCCGCAGCTCCTCAGGATACTCCTCCGCCCACCACACATCTATCACAAGGCCGAGCCTGACGCCCTCGCTGCCCATGCCCGGCGGTGGACCGCCGACCCTGGTGCGCACGACGAGTCTCCCTCAGGGCAACCAGGCCATGGGCCTTGGGCCTGGCTACGGTCCTTTCGGGACCCATAACAAGGCCGTCCTTCACATCCCGGGCAACCTCGAGTCGATGGGAACGAACTGGACAGCCGAGGAGTGGGAGAACAAGAGGCGGATCGTCATGTTCAAGAGATCACAAAACGGCAACCGCCTGACCGCGACCTTCCGGGCGGTCCCTATCAACGAGCGGCCTCCCAACAACATATACATCAGCTGCATCTGGTGGGAGGAGAAGCAGGAGTGTTTCGTCACCTCTGTCGACACGATTCACCTTCTGGAACAGCTCGTGGCGGCACCGAATAGGTTCACAGTCGAGGAGAAGAACCGGATACGGCGCAACCTCGAAGGCTTCAAGCCCCTGACGGTCAGCAAGGCAAAGGCGGAGTCGGAAGAGTTCTTCAAGATCATCATGGGCTTCGGGAACCCGAAGCCGAGGAATATCGAGAAGGACGTCAAGGTGTTCCCGTGGAAAATCCTGGGGCCGGCGCTCAAGAAGATCATCTCAAAGTACAGCGCATCGCCCTCATCCACGATTTCTCAATCCACACACCATCCCCACCTGTTGACCCCAGTCAGCGTCAGCGGCAACTATGGACTCCCTCCGACGCCGACGACAGCGACGGACCCAACGAGCGCGACGGGCTACATTGGCAGCGCAGGCCTGTCCCACCACGGGTCCCTCTCAGACAGCATCCCTTCCCCGAGATCACTCACGGGGGGCATGCACTCTTCATGGAATGCATATTCAGCGCCGGGACGTGACGTTAGTCGCGCCTTATCGCCTACCGGTGCCCTGAAGACGGCATCCCCAAACCCCAGCTCCAGCCTCCGATTATCTGCGCTACCCACGGCATATGACACAAGAAGTTCGCAGGGTGGAATTACAAGTAACTACGGTCTGCCATCCCAGAACAGCCACCATGGACTGCCGGGGCCACAACAACAGGGGCATGCTGGCCGGTGGGACTACAGTGTGAATGCAATATCAGACACGACGGGTACATACGGCAGTACTCGTGGAGGGTATGATTACGGATACGGAGACGTGGCTAGCCAGAGAGCGTGATCAGGTGATGGAAGGGGGTAAGGGGACCATGGCCATAGAGAAGACGAGGCGGTAGAAGTCGAAGAGATTGGCCAGAGATGGTGGGTGTAATAATCTGGACAGACGCGAGTGTTCGCCCAGCCAACCCACGGGACAGGTAAACTCCGACAAATGCAAAGGTAGAGAGAAGAGGCAAGCGAGAGGCAAGCGAGAGGCAACAAGCGGGACGAGAGGCAACCTGACAGAGATACCTACCAACGTAGTACGTACCTGCTTGCTTGAATTTATCACTACGTAGTAATGGACAAATTACTCCAGCTCCACCGCTTTAAGTTTGCGCGCCTGTTCATACATACCCTGAAGACTTGGCAGGGCACAGTTTATGCACGCAAGTTATCTACATCATAGCGTAGATGACAGGCAGGGCAATTTTCTACTTCTTTCCCCCCCCTCAGAACAATCAAAGACGATAGCGAAGCGCGCGAGCCGAGCAGGATCCCAACCCCCTTCACGAAGATACCTACTTGCAGAACCCAGACCATTCTTGCCAAGTTTTGCACTGCGCTCACGTCAACGTTAAGAGGCCGTTTGTATGCGGCCAGCCGGCGCGAGGCGAGCAACCCCACGAGCGCTGTGACCACCTCGGATCTTCCGACTGCCAACCTTTCGTGCATCGCATCTGCGAAACTCCCGAGGCGCACAAGACTTTCCACAACAGTCGCATGGAGTGTGGATCTCGTCGATGCAATTGGTGGTGGGCAGCCAGCCGTCATGTGGGTGCTTGCGGCCAATCACCTCGTCATCCCCACCCCCTTCACGAACGCCCCTAGGCTGCATCCGAGGGCCCGTAGTTCGCAGTAGGGGTCAGTCGACCTAGGGCAGGGCACATCTAATGAGTCGTGACACGTCCTGATGAGGGCCCTGTCAAAGATGTCCCCTCGCCAGCAGACGCCTCGACATCGTCGACCGTCCCTACCGATCCACACACAACTGATTCGGAGGGTACCCTGAGGAAGGCTTCCTCGTGCAGACATGGATCAACACCACCACGCAGGGTCTGGACAGATACACACCTGCCTGGCAACCTCTCGAGCTGCCCTTCCGCGATCTGGGGGGGGAGGGCGAGTCTGGCCATCGTCCTCCTTCTCCATCACCCCCACATCCACCCATCCCCTGGATGCCTAAAGTGCGCCGCCCGTTGGTCGAGTATGTGGGCTCCCGCCGCCGCGCTTAATCGGATTACGGGCCCTACTGCACGTTTCGAGCCACACTGAAGATACCATGCACGACGAATATCGTAGACGTCACTAATGTGGGAGTTTCAGCTCTCTCTCGCCCTCCCTGGGACTACTTCGGACAGGGCGACGGCGAGGACGAAAATGGTTCGCACCTGGTGCCGTCACCAGGGGAAGTTTTGTCACCACGCTGTCTGGTCATGATACTTACTGCTCCGGGAGTGCAGCGGGGTCTGATCAACACAGGCATGTCTGCTGACGGAAGACGAGATTAAAGATATGGTGGTCGATCAAGGCCGGAATCATCACGAACTCCCGCCATCCCTGCTCACCTGCATCTGTCTCATGCGGGATCTGCCTCGTCTGCTGCTTGCTTAAGTTGGGTTTCCCGTGGGAAATGTCGGCTACTACCGTGCGCAAAGCCATGTCCAGAACATCTCCGACACTGTCGAATCAAATGATCTGGTGCATGTGAGATCTCCGAGCAGACAGCCCGCACCACATTACCTGAAACGGCCTCTCTCGCGTCCGACCTCTCAAGGCGATGCTCGACACTTTTGGCGTGTCTGATTGGCCATGGTGACGCAACCACTAAGACGATGAGGATCCTGTATCAAGGTCCGTCGGCAGCATGCTGGCAGGGTCCTTTGCAGATATTCCCTGCTTCCTTCCATGCATGCATGTCAACTCCTGATACGACAGAATGAAGTGCGTGAGCGTTCTGTTGCCTTCAGAATGCCCATGTTCTGGTGATGGGAAACCCAGATTCGTGTCGTCATGAAGATTCGAGGTTGCTGGGCATAAACCGCTTACAGGTGCCCAGCCTGGCTATCCAGACTCACAGATGCCGCCAGTGACCATTCGGCGTCTTAGATGGCAGAAGAAATGCCGCCAGTATTCGACAAACCCCTTGCATGCTGTGCGTGTAGCGGTGTGGGCTCCTCTTCGTCCGGAGCCGTCCGAAAGCCCGCGAAAGCCCGTCGTCCCTGTTCTTGACTCATGTGAGGTCTAGACCTGGTGAGGACTCGCGATACTTGTTTTCTATTTCAAGGCTCACCACCTCTTCCAAAGCCGCCCACTGCGACGCTACGATATCATGATCTGCGCTGCGTTCCACCAATCCAGCTCCATATCTGCTGCCACACATATAGCTCGCGCAGCAGACCACTTCTTACTTTCTGGATGGATGGTTCCATGCATACAATACTGCTGCTGTCTAGATACTTTTGATCTAACGTGCTTCAAAATGGATCGTGTTGCGAAGCAAAGTAGTCGAGTACTTGTGTACTAGACAGGTTTCCGAGGTTTTAGTGTTGCGTGGGTGTTTCTCCCGATTTTCTCGAGGGGCCACTTAAGTACTTGGGAATGCTCAATCCATCCAAAATGGGGGGACAATTTAAGCTGGACCACCATTATTGGTAGGTTTTCTCTGTGCGGATCTTAGGATGTTAACTGGCCCCTCCGGATGTTCCATGTCCCGGGTAGAGACCACGAATGTTTGATCTACTTTAGGGCTCTTGACTCGTGCTGAACAACGAGACAAGAGCCCTAAAATAGATCAAACATGGTGAGCACGGTTGCACATAGGAAGAAGCTCGCCCAGGGCTCTTTATACAACATCTCCAAATAATGATGATAGTGATATTTCCCAAGTCATGTCTGCGCGTCCATGGTGTGAGCAGCAGGTCCCTATGCTTTCACCAAATACCCTGCAGCCTCATCCATGACCTTTTGATTCATCTGTTCCCGGAATCAGCCCTGCCCTCCCTCTTCGCGTCATCCAGCCGGTCTCACACTCTGTGGGTTATGAAAGATATCTTTTAGATCCCAGTCGCGCTTGACTCGCTCCAGCCTGGGGAGATTTGATCCCCAGTAATACTCCTGAGCCAGTACCATCGGACAGTGCCCGGTCAACGTAGCCTAGATATGTCATTCCATATGGATTACCACCGTGGGGTAAATTCTTTCGAAATAACACCATGAAAGTCTTCAAGAAATTGATGATCACTAGGTGGGAGGCCTCCCGAGATTAAAGGCGGCCCGATGACATATAAGACTCGTGGAAATTAGTCCCTGTGGGCGTAAGCGGTGGCATTGTCGGGAACGTCTGAGACGGCAGCACCGGTGGCGCTGAGGATGATGGACCATAAAGGCGTTCTCTTGTAGGCAGCGTCAACAAAGGAAGCGATATTCAGGATGCTTTCGTAAGTGGGCACGTCGGACTGGGTGAAGCCAAGTCTCTTGGAATAGAAGGGGATTGGCATGCTGGAGAGGCGTACGCCGCATGCTCGGCCCTTGTTGCCAAAAGAAGCCAGCCAGGACGTGACAATATAGTTGCCTTTGCCGCCCTTTGGAAGCCTGTCAAGGATTCCCAACTACTCAATATATTTCTTACTACCGTAAAATGTCCCAGATATCATGGCGCCGAGCGTGTGAAAAGTGTGTCCCTACTGAATCGCCTGTCTAGAGGAGGATCTGCGACGATGTCCTGCCACAGCTTCAAGACACTTGGCCAAGTGCTCTGGACCCCCGAATGAGTAGACGTACGAGTACTGAACCATCTTCCCCGGGGACAGGTGCGGACGCATGATGAACACGGTTACAACACCAAAGCCGGACGCTGCTCTTCGGATGGCGAAGAACAGGTCCGAGTTCTGAGCCTCGCCAGCGCAGGCGATGCTTCCATTCGCTGTAACGATTCCGACCTCGACGATATGATCCAGCGCTGAGCCCTACATTCTGGACGTAAGACCCAACCAGCCGATGGTTGCATGACCGCCAATGCCGACGCTTGGGCAGACATCGTGTGCGATAGCCCGGCCACGGTGGTGCAGTTCCTTGTTGATCTTCCCCAGCCGGCTTCTAACACCAATCCTAGCCACATGTGTTTGATTATCTATGCTGAAGTGTTGTAGGTTCATCAGGTCGATGGTGACGTCGGCGTCCAAAGCGGAGTTCGCGTACGAGTCGCCCCCTCCATTCGCTTGGACAGTCGCATTGTTGTTGACAGCGCAGTAGGTGATCTTGGAGACGTCTTCGACGGAGGTTGGCCTGATAACTGCCTGGGGATAGGCTTCCCCGTCTTCAATCTTGAATCTTCGCGCCCGGATGATTTCGTATAACGGATCGCCTGAGAAGGAAACGAAGTGTGGACGTCCTCTACAGACATTGTTGAGACAAAACTTCAGGGGGATGATTTTTCTGTTGCCGGAGCCCATGTCAACAGAGCGTTGCATCTATTGCGCCAGGGCGTGATATGGATAAGAGAGCTAGGGCGTGCAAGAAGAGGGTAAGTCAACCAGAGTTCTCCTAATCTCAGCCAGACTCAGAATTACATTATGAAGTGGGAGGTGGATGAACGTCGTAGGTAGGCGAATGACGTTTCGCCATCGATATAGTGCCCGAGAATCAAGAATCCTCTCTGTTTATATCTTCATTGACCACGAGGGGTATTTCGTTACTGCTTGCTGCTTCCCGACTTTGATGGCTCCTACGTATGGTGTAGTGCCCAAGTAGAAATTCGCACAGCAATAAATGAAACAGATATTGGTCATCCCTTCCTTGGCTTCCATAATTCTAGATCCATGGATTCTGCATTTATCATTTAGGCCGACACTATGGAGTTGTAAGAATCTGCAATCTGTCTCTTCCAGAAAAAGCTCCTTGAATTTCCTACCAAGTCAGAAGCTATATTTATTATGACTCCAAATAGACAATGAGAATGTATTTCATTCATTAACAGTGCCTGCTTTGGCATTTGCCCCGAAAGGGCCAATCCCTCCCTCAGGCTGCCAAAACCAGACCATCACAATGTTGAGTTTTAGACTAGACCGGAGGACAGATACGAATGTGTTGCGTGATTAACATCTTTATTCGGAATACGTGACAAGGGATATTTGTGCCACGGTCAATTTTCATGCGAGGCTATCCTCTAGGCAGCCATATAGCTAACATAATCCGCAACCAGCACTAGGGATGGCTATCCTTTTAGCGCTCGCATGATTTTCGTCCTTGTTCATGGACTCTCAATGATGTGGTGTACACCAGTACGGCTTTGCAGCCGAGTCGGATCCATTATTAGGGTGGTATGAGCTGGACCTTGTTAGGGATCATTTCTCTTCTGGTCTCTCCCGTCTAGTTCAGTCGAAGCCGCTCGCTATACCCCAGGTTCTTAGCCTTGAGATCTCGAGCTTCCTGTAATAGAGTCTCGGCATTTGGTCACTCATTGTCTAGAATATCCCAGAATCGGTCTCGTCTCTGCTTATGCAGACTTGCGTGTCGTTCCTTGACGTCGCATCTGCTCAAAAGTCCTCACTCCCAAAGGCCCCTAGGCCGTCAAGATGCCGAGATTATCGAGAACCTGCATTAGGCTGTTGCTGATGACCACTGAGAAGACAGCCTTTTCCAAAGAGAGCGCTATCGATGTCTGTAGTTACTCGCTCGCCCGCGTAGATAACTTCATCGTCAGCAGTTGCATAGCAACGTTTGAGAAGCAACGTTACGTTACACGCGGACAATAGGCATGACACATCCCCGGCCCGACCTAGGTCGTCAGGGCAAAAGCTCGGGTGTGGGAGCCGGAGCATTGCATTTAGGTAGGCCTTGTGATGATTGGCCCAGAACAATTAAGGCAAATCGATATCGCAACTCACTACAAAGGAAGCTGCTGTATAGTGTCAGTCGGGGGGTCTGGTGGTGGTGCGGAAGATATCTGCGCTGTCAAATCTCCGCGGAACCCGGCATTTTATGGGATTGCAATGAGTGTGGTTGAGGATTTTGGTTGGTACAATCGCCTGGACATTCTCGTCAGGATGGCCGCAGTGGGTAGCAGATGACCGACTCATATGTGATCTTCATTCTGCCATGCCGACTTCTCCTGTGAGGCTCTCAAGGTCAAGGAAGTCACATGCAAAAAGGAAATATGATATTTCCAGGTTTATAAGACTTGGCAGCCTAATTTGCCCCATGAGCCTGGTAGGTTATGAGACAAAAATGCAAGAATTTAGCCGGATGGGGAAGCTATGCATGCAAGGGGTCGTCGTCAGCGCGGTAGCAACCGAATGGGAACTTCGATGGTCAGGGGGAAGGCAGATTATGTGGCCTAGGCCCTGCACGTGAGAGATGGTACAGCTGATCGATCGTTGGTTGAGACATGCAGCCGTCATCGGGTATGTCTCGAGCGCGTGGGTAAGGGAGTGTTGCAGTCAACCCAGCATGCTGGGTAGGCATGAAAGCCAGCAGACGAGATACGTACGCGTCTTCTTGCCGATACCTGAGATCAGACCAAAGAAGAAGCTAGCATTACCTAGACAGCTGTAGCGATGAAGGTGCCACGAGATGGTTTCTCTCAGGTTGCCAACCGCCGATGATGCCACGTGGTATATTGATTATACCAAATATGACCACTAACTCAAGTCACACATCGTCGTTACATCATCATTGCGCTACTCCCTCCCGCAGATGGAAGGGCAGAATCTGGCTGGAGAGATACCCGGTTTGGGTGTCTTGAGATTTCAACGTAGCTTTCGGGCACCCTCAGAGATCTGATGTGGACGCATGTTTCCCCCCCTTTGAAGCCTTGAACCCTTTTTTGACAGGCTGTTTTCTATGTCATCGGCTTATCACAGACACTTGTGGGTGTGGGACCTCACAGAGGTATGGGATCATGGTAGGGGAGAGGAAGGTGCCACGAGATGGAATGTAACAACTGCACGGCCATCGGCAACGGCACAGACAGAGTCTTGTGGTTGTACGCGACCCACAGAGTAAACCCCTTGCTCACAAGATGCCCCAATTATAAGTGTAGTTGTGTTTCCAACGTTAGAGATTGATTCCACTTGACTCTCTCTCTCTCTCTCTCCTCTACATGCACACTCTGTCTGGTGCTACGCCTTCTTCTCGATCTGATTCTAATCCTGAGGCGGCTGGGTATTTCCTCGCCTCGTGGTGAAATTCCAATATGGCTCGCTCTCAAGCTCTTTTGAAGCAGGTGGCAGCACTTGCCACTCTCGCCTTGCCTCTCGCACATGCAGGGTTCGACCCATCATCAAAGACAAACATTGCCGTGTATTGGGGTACGTTGCCATCTCTACTCCTGTTTCGAAGCCCTACTGTACTGTGTATACTAATCACGGTTATACTTTCAGGGCAAAACTCCTATGGACAGGATGACTCGCAAGAGCGATTGTCCTACTACTGCTCCAGTAAGTGTTTTAGGTCCCTTGGCTGGTCTCACGAGTATTGTCACTGACAGTCCTTAGACACCGACATTGATGTAAGTGTTTCGCTTTCGAATGGCCTTGTTCAAAACATTGTTCTGAACATTTCAGATCATTCCGCTGGCTTTCTTGTACGAGATTACAACGCCTGTCGTCAACTTTGCAAATGCTGGCAATAATTGTACAGCATTTTCCGACGACTCAGAGCTTCTAGACTGTCCACAGATTGAGTAAGTATGGACTCGTAGGTGGTGCAACGCAGAGACTGACACATCCCCTTAGAGCCGACATCGAGGAATGTCAGTCAACGTACAACAAGACTATCATGCTCTCGATCGGCGGTGCAACATACACGGAAGGCGGCTTCACTTCTTCTACCGCTGCGGTGTCGGCTGCGGAAACGATCTGGGCCATGTTTGGTCCGGTGCAGTCCAACAGCAGCGTCGACAGACCATTCGGCGACGCGGTCGTTGACGGCTTTGATTTCGACTTTGAGTCTACCACAGAGAATACAGCACCCTTTGCCGCCGAGCTGAGGACCCTCATGACCGCAGCCACTGATGCAGGTGACAAGCAATACTACCTCAGCGCGGCACCCCAGTGCCCCTACCCTGACGCGGCCGACAACGACATGCTGGACGGGACTATAAGTTTTGACTTTATTTCGATCCAATTTTATAACAACTAGTACGTCTCCCATACCCTCAAAACTCTTGCAAAGACCCGTGAGCCTTGTCTAAGGGATCACGGCGCCTCTCAAACGGACCCTGCAAGAGTTAAGTTGCCCAGGCTTGCTAACAGAAAACCCACTGCTGCCAGCTGCGGAATAAACACCTTCGTCGCAGGTGATTCCACTCAGTCATATTACGACTATTCTACATGGGACACCTGGGCGCAGAACGTTAGCGCAAATCCTGATGTCAAAATTCTGGTGGGGATCCCAGCGAACACCGGGGCAGCAGGCTCTGGGTACACCACGGGGACCACTCTGGAGGCAGCGATCCAGTACAGCGAGACATTTTCGAGCTTCGGTGGAATCATGATGTGGGACATGAGCCAGCTCTACGAGAATTCAGGGTTCCTGGACGAAGTCGTGTCGGATCTTGAATCCGGAGGAAGTTCGTCCTCAGCCACGGCCACAACCACGACCGTCGCGACGACAGGCACATCGACGACTCTGAGTACTAGCACTACAACGTCGGGAACGACCACTTCGACAGCTACAACTGCCACTGCCAGCAGTACGGGCACGCCGGTGGCCGAATGGGGACAGTGCGGCGGCACCGGCTACACGGGATCAACCACCTGTGCCAGCCCATACTCCTGTGAGTGCACCAGCGAATGGTGGTGTCAGTGTGAATAGGGATGGAATGTTGGGATTTGACTTCAACCTGTGGTCTCATTATATCTCTTCTGTTCTTATTCGATGCACAGTCTGAGGTCAGGTCATGACTCTACTGTGACTTCTCCGGTACATCCTTCTGGGTGAAGCGGTGTATTTGTAAGTCTTGCTGTTGAAACCACATGGTATCATGTCAGTGTTATTTTCATGTACATAGCTAAGTGCCTCCTTCAACAAATCTATCTATCTTAAATTGTCGTTGTAAGCCTCTTCATTATAGGCGGAGATGAGCAAATATGCTAAGTCCCGCGACTACTGCAGTAATGATATATCAGACTGCGGTAAGCGACAGACCCTCTCTTGAGATATGCGTTGCGCTAGGCTCTTTATTTCGAGAAATACAAGTGGCAAAGCACTGAGGCTAGGTACGCTATAGTTCTTCGTTTCTATGTAATTCTTGTGAAGATTCAGATCCTTGGCGCGATAACGCCATAGCACCAGATCTTTGAGCAATCCATAGCCGATTTTTCCAACCCCAGTTTTTTCTCCTCCACCATATGCGGCCCGAGTGCTCTAAATAATACCATCTCACAGCATTAGTGCAGATCTCCAGGGGAATCTTACCAGCGCGTCGTCCTCCTGCGAAAATTTGGTCCTGGAAATAAAACAAAGACATTCGCCGCAACTTGAAGCTACTGGAGCGCGGCCCCTTCATTCTCAACGTTTTGGTCTTCCTCTCTTTTCATCCCAGATCCCTCTAGCCGCGAAAGGTTTGACGTGTTCAGGACTCACGAGAGGTGGGGGGCCGTACAAAGAGCGGCCCAGACTTCACGATGTCTGGCTATCGCGTCCCCGACAAGAACGTATTCGCCCCTGCCTCGGACAACGAAGACCTACGCCATGAAAGCGGCGCATCCGCGCTCTCGGATGAGGCGCAGGGCGACCTCCGCACCATCGATCCCGCCAGCGGCGTGAAGCGAGGCCTCAAGGCCCGCCACCTGTCCATGATGGCGCTCGCAGGAATTATCGGTCCGGGCCTCCTCGTGGGGAGCGGCGGTGCGCTGTCCAGCGGGGGGCCGGCGTCGCTGCTCATCGGCTTCGGCGTCATCGGCCTCGTGGCGTTCAGCATCATGCAGAGCCTGGGCGAGCTGACCACCCTCTATCCGTCCGGCGGCGCATTCACTGGGCTGGCGGACCGCTTCGTGGATAAGGCGCTGGGCGTGGCCGTGGGCTGGAATTACTTCATTATATGGTTTGCCGTGCTCTCCAACGAGTACAATACCATATGTAGTATCCTCGTCTTCTGGAGCGACAAGGTACCGCTGTGGGGATACTTCCTGACCCTATGGGTGAGTCTGTGACGCTCTGTACCCCGGCGCCATGAATGTGTTTTTTCGTCAGGCGACCCAGTACTTTCTAGGCTAATCCACCTACATAGTTCGTATTCCTCGGCTTCCAGCTCCTTGGTGTCGAGGCCTTTGGCGAGGCCGAATTCTGGCTCGCGCTGCTCAAGCTGGGCGGCCTTGTCGCGTTCTTCATCTTCTCCATCATCTACGCGGCCGGCGGCATCCACGGGGTCCCTGGCATCGGCTTCAGGTACTGGCATGATCCGGGCGCGTTCGCCACGGGCTTCCGGGGTGTCGCCACGGTCTTCGTCTTCTGTAGCACCTTCTATGCCGGGGTCGAGTCTATCGCCGTCGCTGCGACGGAGACCAAAAACCCGGGCGTCGCGGTGCCCCGGGCCATTCGACAGGTGTTCTGGCGCATCGTCTTCATCTACATGGGGTCGGCCTTCTTCTTCGGCCTGACATGCCCGTCCAATGCAGAGGGCCTGGTGTCTGCCAGCAGTAAGGCGCTGCAGAGCCCGATGACGATCGCCATCCAGAACGCAGGGTGGCAGGCGGGGGTACATCTCATCAACGCCTTCATCCTCGTCACCTGCCTATCGGCTGTCAACAGCAGTATCTACATCGGCTCCCGAACCCTACTGTTCATGGGACAGGATGGCAAAGCCCCGAAAGTGCTTGGCTGGGCGGACAGGCGGGGTGTGCCCATCCCGGCCATCGTCTTCACCAACCTCTGCGGGGCCCTGAGCATGATGAACATATCCACCGGGGCGGGCCAGGCCTATGAGTACATCGTCAACCTCTCCGGGGTCTCGACGTTCCTCGTCTGGGGGAGCATTAGCTTCATCCACATCCGCTTCCGACAGGCTTGGAAGGCCCAGGGTTACACGCCCGCTGACCTCCCCTTCGTGTCCAAATTTTACCCCTGGGGCGCGTACTTCGGCCTGGGGGCGAATATCTTTCTGGCCCTCGTCCAGGGATGGACAAACTTCAGCCCGTTTGATGCTGGCGGCTTTGTGGATGCATACATCCTCCTGCCTCTATTTCTAATCATTTACCTTGTCTATAAGGTCGCCTTCAGGACTAGATTCTGGCGACTCCAGGAGATTGACCTGCAGTCCGGCAGGAGACGAGATCTGGACGAAGCCAAGGAGCTGGCAGATGGCAGTCTGACAGGCTTCCGTCGTCCCTGGTGGAGGAAGCTGTTGAGCAACCTCTAAGTAGCGCGGGAACCTGCCTACGTGAATGTCCAAGCACACAGTGCGTCTGGCAGTTGGGATTTATATACACACAAGATCTACCAGGCTGGACACGCCAGAGGCGCTTCAGATTATGTACAGTGAAGTTAACGAGGTCTTGGCGAGAGGCCGCCGGGTCGGTCCACATTTGCCTACAGCACGTTGCCGGCGTTAGCCGGGATGGTCGACTCCATCGAGCTGGTGGGCGCGTCAGCCGATGCGATATTCTTGCCCTCGAAGTTGGTCAGGAAGGAGGTGGTGGTGTAGCTCATGGTGCCGCTCGAGCCGAAGATGTTGGCCTCGCAGTCACGGCCGAGCGCGGCCGAGCAGTCCGCGGCGTAGGCGGTGGAGGGCACTGAGAACATCGAGCCCTCGAACATGCCGCTCTCGGTGTCGACCTCGACGGGGACGTTCTGGAAGACGTTGCCCTCGGCCAGGACCATGGCGCCCGGGCCGACCTCGAAGGCGTGGCCGGACGACGAGTAGTCGTACCAGTAGTTGTTCACCGCGTGGAGGAGGGTGTTACCGGCAACCTTGGGGGAGCGGCCGCTCATGTGGTAGATGTAGTTGTTCTTGAAGGTGACCAGGTCCTGCTGACAGTCAGTAGGCGGCACGAGGACGTAGGGGAGGGGTTCAGAACGTACGGAGGAGCCGTCGAAGTACTGTCCCCAGTAGTGGTGGCCATCGCAAGTTGCCGAGTAGGTCGCCGCGCCGTCAAAGTAGCAGTTCGAGATGGTCACACGCTCAGATGCCGAAGTCCCGAGGACGAGGTGCTGGCGGCCGATCTCAGATGTCTGTATCGTCCGTGTCAGCGTCGTATCTGCATAACATAGCGCAACCGTTGAGTTCACTCACAGTGACGTGGTCGATCCAGATCAGGTCAGTACCGTCCAGGGTCACGGCATCACCACCCCAGACATATCTGGGGTTGATGTCGGTGAAAGCGACGTTCTGGATGATGACATTGGACACGCCGACCATGCGGATACCCTTGCCCTTGATCGTGGCGCCGCTCTTGCCGACCAGAGACTTGTTGCTGTTGACCGTGACGCCCAGCACACCGGCGTTGTCGTAACTGACCGAGACCGAGGGCGCGTCGGGCTCGTAGTTCTCGCACCAGTCGTTCTGGTCAATGGCAACCTGGCATGCGGTGGCCGTCCCCCAGGGGGCGCAACCCGTGGACGTGGTGGTCCCCTCGGTGCCGGTGAAGTCGAAGGTGCCCTCGATGATGATGACGCGTGCCTCGTCGTCCCCGAGGTAGCTGACGAGCTCGTCGGTGGTGGTGGGATAGACGGGCGTCGCGCTGCCGCCACCGGTGACGCCCTCGGCGAAGCCTTCAGCGGAGCCTGCGGGTGACAAAGAGTCAGTCGGAGGGGTTTGGGGAGATATATGGGGAAACATCACGGGCTCACCCGTGACACCATCTGCCAGGGCCGCGCGGGCAAGGCCCGCAAGGAAGAGTACGACTTTAGTATTCATCGTGGTCTGATACATGCACCCTCCCGTGAAAAGAACCAGCTGTTTACGACAAAAAGAGTGACTGCGGATAAAAGAGTGGACCGCGGGAGAGTGCGCTGTAAGGAATGACTATAGACGGGCCATCTCATGTAGTACACGAGCGTGTTGTCCCCAACCCTTATATACTTGTTCATTGGATTCGTCTGGCCCCACGATGGTCTTTTCCCCCTCGGCATTATCCCGGAAAATCTCATGGCCTTCCATGCTGTCTATGATCAGGGGGTTTGTTAAGCTTGTATGGCCCTAGGCGAGCCCGACGCGCCCTGACAAGGCGCCACGATGGTCGATCGATTCCGTTCTCAGCCTCATCTTACAAGTGGAGTGTCCCCACAGATGCCGTGAGATTTAAGGATCAGGCATTCGGTACTTGCCGGATCACCATCCTCACGGCCTTTACCTCCTAAAGGGGCTTAGATGGTGAAGCGGAGTGGGTTTGGCACAGGCTACCATACTAAGTAAGTATCATGAATGACAGGCCCACCGTTTCCCACAGTCGCACACCGTTCATCTGGTCAGCAAGTCCCGAGGCTCTGGGTGGGCACGTGGTGGGCCGGCCAATCGCCCTGCGCCACAGCGGAGAGGGGGAGGGGAGGAGAGAGCTTGGCGGGGAGAGGGATATGTATATATCGAGGATGGCACTCCTCGGGGGACCGGGAACTGCATAGAATTAGATATCTAGTAAGTAGGAGATGGGAAGGTCGCGCGACTAACGACAGATGCAACATCCTGAATCTTGGTTATACAGCACCTAGACGAGAGTCGCACCCGCCAAGACCTTGGCTCAGGCTTACAAGTAGGGAATCAGGTCGGACTATGCCACAGTAAAACAAAATTATTGATCCACAATTATAGCGCCGCCCCTCAGTCACGCATGATTGACGGAATTTCTGTACTCGCCCGTAACGGCCGAGAACGAATTTGAGCTCTTGAAACATTATGTTTCTACAAGCCGCGGAGAGACATTGTCCGTAGACACAGGGAGGCCTTGATCACCAGCGGCCAGTCTAGTCTGAACGCGCAGTAGGTATCTTTCCGGGTTTAGACTCATCATGGTGTGTCGTGGGGTCGAGCCTCGGAACTTTTGCACAAAAGAAGAGTAATGTGAGGGCGTGATGACGGAGTGGCCCGTTGTATATGTTAATTAGGTGTTCTGGTCCGTATCTTACCACAGCGACGGGTCAAAGTGATAGGAAAGACCTTCCCTCACTTGAACAGCTATAGAGACTTTGTGGGTAGACCATTGGTGATTTTTTTTTTCCGGACACGTGCAGAAGAGAGGCTTAAGGAGAAGTATCTGCATCGTGACGGCCTGAGTACAAGTTTCGTGTATGTACTATTACTCGGCAGACGGCAGGGCCCATAAGCTTGATGCTCAGGGCTTTGTTTAGTACTACGCTCAACTGCAAAGACTTTTGTCCGGACCCTCCGCAGACCTAGCTCGCCGGCAACCACCCGTTCCGTGAGCTCGGGATTACAGATCGTGTTGCGTGCAGTCTTCCCACAAGCAAAACATCAGCAGCACTGCCCGTTACCAGAAGAAAAGGATCGCATCTGGACCTGTCCTTCTCTCTCCAGCCTTATCATTCAGCGGCCGTTAGGCCTCGCCTGAAGTGTGAGATCCTCCCGAGTACCGTCCTCAAACACCTTTAGGGTGGGCCTCTGTAGGGGGGGAATAAAAACAAAATTAGTGACAGTTCTACCAACATAGAACCGCGCGCGAGCTGGGGTGACTGAAACTGTCGTCAGGAAACGTACCAGGTCTGCGTCGTGAGTATCTTTGAAGAAGCATCTATAGCCCCAAGCACAGGGCTGATCGTTATAGATGTTCTTGCAGTGGTGACCACACAGGCAGTCGGGACGGTCGCACCACTGGCCGTCGGTACAGACAATCTGACGGCTCTTGTGACGGAGGGCAAGCTTCTCTGAAGACGTGAGCTTCGGATCTATGTCATGCTGGTGAAGGCAATTATCGCCTCTATCGCAAAAACCGGTAAGATGATAGAGGTTGCAAAAGTTGCGACCCTGAATGCGAGCCTTGTTATCGACGGACCTGTGTGCATGAGCCTCGGCAGAAGGGAGGCGCTCGTCAACGCGCTGATTGGATGCGTTCAAGAGGATGTATTTGGGCTTCGGTGCAGGTGTCTTCCTGCTGTAGAGGTCAATGATCGGGCCACTACTCAGCTTGGAGACGACCGCCCAGGTGGATGTCGGTGGCTGCAGGGATGTGTTCTCGACGGATGAGGTGGGTGAGGCAGCAGTGCGCGAAAGCGACAGGCTACCAGTAACGTCGGAGTCGCCGTCAACGGACTTGGATGTTGGAAGGCCGGGAGTCGTTGGTATCTGAACAGGTGGGAAAGGCTGAATCCCAATGTCCAGACACGCAGGCTGAGAGTATCTGAA
This sequence comes from Endothia cerciana, assembly GCA_026119935.1. Lineage (NCBI taxonomy): Eukaryota > Fungi > Ascomycota > Sordariomycetes > Diaporthales > Cryphonectriaceae > Endothia > Endothia cerciana. The sequence continues at coordinate 696,163 of JALRMH010000010.1, forward strand.
GTTGTTGAGAGGCTCGGACCTGAAGACGGTGGGAAAGCTGATGATTTCAAAGTTCAGGTCGACGAAGCCGGGCGCGGCGGGCTCAGCGGAAAATAGGGTGAGCTTCTCTCTGACAATGACATCGTGCTTGTACTCCTCCAGCAGGGTGAGATATCCGTTATCACTACAAGGCCCGAAGAAGACGTGCCGGCAGGAAGAGATATGCAGCATGACCTTGAGCATCTCTCGACACTTATGATCAGCCTTGTCCTTGCCGTAGCCAACATCAACAAAGGAGAAGAGGCTGTTGGCACGACCAAAGCCAGAGCCAAATTTCTGGAGCTCGGTGCAGCTAGACAGGATGCGCCTAGACGCAAGAGTCTTGGCTAGGCCATCCATATTTGCGTAGAAGTGGACAATGATGTTCCAGTTGTCAATGCTCGTATCGGGGTATTTGGCCTGGAGGTGGGTCTTAATCTGGTTCTTGAGTTCCTGGGCCGCACAGCCGCCACCGTTGTCGCCATGTCGGAAGTAGTCATCCCTGAATTTGGCACCATCCCCATCAATTATCATGACGACAAAGGGATGGGATTCCTTGTGTTATGTCAGCAACGGGCCAGCGGGAGATGGTAGGGAGATGGGAGGGAGATGGTAGGTAGATGGATAGACCTACGGTTGTCAATTTCGTTTGGGTCAACTCTTTCTTAAAGGATCTGGCGTGGTTCTGCCACATGATACGGGTCTCCTTCTCATTCTCTAGCTGCTCGAGAGCCTTTGTGTTCTCCTTGCGCAGCGCATCGTAGCCCTCCAGAAGCTGCTTGAAGAGGATGTCACGGTCGCTGTCTGCCTTTTGAAACTGGGTGTAGCAGGTCTTGAAGGCCTGTGGATCGAAGTGCTTGGCCATGCTGGTTGAGCTCAACAGCGAGGTCGTGAGCAACGGGCCAGGGCCAGTGGGTGCTGCCGAGGGGGCAGGGGGCAGTGAGTCACTGTTCCGGCTCTGGCCAGTTTGTCGAGGATGCCCAGGCAGAATTGAGAACAGAGATGCTGAGACTGGATCCGAGACGGATGCTGGGGGAGCAAGGAGGTGTGTGATATGGTTGAGGCGTCAAGGTTGATCAAGGTTTGAAAGTTGGACCAGATGAAAGCTCCGCGGAAGTTGAGTGCTGCAAAGGATCGATGGCAGTCTGGCTGATGTTGACGTTGAAATGAGGAACAAATCTGGGTATAACGTCAATATGTGGTGCTTGATGACAAGAGATGGTACAAGCTTTGCTCTGCTGCTGCTGCTGCTGCTGCTGCTGCTGCTGCTGCTGCTGCTGCTGTGCTGGTGAACGGAGCACTGTAGCTGGTGGTCAGGTTCGAGGTTCTGATGGAATATTCACTGTCCTGCTTGTTGTAGGTAGACGTCTCCGGAATCCAGAACAGAATGTTGTGGAGCGCCTGGCAAGGTTCCGGACTGGTTGGTACCGCACCTTGAGGTACCTGGGGTGCTCCGGCAGCGACCAATGGGGTCCACCGTTCTGCCAAAAGGAAGGAAGGCTGCAGGTGGTGACTGTGAATTCCTTTCCAAAATGCAGGTCTACCTCTACTTATCTCATATCAGGCATACTTGTGGCTCTCCTCATTCTCGGCATTCTCACACCCGCATCATTGTTGTTGTTCTGAATAGCCTGAGACCAAGTGCTTGAGTGATTACTTGGTGAAAGAGGTATCGTATCGTCTCCCATCGTGACAGAGGCTGGGTTGTCACTTTTCAACTTCTCTCGAAGCGCACGGTGTATTATTCCGGATGTGTTTGTTACCGTGTGAGCTCTTACAGGGGGTTGCTTGTCTAAGCCTGTAGCTGGAAGTCTCAGACCTGATGGGACAAGGCACAACATATTCAGCAGTCAGACGCTAGAGACACCTCAAAGGGCCAAAGGGAGACCTAGTATCCGGTAATCGCCTAACCACAGCCTCAAAGCTTCGCCTTGCATGTGAGATGCCGAGTGGGTGCTGAGCTGGCCCTGCAAGAAATCTTCACAGCCGGGAGGCTGCAGCTGCTCTCTGTGTATTGGATGCCCAACTACAGCTGTGGCCCACTCATCTGGGAAGATACCTTGGTGTCTAGACTTGCATGCCATTTGGTCTCTGAAGTTCATAGTCCAGACAGAGGAGGCATGATCACTTTTCAGAACGGTGCCAGGTTGATACATTGCAAGATATGAGAGGTGGGAAAAGCTTATCCTCCTGCGTGGGGTATGGCTCCCTATCAAATAGGTCGACCTCAGCCTAGTAGATACTTGCTGGATAAGGGAGGTCAAGGCTAGGGAGAGCTTGCTGAGGTGAGGGCCCCAAAGTACGTCCTCCGCTGGGCGGAGGGTTAGGGTAGGGGGTGTTGGGGGTGCGATGTGGGGGAGGTCGGCAGAAGGTTTGCCCCCGCCGCGACGGGCCAGATCGGTGGGTCGGGGTACGAGTGCCCCGCGGGGGGGGTATGGTAGGCTGCAGGTGTGTGTCACTACTGCCTAGGCATTAGGTGGTAAAGGTTGTCCTGCAGCGATTGAGCCTCGGCCCACGGCCCACGGCCCACGGCCCACGGCCCACGGCCCACGGTCCACGCTTCACGGCAGGACTCCACGCCCGACCGCCCTCTCACCCGGTCTCCTCACGATGTCTTCTTCTCTCCCACTCCTCACCTCTTTCTGCTCTTCTTCTTCCTCTTCGCCATATTGTTATTGCATCCAGCCAGCCTGAACAAGAACAAGCACAAGATGGCAGTCGAACGATTGGGATCGATCCTGAAGCACCTCACCCCGGGGAGCGCTCTGTCCTCGCTGTAAGTAGGGGCCCGTTTCATGGGGGGAGAGGAAAGAGTGATATGTTGGACTGGAACGGCCCGCAGGAGCCACAGGCGTGGAGAGGCGAGGCGTGGCGAGGCTGACATCCATCTCCTTGCTCTTTCTAGAACATCCAAGAATGCCGACGACATCGTCATCACCCTCGCCATCCGGACCCCCCTTACAAAGGCAAAGAAGGGCGGCTTCAAGGACACCAGCCTCGAGTACTTGATCTATGCCCTGCTGAAGGAAGTCAACGAGCGATCTGGCCTTGATCCCGCACTAGTTGAGGATATCTGCCTGGGAAATGTAGGCTCATCCTATGCCTCCCGGCCCTTTGCACCGAGCTCTCTCGTGTGCTCTGCCCATCTCCGTCCTCCCCCGCGTTGCTGATCCCGGGTCGTACAACAGGTCTCCGATGGCAAGGCAGCATACAAGGTCCGCGCCGCCTCCCTCGCTGCAGGCTTTCCAAATACCGCCGGTGCCTCGTCCGTGAATCGCTTCTGCTCCTCCGGCCTCAAGGCCACCGCCGACATCGCCAACCAGATCTCCGCCGGCAATATTGACATTGGCGTAGCGATCGGCGCGGAATCCATGACCATCGGCGGTGACCGCCTCGAGCAGCCTTTCGACCGGGATGTCGTCTCCCAGAGCCAGGAATCCGTTGACTGCATGGAGCCCATGGGCTGGACCAGCGAAAATGTCAGCCGCGACTTCGGCATCACGAGGGAGGAGATGGACAAGTTTGCAGCCGAGAGCTTCCAGAGGGCCGAGAAGGCCCAGAAGCAGGGCTGGTTCGACGATGAGATTGTGCCCATCAGGACAAAGGTCAAGGGCCCAGATGGCGAGGCCAAGGAGGTTGTTCTGACCAGGGACGAGGGCATCAGGCCAGGTACCACCCCTGAGGGTCTGGGCAAGATCAGGGCTGCCTTCCCTCAGTGGGGCTCCACCACCACTGGCGGCAATGCCAGCCAGGTCACCGACGGAGGTACGTCTTCCGCGCATTGCAGGCTATCACCCTGCCATGCTTAGCATTTGTGTGGGCGTGGCTAATGTGTGAGTTTACAGCCGCTGCTGTCCTGTTGATGAAGCGCTCTACGGCCATCCGGCTCGGCCAGCCTATCATGGCTAAATACGTTGGCTCCACGGTCGCTGGCCTGGCCCCACGTATCATGGGTATTGGACCCAGCATTGCCATTCCCAAGCTCTTGTCCAAGTACGGCCTGACCATCAACGATATCGACGTCGTCGAAATCAACGAGGCCTTTGCGTCCATGGGCGTCTATTGCCGTGACAAGCTCGGTCTGGACTGGGCCAAGATGAATCCAAAGGGCGGTGCCATTGCACTCGGCCACCCTCTTGGCGCCACGGGTACGCGGCAGATCGTTACTGGCTTGAGCGAGTGTCGGCGCACAGGCAAGAAGATCTTGTTAACGAGTATGTGCATCGGCACTGGCATGGGCATGGCTGGTCTGTTCGTCAACGAGCAGTAGATGTGAGACGTTGATCGAGCGGGAGAGCTGAGCCAGGGTCTCATGGCTACAGAGGCCGAGATTTGTACCGATCTTGTGGTCCAGTTGGTTCTACTACTTATCATCAGAAGCCATTGTACGTAACATTTGTTTCCGGAGTTGATTTGGCCAAAATTGAAATTCGATCTCCCTCCACGACAGCCTTAACTGCCTCGTGGGCTACCAAGCATTCGTATGAATACTGTCGACGTCTGCCGGCGGCCCTGCAAGGCCCCTAGGGCTACATAGGGTAGGTAGGGTCCCATCAGCCTATTGTATCTACTTGGAACGAAATGGTCCGTCTCAGCCTCTTGGCCCCCATGTCCTTCAAAGTCCTTGCGTTCATTCCTCATGTGGAGAACGCCCGAGCCCTGCCCATCTTCATGCGGTACTCAATCCCTCTTACTTCTAGTCGGCCACGAAGGTGAGCGCTTGAGTTGCAGCTCCCAAGAACTCGGCACACCCCGGGAATGAACTTGGCGGGGGCTTCGTTATACAACGCAGCCTTGGCAGTAACGCCTGTGAACCGGCACAGAGAGCGGCCACCAAGACATCTCCAAGGAAATTCCCAAGCAATTCTACCGTTTCGCTATACACGAACACGGCCAGCGCCTTCCGCACATCAGGATCGAACACAGGGGCCCTAGTGAGGACAAGTCTGATTTGCACTCAGTGGGTGGTGCGCCACCAACAAACCGCCCCGATTGACGAGGCAAAATCGCCTTTAGACAACAGATTATCTCCTTCCAAGAGGTTAGACCATGAGCCATATGACGAAGTTGGCTGTCAGGATACGGCAACTGATTCGGTTCTTCTACGAGGCGGCGCAGACGGATGTGATGGTTGACCCATCTTCAGTTGGGCTGACGGGCTTGTCTACTGCTTGACTTCAATTCCCAGTCTGCGAGTATATTTGTATGTCTTCGTACAATATACAACTATTTCCAACAATGGCTATGGCTTCATGCCACGTAGGGGGTACCGAAAGGCTGAAGCTCCATCCCCTCGATATCGATGAATCCATACTTCGATCCGTCCTTATTATTGGCCATCATTTCTGACCACTGCTGCACTGATTTCATAAAAGCATCCTTGTGCTTGTCTCGAGACAGGTCAAGTGGCTCTTTATCCTGCCCGACCAAGCGAATCCTGCTATCCTGTCAGCGGTTGAGAATGACAACATATGGGTTATCGACAAGAACAGTGTGGACTTACTGAGTACCCGCAGCCACGTTGGTAATGCCAAAATCCTGCTCATCTAGTTTGTACTGTATCGCACTCCTCACCTTGCCCTCTAGGATCCGCTTCGGCAGGTCAAACTCGTGAGCGGTCGGCCTTCCTAGAGAGACGCCGTCGACCGTGTCCAACGCCTTCACCATCGCACCGACAGTCCTCAAGCCGCCGACAATGTATGTCTTGGTCTTCTTGAGCCGTGGAGCAATGGTATCGGCAAACTCGAGGAAGAAGGCCTCTCGCTTCTTGCTTGATTCCCTCTTGTGTTCGAATGCTAACTGCTCGTAAGTGCCCCCAGAGAGCTCGACGTGGTCGAACCCGTGCTTCTCCAACTCCTCGCACAGATTGGCGCAGTCCTCGGGGCTGAACCCGCCCTTCTGGAACTCGACACTGTTGATCTTAATGCCGAGGCTGAAAGATTTGTCGCTGACGCGAGCCTTGATGGCATCCGCGATCTCCAGGATGATGCGTGCCCGGTTCAACAGTGAGCCTCCATATTCATCCGTGCGCTTGTTGGTCGACGGAGCGAGGAACTGGGCAAGCAGGTAGCCACTTGAAGTGAGGATTAGTTTCGTAACTTGCGCACCCAGGGAATCTAACAAGGGAACACGTACTGTGCCGCGTGAAGCTGCACCCCATCAAACCCCGCCTTGTGGACATATTCGGCCGCATGTGCAAATCCCTCCACCACACGGTCGATATCCTTCTTCTCCATCGGGCGTGGCTTGGCAAACCTCATGCCGAAGATCTCGCTCTCGAGCTGGACATCGCTCGCGGAGATGGGGTGCGGCTGGATATGCTCTGCGACCTGCCGTCCCGGGTGGGACAGCTGCGCCAGGAATATCGAGCCCTGCTTCCCGGCCGCGGCGGCCACCTTCTTGAAGGCCTCGAACCTCTCGCCCTCAAAGGGCTCGCCATATGGGATGATGGGGTTCCCGGCTGCCTCCAGGTGATCGTACTCGATCATGACGTTGCCGGACAGGATCACACCGTAGCCGCCCTCGCCCCAGCGCCGGTATACGTTGACGAGCTCAGGTGTCGGGATGCCGCGCCTCTCGAGCACTTTCGGGTCCCACGTGGAAAGGCGTTCCGTCATGGCCGCCTTCATGAAGCGGTTCTTGGCTGTAAGCCCGCTGAACTCGAATCTCAGAGGCTGGCCGAGGGGGGACGGATCAACGTCCTCGGCTTCGAATCGTGCGGGCGTCATCTTAGCTTTGCGCAATGACCTATTTACAACCAGATCAGCTTCTCGTTGATGTATACTATGAGCTCGAACGTTGAGGTGATGAAGAACGATTCCAGTTATAAACCTAAAGGTCTAACAAAAGGCCCCTTTGCTATAGGCAATCTGGTCTTACATGAATACTTACTTTCGACGTCGACCCTTTGCCTTTTGTATGAAATCATCACTACCATGCCTAAGTAATTAGTAATGCTAGCACTGTTTCTGTGGGCCTTTGTCCCTTGAGATGAACAGCTGTTGCAACGCGGCTGTCTCGGCTAGTGTTGGTTTGAAGTTCAGCAAACCGGGTACATCGGACGACATGGATAGCAGCCAAGTCGTCCCCTCCTCCACCCTTGAAGTAACCTATAGCAATCACTGCCCAAATAATTGTAATACGTGCCAGTCTTCTCTTGCTGTTTCTGACACTGTAGTTGAATTGTGATAGCCACCCGTGCTCTTCCGAGCCCTCTTGGAATTCGTGAGTCCATAAGGTTTGGACACCAGGCAGGCTCTGTCCAGGCTTGAGGATCGAGGCCTGACCGCCATACGCTATCCTACCCAACGTCTGGCCAGAATGCTCCCTCAGCAGCAATGAGCCCCCCCCACACCTTCTCCGCCCTCTTGGCCAGGGAAGTCTTGACACCATCCCCCAGGGCATCGACGGCCTCCGAAACGGCACGGTCGATGACGCCCGACAGCTGCTGCACGAAGTCCGCAAAGCCCTTGTTGGCCCAGTTCGGTATGAACTCCTCCCGCAGTGCGCCTCCGTCCGCGTCCTGGGACCCACCGGCCCGGTCTTTCTGGTTGGACTTGGCCCACATCCACGCTTCCAAGTAGACCTTTTCGGTGCCCCAGAACACCACCGCGGCCTCCAGCCACGGGAGAGGTAGGCTCTTGTCGGCCGCGGCGGCGGGGTGCACCGAGCCGAACAGCTTTTCGAACAGGACCAGCCCCGGCAGCCTTGCGCTACCCCGTACCTGCCGTGTCTCCCGTCCGCCCCTCGTCACGGTCTCCGTCTCGAGGTCGACGGCGATGGCGTACCTTCGGGCCACATCGATGAAGAAGCGCTCTTCCCGGCGGAGACCCGTGAGTGATTGGATCAGCCAGTCAACAAGCTGAGTCTCTGGTGCCGCTTCGGTGTCTGTCTCCGGGGTCGTCAGCGGTAAGTCGATGATCGCCAGGGCCCGGCCTACTGCCCGGGTGTATGCATGGATGTAGAGCCTGTCGTTGGCCAGCCACTTGCCCAAGGTCTCATTGTCGATGCGACCCTGTCCGGCAGCTAGGAGGAAAGGGGCCTGGGTTGCAGCCTCGTAAGCCGGTACGTCAAGGGACAGGAGGTGAGTGGTAAGAGACCAAGAAGATGTTGAGGCCATGATAAGAACGGGGGCTCCCTCTAAGGAGTTACCGCCAGAGCATATCCTTCCATTGAATGCTCACTGGAAACTCGAGAAAACTCCAGCACGGAGTTAAAAAGACACTTCGAGTGACGTCGTGCTGACGCGATACTATTCGACCCGAACCCTACTTGTTACACGATAATATACCCACATAGTAATCGATTCGGGTTCTCCCCATGGCGAAAAGCCTACGCAACTTCAGCTTCGTTCCCACTTCCCCACGCTCCCCAGGTTCGTCTTGCCGACCTTCTGGCCCTGGGCAGTCACCACCAGCCCGTCCAGCCAGTCCTGGTGGCCCAGCAGCATCACATCCGGCTTGTCCTCGCTCATCTGAGCGAAAACTCCGCCAACCTGGCTCTCCTGCGTCAGGATCCTGACCCTGCTGCCCTCCAGGTCCTCTACGAGCCACGCGTGGTAGACCTGCACGCCGTTCGCGTCCGCCATCCAGGCAAGCCGGCCAGGCGTGCCCTCCCCCGGGGCCACCGACTCCTCGACGGAGCAGTCCAGGGGCGGGAAGCCGAAGGTGCTGAGCTTGAACTCGTCCCCCTTCTCCAGCATGGGCCCGGACCCGGGCGGCGTGATCTGCTGGCAGTTTTTGTAGTATGATTCCCACTTCGTGATATCATCCAGTAATGCCCAGATCTGAGCTGCCGTGATGTCCTTGGCGATGCGCTCGTTGGAGACGAAGTTGTCGGTGATGCCGGGTGTGAATTTGGAAGGCCATATAATGGGGGCCTGGGTGGTCGGGTTGGAGTTTGACATCGTTACTTCGAGTTGGTTATGAGGGGTGTGAAGTCGCCTGCCTCTGATCTGAATTCCCTTGAGTTTTCGGCTTCGAAACAGTAAAAAGGTGTCATCTTGGTGACAGCTTCGGCCCCGTGATTCTCGGATATCAAACGCTGTGAAACTTAGGTACTCGAGTGGACCTGCTGCTCATGGTGAGATCATGCGCCTCACTTATCCAAGCGATGGCCATTGCTAGACTGGCATTGGCAATACTTTAGCCCGTGGTCCATAAGTAGCACCGCGATATTGGTAAGAGTTGCTGTACTTATTCCGCACCGCGCTTCTACATCTATAGCAAGGTGCCATAGTACCGCCCAGCCAACACGCCAGAGCAAGAAGTTTCGACACCCAGCCGAGACAATGTACCCACCTGGCATCTGATCGTAGCGATCTTAACCTTATTTCACGCAACCTGCTGAATAATCGATCATTCCCACAGCTGCTTTCCGTTATGACAGCACGGTCTGGGATCCACTAGCATTTTGACGAGGAATCCACCTTCACTTTACAAAGCCCGCCTGTCAAGCAAAGCTTACAAAGTTAATGGCCTGCCATGCAAGCTTTTCAAGTAAGCTTATTGATCAGAAATGGAGAGGATTCCAAAGAAATAGAGGAACACCAGGCTATTAGTCTTGCAAGCCTGCTTGACAGAGCCGAGCAGCTATCGGAGGAGATCGGTAGCTCGGTCTACTAGATGGGCTCATTGTGTGCAGCGTCGTCTGCTAGTGATCAGGCGTTTGGTGGCTGCATTATCTCAGCTGGGCGTCCAACTTCCTTGCTATGTAAGATGCTGGGTGAGCATACGTTGGCTGCAGCTGGCTGGACGACAGACCGAAATCACCGATATCCAGGAACGGCATTCCGTAACAACGCTTGCCAGGCAGCTAGGCCGAGCCGAAGGCCCTCAGAAGCAGTCGTCGTGAGGCCGAGTGGATATCCGAAGCGGGGCCGTGGTGCTGCCGTATCCCCTCGCACATCCGAGATAAAACCGAGTGCCCGGAGCTAAGAGGCAAGGCTGGGCCTCATTCCATGAGCCACAGCACCGCTGAAGATTCTCCGACGCCAGCATACAGCAGGGTCAGCATGCCACTTGTTCGGCGATATGTCTGCCATGCTTTGTCTGCTCGCGCCTCCTGTCTCCGCGCCATCGCGTCCTCATTGCAGATGTGAGAATGTTTGTGTCAGCTCGGCGTTGCGAGCTGGCTGCTAGTGCTTAGTAGAAGACGTCGTGGGAATGGGACTGGTGTTATCAAGTTGAATATTTAAGTGTCCCAGTCCTCCTCGTTGACTTGCTCGTGATCCCAACGGCAAGCACTGGGAACCTCTCAACTCGTCGATCAGGATTTGTTCAATTTAAAACGCAAGAGACGCTTTGCTTCTGAAGTTAGAGCGCTTCCACAAAGTGCCAGGCAGACGTCGACAACTCCCCCAATCTCAAGCATCTACAAACCCCAGACAGCCAAGATGGAAGCTCTGCACTCCCTGGAAGCCTTCATTAAGGCCCGACCTCTCCTCAGCGCAGCCGGGGCGCTTGTCCTTGGGGCCGGGATTATTGCCTACCAGGACTATCGATCGTATGTCGCTCTTGGGCCACATGGGCTGCCCGACACATTCTGGGGCTGGTACAAGCAGCTCAAGATGAGCCACATGTCCCGCAAGGACACCACAGTCCCAGCGCCTTATGATCTCGACAAGGTGGCAGGTCCCCACGACCGGAGTAGCTACCTGCCGCAGTCACAAACCGAGGCCCTGAGATGGCGGCCGGGCAACAAGCCACCGCAAATTCCAGGGTTTGTTGCACCACAAAGACAGGTGACAGACCAGGCGAGCAGTGCGACCAAGAAGGTTATGTTCGAATACCTCGATGCGCTGGTCACCGCGAACCCAAACGTACTGCAGACGCAGGTGTCAGTGCTAGAGGGACCAGTTCCGGCGATGGGAATGAAGGGATTCGAGGCAATGCCGGAAAGTTCCAAACCCAATGTCCTGAGGAAGACGCGGGGTGAGATGTGCCATATCCACCCTCCAGACGGCAGCACGCATCTATTGCTGAGTCTGGCAGACCAAAAGAAGGTGGTCGAGCTAGGTTGGGGACGTCGGCACCGACTCAGCGGAGGCGAGATACTGCCCTGGAACTACACGCTCATCTATGCTCCTCGCAACGAGGATGAGGTAGCTGTCTGGAAGAGGATCGTCAATGGTGCGGCCAGCTTCTGCTGCGCTGATGTGTCTGAGATCCAGGCTCCTTGAGCGGGTACAGGGCAGCACGAGTAGCTCTGCTGCCGGATTGGCATGGCCGGTGACAATTTTGAGTGATGGATTGCAGACACTGTACACATCTTGAGGAGTATGTAGAGGATCAACAAGGACCGGTTTCCCTTTCCCCATCAGTGGTCTGTGCCACTGCTGGCTGTTCTCTGTGATTTGTAGGAGCTCTAGGAGCCTCGCCCGGGTCGAAGGAGATAGCCACAGGCGAGGACTATGATGGTCCAGTCGGTAGTATTTGTTCTTGCAGCTTTTGTCTGTCTGTGACAGATGTCATCTGACCAGCTTCCTCTCGAACTCGACGCAAAACGCACCGAGAGGGAGACGCCCTCCAGGAGAAGACTCGTGATAAAAGGTGAGGAGTAGCCGGTAGAAGGAGCTGCGTTGGGCTGGGATAAAGAAGAGCATATAGCACTGACCTGCCTTGATACAACCTACCTGGGGACTCTTTTGGAGATAACATATCACGTTGCTGAAGATGATGGTGCAGGGAGTCAGAATGGTAGGATCAGAAGGAAGGCAGAATGTGTCTTGACAAGAACGGGTGTTGAAGTTTTGGGTGGATCTGATATAAGGTTACCCTTGGCTTACGGAACCCTCACCGCGCTGCTATCACCCCAGCTCAGCTAAGCTGAGCTCCCAAATGGCCCACTCGAGGTTGGCCCGTGCTTTCCGCAGCAAGACGATAGTGACGAAGCAGCGACATTGAATTGGAGGGTCGCCGCGGCGGGAAACTAACTCGCTCCGAACGCTCGTCAAGCCTGCTCATTGACTTGCTTGTGAGCATACTGTGGCACTAATTCGTCTTTTCTACTGATTCCTCACTGTCGCTCCCTGTCCTTGCGTCGACATCGCTGTATCTCAACCAGCGACCAAGCTATCATCTTACCCTCCACTTCCCCCTCCTCGTCCTCCCAACACCTCGGCGCCCACGACCAGCTGTTCTACTCACCCCCCGCGATCGTCAATCATAGCAGGGAGACAGCGACTGCGACGGTAGTGACGCGCTCTTCCGGTAACACGCCTGCGCTGCGCTCCCCTGTGTGGAACGTCAGGACCAGTGACCAGCTACTGGAGGACAGCGTTGGGGAAAGGACAAGAGACAGAGGCAGCTGAAAAAGAGAAACAAGAACAAGAAGGGGATCTCAGAAAATAAGAATCGTATCACGGCAATAACCGGGTCCGACGGCATGGCTGCTCCTGCCCCGCCAGAGGACCAGGTCCGTCTGCTGAGCGATGCCCTTGAGGCAGTCCGCCACCAGACCGGCCTGATGCGCAAGTGCCTCGACATGCCTGGCAAGCTTATGGATGCTCTCAAGTGCTGGTATGTCCATGTCTATCCCGAGGCCATCACCAGGGACCACTTCCTTATCCTCCAGGAACGCTGACGCTCACGGTCCTCTCCTGACAGCTCTACTCTCGTCTCCGAGCTCCGCACATCCAGCCTCGGCCCCAAACAATACTATGAACTCTACATGGCCGTCTTCGATGCCATGCGCTACCTTTCAGTCCACCTTCGTGAGAACCACCCCGTCAACCATCTCGCCGACCTTTACGAACTTGTCCAATATGCGGGAAACATCGTCCCCCGCCTCTACCTCATGATCACTGTCGGCACCGCGTACATGTCCATCGACGGCGCCCCTGTGAAAGAGCTCATGAAGGACATGATGGATATGAGCAGGGGCGTCCAGCACCCTATTCGGGGTTTGTTCTTGCGGTATTACCTGTCCGGTCAGGCGAGGGACTTCTTACCTACTGGTGATGGCGACGGGCCAGAGGGCAACCTGCAGGACTCCATCAGCTTCGTTCTTACCAATTTCGTCGAGATGAACAAGCTGTGGGTTCGCTTGCAGCATCAAGGTCACTCCAGAGAGCGCGAGATGCGCACCCAGGAGCGCAGGGAGCTCCAGCTCCTCGTGGGCAGCAACATTGTGCGCCTGAGCCAGTTGGTCGATCTGGAGACCTACAAGCACGGTATCCTTGCGCCTCTACTGGAACAGGTGGTGCAGTGTCGCGATGTCCTAGCACAGGAATACCTGCTTGAGGTCATCACTCAGGTCTTCCCTGACGAATATCACCTCCACACCCTCGACCAGTTCCTCGCGGCTGTCTCGAGGCTGAACCCACACGTCAACGTCAAGGCGATCGTGATAGGACTGATGGACCGGCTCTCCGATTATGCCGAAAGAGAATCACAAGGGGAGGCCGCAGAAGACCGGGCGAAGGTGGAGGAGGACGCCCTAGCAGATCTCTTGGAGAAGGTGAAGCTCAGACAGGAGCAGCCACAGTCCGGAGACCACCAGCCCGAGCAGCCATCAGGCTCCAATGGCGATCGCGCTGAAGGCGAGGCTGCCCCGACATCCGAGTCACAGCCGCCCGAGTCCGAGTCCGAGTCCGAGTCCTCGCAATCAATAGCGGATACGGAAACAACTGCTGTGGATGGGGAGGAGCCGACGATACCAGTAGAACACCGAGGCATACCGGAAAGTGTGCCACTGTACGAGATCTTCTTCGGACAAGTGACGCACCTGGTCGAGGCACAACGTTTGCCCGTGCAGGACACGATCGCACTCCTGGTATCTCTCACAAACCTAGCTCTCAACATCTATCCCGAACGCCTCGACTATGTTGACCAGGTCCTTGATTATGCCAACGTCAAAGTCCACGAGCATACCAACAGCGCGGACCTGCACTCGCCAGTCGCCCAGCAGAGTCTCCTCGCCCTGCTGCAAGCCCCTCTGAAACGATACGTCTCCATCTTTACCGCTTTGTCTCTCCCGACTTATGTGCCGCTGCTTCAATCCCAAACGTACCCTACTAGGCGTGCGGTCGCCGGCGAAGTTGCACGCACCCTTCTTAAGAATCATACCCTGATAGTGACGACGACCCAGTTGGAGAATGTGCTTGGTGTTCTGGGGGTTCTGGTGAAAGAAGGCACCCAGTCTCAGCCCGGTTATCCTGGAGCCCCAGCGCGGGCGCGTACCGTGGAGACGGACGAGACAATGGAAGAGCAAGGCTGGCTTGCCCGCCTGATCCACCTGCTCGCCGCAGAAAACAACGACACTCAGTTCAAGTTGTTGCAAATAACACGGAAAGCCTACGCTGAAGGCAACGAGCGCATACGTACCACGACGCCTCCCCTGATCACGGCGGGCATGAAGTTGGCCCGCCGCTTCAAGACCCGGGAGCACCTTGATGACAACTGGTCAACACAGTCATCTGCACTGTACAAGTTCATGCACTCTGCGTTGTCGCAGTTGTACACGCGCGTGAACGCCGCTGGCGCCTCTGAATTGGCACTTAGGCTATTCTGTGCCTGCGGGCAGACGGCAGACCAGACTGGCCACGAGGAGGTGGCATATGAGTTCTTTGCGCAAGCCTTTACCGTGTACGAGGAGGCGGTTAGTGACTCCAAGGCGCAGTTCCAGGCTGTGTGCGTGATCGCCTCGTCCCTGCATCAAACGCGTAACTTTGGCAAGGAGAACTACGACACCCTGATCACCAAGTGCGCCCAGCACGCTAGTAAACTGCTAAGGAAACCAGATCAGTGCCGAGCTGTGTATTTGGCGAGTCACCTGTGGTGGGCTAATCCGATTGCCGCAAATGGTGAGGAGGACGACAAGAATGTGAGTCATCGATCCCTAATTCATTCCCTCGCGGAGTCTCGTTAGAATGGATACTAACCAGACGGACGGTCCAGCTCTACCGTGACGGCAAGAGAGTCCTTGAATGCCTTCAGCGTGCCCTCCGCGTAGCGGACTCATGCATGGAGACGGCGACCTCTATCGAGCTCTTTGTGGAAATTCTGGACAGATATGTGTACTACTTTGACCAGCACAACGAAGCGGTAAGACCGTTTCCACTGTCTGTTTCACGAGATAGGCGTGACTGACTAAAAGTCCTTACAGGTCACCACCAAATATCTGAACGGGCTCATTGAGCTCATCCACTCCAACCTCGCTGGCAACCAACAAGACTCCGCGTCCATCGAGAATAGTAAAAAGCATTTCTACCACACCCTGGAGATAATCAAGAGTAAGGAGTATGAGGGTATCGTGTTGACTCCGAAGTGAGGGGCCGGGGAGGGGGGCGGGTTACAGCTAGAGGTCAATACGTGATGCATAGAAGTCGCGAGGCTCGGCGACACAGCGGAGGAGGGTGGAGGGCTGGTTTCGGCAAAGCTGCTCAAGCCTGGCGACGAGGATAGGCAAATGAGAATCCGAGCTTTGCCTTACGCAAGGCTGGGACAAGAGAGTCATCGGCTTACCAGTCTTGGGTATTCATGGCCACATCAGCCCTCCGCGAAAGCACAACAACATGCCCTGCAAGCGTCAGCTACGCAGGTGTTCTTCTTGTAGATACTCGAACAACTTGTAATGATGAAGCTCCTAGCATGTCAACATCCTGAAGACGCTCTCCTAGACCATGACTGGAGGCGGGGAGACCCATGAACGAACGAGTGCACGTGCGATATTCCAGATCATGCTCAGCTGTTTCTTCCCCAGGAGGTACTATCCGAGAACCCAGGGTATGTATGTAATTTTTATATAAAAACCGGAAAGATCTACCAACTCCGGAACGCCATGCGATGCCATGCTGTGGTCCAGAAGCATATATCCTGCCTGCCGTGTCCATTCCCCTCCTTCCCTCGCGGTGTCATGAAAGCACGACACGGCGCTAACCCTGCCATTCCCTGAGTGGCACCGTGGCGTCCCGGATAATGCGTGCCGTCTTCTCGACCGTGATGTTGGCTAGCGTCCAGTTCCCGGACTCGACGACGTCGCGGATGGCCGGGAAGAAGGCCTCGTCGTAGCCGGACCAGAGCTGTGGGCCGAACACGACATGGCGGAATTGCGTGCGATTGGGTATCTACAGCGATGACGGGTGTTAGTTTCCGGGCGGTTCGTAAAGAGAATGGCTTTTGTGGGGGAGAGGCCGGGGAGTCACTTACACCGCCTCCTTGAGCCACGTCAAGAAGTCCCGTCTCAAATTGCGACATGAGATTGTTAAACTCGCACCTCTTGGACCCCAGCCGAATCGGTTCCCATCCGTTAGCCGCCAGGATGCTGTTCTGCCAGATATGCTCCCAGTCCTGGAACGAGCCCACTGCTTCAATCACCTCCAAGACCGCCTTCTTCAGCACGTTCATGTCCAGCGGCGTTTGACCATTCTGATTGGCACCCATTTTTTCGGCCCAGTCAGATACTTCGTTCGTCCACTTGTAAAGCGCATTGGCGTACGCAGCCATGTCGAAGGGAAGCACAGGTCGATCGGAGAGTTCCAGGATGAGTAGGCCTAAAAGTTCGGCCATTATGCCGTGGTAAGTGAAGCCGGGATCGCCGACCGTGTCCATCCAGTCGAAGTTGTCGTAATTGGAGTGATACGGGTGAAATGGGCCACCGGGTTCTTCAAAGAACAAGTCGATAGATGAAACTCCGGCGATATCCTGGAACGCGACGTAGTCTGAGCCGGCACCGAGACCCTCGAGCTCGGCTCCACGACGATCCCATAGCTCGCGCAAAGTTGTATTGTAGTTCGGATCGTAGACTCGGTCAATGACGCGATAGAGGATCTTCTGGAAGACAGGGGAACCAGAGGCGTGAAATTCGTCACCGACAATCGGGGTGTCAATGTTGATGTAGACATAGCCATCTTGGCGCAGTCCATCGAGGTTCTTCTCGACAAACTCCGTCGACCCGATCAAGTTGTATTCCTCGGCGTCCCATGACATGAACTCAATCGTCCGTTGTGGCCTCCAGCCTCGTTCGACCAAGTCGCCAAATATCCGGACCATCTCCATCATGATCGCACTACCTGAGCCAGGGTCCGTGGCGCCGTATGACCAAGCATCTCGGTGGTTGCCGATGATGATAGACTTCTCCGGCTGCTCGACCCCAACAATGCGGCCGTACACGTTCCAGATGGGCTGCTGGGTGTTCTCATCCTGTTCGTTCTTGAGGCGTACGACCGGCCCAGAGAGGTTGCCTGTCCACCACTGTCCAACATCAGGAACACCACCCACCCATTCCTCAGGGCACGGCTGACCGAACCCGTTGATGTGCTGAAGAAGGATCTGAGCGTCACGCCAGGCCAGTGGCAAGCTGGGAATCTGCACGAGGCCCGTGGTCTGCTCCGGTTTCATCCTCGGCATTCCTTGCTTGCTCTCCCATCCCGGCGTCAACACGTCACCGACGACCCAGCTCATCAGACTGACACCACCGCGCTGGACCCCGTCGGCAGGCATGAAGCGGCCGTTAGGCGCCACATCGCCCCGCAGGAAGCCGTCATCCTTAGGGTCGCTGTAGATGATGCAGCCCGCAAATCCCGCCAGCTCCGCGGCCTTGATCTTGAGGGCGCGGTCGCCCTCCGTTCCGTAGTATTTCACGAGAGCGATGGCGCCTTTCGTGTCGATCCCGCTATCATAGAGCCTCTTGAAGTCTTCCCGGGATCCATAATTAGCGTAGATGAGCGGGCCTTTCACATCGCCTGATTTCGAATGGCCGTGGAAGGCATAGGTCATGTGGCCAGCGGTCTCCTCGCTCGGATCACCCTCCTCAAGCTTGGCGGTCCAGATGGGCTTGCCTGTCCCGTCGAGTATCTGGACTGCGCGACCATCGGGCTTGGGATAGTTAAGGTACACGTTGTACTCATCCACAGTAACGTCCTCGAGTCCGTACTTGACGAAAAGGTTCTTTGTGTCCATTGCCAGTGCGTAGTCTCCTTCGGATCCGGCAATATGCGCGTACGAGGTGAAGTGTTTCAGGTTGTCCCGTATTCTCTCCTTGTCGACGCTACCCTGGACGTGTATGCGCACGCTTTCCGGATCGAACATCTGGCCGCCCCCGAGCCGCCGTGCCATGTTGGAGAATATGTCGCTCATGAAGAGCAGATAGAGGAAGCCCATGATGAGAAGTATAGCAAATACGCGCCCGATCATGATGAAGGTTGCGGTGGAAGACATATCGGGCACGCACCGCCGTCTCGACCTGTGATCCTCGTTGCTACTGCTGTCTGGCTGCTCGCCTAGCCTGATAGATGGTAGTCTCGGTAATCGCCAGCGCCAAGACTTCCACCGGGGCAGCGATAGTGAAAATGGCATCCTCTTCGCCCATATCGAGGACCTTGTGCTTGCATCGTCGTCTATCTCCAGCTCTTGCATCTCCCTCCGCACATGATCCTCCTCCCCGCCGTCCTCGGAATCGGAGTATTCCTCATCTGTCTCGACGGTGGGTGGTCGGTAGCCCCCGGGTCTTCGCATAGGGTGTGTAGATGACGGGGTGCCATTGGCGGGAGTGGACGGGGCGCCAGGGCTCAGCAGGCTTTGTGACTCGAACTCGAGGTTGGAAGGGTCGTCGTATGGGGACGGAGATGGGCGGCGGGCCGGTTGATCGCTGGCTCCGGCGACGGCTTCATCGTAGGTGGGAATAGGGGGGACCGGCTCGTAGGGGTGGTTATCCTTCGGCGCCATCGCGGTGAAAGATTGATAGTTGGGTTAGGAGCAAGAGCAGTTGCAATTGAAGCAAACCCGGGCCGAGGAGAGCGGTTCCTCGAGCGAGGAAGTGCAGGGAAAAGGAAGGGGATCGAGCAAAGCAAAGCAAAGCAAAGCAAAGCAAAGCGAATGGAGGGTTCGATTCTAGGCGCGATACCCAGGCAAAGAGAAGGTCGTGGCAAAAGAGGCAGCGCTCTTCGGAGGCACTGATGGCGGCTTCATGGATGGACCGTGAGGATGGATCGACTGGCGACGGGGTCCTTATGCTGCCATGATGATGGAGATGGGTGATGGGGTGGTGGGCGAGACGAGGTTGTTGATTGTGAGAATGTCGTGGCCGATGCTGTCGCAATCGAGTACGGCAGCTTGGGCCGGTTCTGGGCCAGTACCCTTGATCCGCCAGGTAAGCTAGGTACAGTGGATGCAGCCTACAGGTGCGTAAATTTACGACACGCAGGCGGTTTGGGGGAGTGGCCCCCCCTCCTCCCCTTATCTGCCCTCCTGGACAAGAAAAAGAGACCCACTGTCCATCTGCAGGGGTCAAACACAAGGCCCACCCTTGGTCAGCAGCCTCGATCACCTGACCCTAGCATCTCAACGACCACCTACCACAGTATCAGTATCATGTCCATCCAATTCCGTATCCGTCTATCCGTAGGCGCACGCAGAAATGCATGGTGTTAGCCAGGCGGCTAACACGGAACACGAAGGGGGAAAGTATTACAAAACATTGGCTCGAGACACAGCCCTCCGAGGCTTCCTGCTTGCCATGACGATGGACCAGCAGACCCGTACGGATAATCTTCTGGCCATGACAGCGCCTTCACGCCTCTTCTTGAAGCTAAAAGTCTAAAAGGCAACAACAGACCTTGACCGCCACCCTACACAATGGCAGGACGGTTTTCTGAGGTTGTCAGCGGCAAGTTGGGACAGATCGCAAGTCCTTGGCAAGGTCTATAGATCGATGATGTCGAGAAAGCGGACGATCGTTCTCAAGAGTTGCAGGTACCAGTTGAAGTGCATGTGATGCTCGCGTGTTTGCTCCGACATCTTGGGCTACCTCATTACTCGTAGCCAGGGCCAATCCTTTAATTGACCGCTAGAATGCCGCTTCTACCGTGCTGAACGTAGCAAGCCTTGACTGTCGAGTTAATGAGTAAGAAGCTTCACTTCAGCGTCGCCATCCACGGCCCTCGCGGCGCACTGATCGTGAGCACCATCCGCAGAGAATGGACAAGGGCAATGCTCAGACAAAGATGGGAGGTTTCACTATCTCAGCGCAGATCTTACATTACTTTTTATCTATTCGACTCTGTGATCTTGGCCATGGATATCGTTGCGGGCGTCCCACTCTTGAATCTTCCACCTACCTCTATGAGGGTGCTCGCCGTATGGGGGTGTTCGCCCTAGTTGGATTGGATCTTCAGGTTGTTCATGGCAGCATGAGACTCTAACTCCTCCCATTCCGGCCAGCCGGACAGCGTCTAGCTTTCCGCAAGTGACAAATTCGGGCCTCTGTGCTCGGTGCGCGATGTGGCTAGCATTAGTCGAAATTAAGTAATAAATGACTTCGGGAGATATGATGTATGTATCTTGAAGCATATGATTTTATAATTGAAAGGGGTTTCATATACAGATAACAGACGAAAATAGATCTTGTTATGCTCCAGTCGGTACTAGACTGTGAATAATTATTATACTATATATAGATACATATTTGTCAGCTATCAAGTGCCTTTCTCGTCGTGATAATTTTCATTTCCGCTCGTAACCTCTGACAGAGTAGAGACATGGGAGGACCTTTCCCTGCTCTGGTACTCAAAATGCCGTTTAAGTGCAACAGCTTCCGTACAAGGATGAGGAGAGAGAGGTATACAAGGTACAGTACCTAGCCATTCTGTACAGTGATTTTGGACTCCCTAAACTAAATGATGCTACGCTTAGTGCCAAAGAATCTTTTCGACATTTATTCAGCGGAGCGGAGGACGGGCCGGAAGCGGCTTGCCGTTCAAGGACCGTCCGGAGTGGAGTGTTGCAGATACCGTTCAATGCTAGAGTCTCTCGAGGGATTGGTCAATAAAATGAAAATACTAAGGAGGGATTGATCGAATCACACATGTCGAAGTACCTATAGGCTCCACCACCCCCAGCATACCCTTTCTAGAGAGGTTAATGATGTGGGAGGCAGGGTGTCAAAACTGACTTCCTGATTAGGGAGGCCTAGCTATTTACTCAGTAGGTAGGAATATTCTGCTCTAGACAGTCTTTCAGCGGTATATAAAGGTGCTTTAGGGATGGTCCTTGGGTCTCCTGGTCTCTTGACCGTGTTACCTGAATAACATCCCGGCTAGTAATAAACATATGTGCTAATTTGGGTTGCGGTCCTAGAGCTTATAGAGGGCCAGCGGATACTAAATCAAGTCGAACGGTTATATATTTATTGGTCATATGTATGTCAGACCTGATTAACATTCTAGTCTTCAACAAGGTGTTGCAGCTAATCGACCGAGTCCTGCCCCAGTGTGCAACTCCCGCAGTTTTGGTATCCCCATCGCTCGTTCCATCTGACACATGTACGTCTCTAGCTGGCCAGCACCCCATTCTCTTATTTGTTTCTCCTCACTAAACCCCTTCTGGCGTTGGTATCGTAGACGTGATGTAAGATGTGGCCATCTCTGACCGTAGAAAATCTACCAGCCCATTCTCAACGGAAACCGACAAGGCGGCATAAACTGCCATGGCTGGTGATTTAGGAACCGGCAGGTATTTCACTTCCGGTACGAGTTCCACTTCCTTCAATGTTTTCACCTGGGCCAGCTCCCGAGCCCACTCTAAGGTTTCATGACCGATAAGGCTTAACAGTCTGATGTCCGACGCGGAAAGCTCCTGCACTCCCTCCCATGATTGACTCGGTCGCCCCACCTCCACCACAACCCGCAACCTCTCCAACGTGTTGGTGTGGGACAGGAAACGACACATATGGGACCACTCGTTCTTCTCACTCGTGCATCCCAGACAGGGGAGCGGCCCTCTCTTGTAGACACATATTCCTGTTACCATCGAAAGAGTGTAACGGGTACGATCCGTGAGGAAAGGGACCACTGCCTGGACATGGTGACCAAAGTCGAAGGAATGCCTCCCATAAAGTACTTCAGAAGCTTCACCGTAAAGGAGCCAGCAGACAGACATTATGGCGGTATTGAATTCGACTTTATCACTGACGAGGTGATAAGTTGTCTCGTAGCATCGTTGGTGGAACATCGACGTCCGCTCCATCACATGATATTTTGAACTGCGTCTTACTGCAGGCCTGGCCGTCTTGTTACTAATAAGCTCATCTGGTCGACCTCTCGAGGACGGCTTGTTCCGGATAGCTATCCATCTGTCTCCGCCATCGTAGAAGAGAAAACTATAGATGTGCTGTCGTATTTCCGCCGGAAGCAGCAGGAGCTGAGATTGTTGTGTTTCGCGCATGTTTGAAGATAATTGGGTGTTGGAGGCCGAGATCTTGTGTGAAACTTGCAAGTCATAGTGCTCTGTGTTCGCGCGAAGAACTGGGGCGAGTGCTCAACTTCATCCATGGAAAAGAAGGGGTCAGCTTTTTTGGCGTTGATGGCCATCAAGGTCCTCGGATCTCAGGCTGGGCTATGGGGGACGGGATCCGGAAGACATGAGCTAAGGCCTTCACCTACTGGCAAGATTCTACAGAAACGCCCATCAAGGTACGCCGGCCTCTAATTTGACTTCCCTTGAGAACACATACTGGTGTAGTGGGTGGTGATGTAGTCATTTGGGCGCGGTCACGTGTGTCTGTGAGCCTGGCCCAAGAAGATGGCTTCGCGCCGCAACTCTAGGCTTAGAGAAGCCGCGTTCTCCCCTGATTCGATCCCTGACACTATCTATACACTAGGAAGAACTTTTTATTTGTTGGTTTATTGGCCCTCTGGCGCTGTCTTGTGCATTTCTTCTCGGCATGTCTGGGCTGATTGAGCTCTTGGTTAAAGCCTAGGCCTTGGCCCTCTCGTGCAACTGCGCCGAGCTTTGGCATGATACTCCATCTTCCACGAAGTTCTGTTTGACTTACCACCTAGTTTGTGTACAGTTACATAGATTGCAGTGTTGCACAGTCTAATCAAAGAGCAAAGTAGCGTGAAAACGGAATGCTGAGAGTTAAGCCACGAAGACCGCAGAGTGATTAGTAATTTTAGAATATGATAGCTCCTTGAGCACATTTGGAAGCCAAGGGGACAGGTGAGCCTGCATGCACGCACTACAACATATCGTCTAAGATACCTGTTAGAGGATTTTTCTTCTATAAGGCCCTACTGGATTCTGACATGCCCCCAACCGTCCTCAGCCCGCACTCCCTGCGCGGCCGCGTCTGATGCACGCGTGACGTTTGAGGGATATGTTGGACCTCGCCGATTCAAGCCTGAGTTGGCTGCCTTCGGAAGTAGTATTGCTCTCTCGAGCTTTGCACTGAGACACGGCCCAGCAAAAGAGTCGGAAAGGAACGGTCCCTCGAGGGGAATCGCCGATCTAAGTGAACAAAGGGCAGGATGATGGTTTGGGCACTGAGAGGCGTCCACATCTCGGGCGGCAGATCAAATCAGCCATGTTGCTTATCGGAATGCTGCTCATCGGCCTTAGCTAGAGTCAACGTGAACTCCTCAGCCACGGCCGGGATGGTGAGAATCGTGATCTAGAACCATGGGCGCGAATGCCCTGCTTGCAACCCATGTTTCGGCCGTGGTACGAAAACTCAATTAGCATGCAAGTGTACTATATTCAGGGGCGGGCATTTCGTAGCATACTTTCAATTCAACGGCACGCTGCATATTTGATATAACGTGTCCCGCATTACCCACGCCAACTCATCCCACAAAAAAAAGTCAACAACATGCAAAGAATCATTTTGGATTTCGACAGTCTCGAACAGTTTATAGTTAACATAAACATAATGTCTTCCTTGCCGGTTTTCATAATATTGTTTGCCATCATTCTTACCAAATGTTTGATTGTGCCCTGCTTCTCCTCCAGAACGGATACAACCGTCCCGAGATACCCTCACCTTGACCCCTTGCTCGGGGTGGACCTTGTCATTCGGTCCTGGTGGGACTTCAACAATGGACGTCTCTCTGAAGGCATGCGGGCAAGGCATCTTGCGTACGGACCGACCTACGCCACAAATGACCTCGGGAGGGACTGTATCTACACCATCGAACCAGAAAACATTCGTTGGGTTTCGACAAAAGGCTTTGAAGACTTCAGCAAGTCAGGGTGGGCCAAAGAGGCAGTAAAACACATCGGAAACGGCATTCTGATGAATGAAAGCGAGGCTTGGAAATACTCAAGGAAGACGCTGAAGCCCATATTTGCTCGAACGGCGATCGATGAGCCTGCTATTCTAGAGACTCATGCGCAGAATCTGGTCAAAAGCATGCGTCAACTATCCAGAAAAGCTAGCACATTGGACTTTCACCACCTAGCTTCGATGTTCACCCTCGATGTCGTCACCGAATTCTTGTTTGGAAAATCCACAAGGTGCCTTGAAGGCCCCACGCGGACAGAAGGTCGGGATGGACTGCATTTCTTGGCTCTGGTCAAGGAATTCGAGGGGCCATCTGGACGATTTATAGCCCTCGGTCCTCTCGCCTGGCTGGGCCTTCTGCCATCCTATAAGCGCCTCATTGGGGTGGTCGAGGGAATGAAGGCCTTTTTCAAAACGCAACTAAGCGACATCACTGCTGAGACAGGCATTGATGGGGCCCGAAAGCTGCCGGGAGGTCGCGATCTACCTCCCAGCGTCTTCAGAGCCATGAAATCCACTGATATCTCCGACGACCGGGTTCAGGGAGAGCTGCAGAATATATTCTTTGCCAGCTACGACACAACGTCGAACTTCCTAGCCAACCTGATGTACGTTTTGGTACGATACCCTGACATACAGCGCAGACTTCGAGAGGAGATAGCTTTCCTGGGACGACGGATTCCTAGTAGCAAGGAGCTATCTAGTATACAATATCTGCGTATGGTCTTCTTGGAAAGTTCGTGTATCCCAATTTCTGACCTACTACAATCATATCCCCGACTCGGGGGGGGGGGGGTTTCATACAATCAATCTTCAGTTTTTTTTTTAACAATAATGAAATTCTTCCAGGTCTCCGTCTCTATTCACCAGTGAGTTCTCACTCACGCACAGCCAAAGTCACTACAACTCTACCAAGAGGAGGAGGGCCAGATGGACTGAGCCCCATCCCAGTCCGGGCGGGAACAACCGTTGTTTGGAGCACGTATTCACTAAATCGGGACCCTCGGCTATACGGTGAGGATTGGGCTGAATTCCAGCCAGATAGATGGGCCACTGCCTTGAAATGCAGAGGTACCACGGTGTCCGCTGAGTCCGATGCCAATGACAAAGCAGGTGTCGCCGCGGGTGGTACGATAACTGCCATCGAGGTTGGCGAGAGTTGGAGAGACTTCTTTTTTCCTTTCGGATCGGGTCCGAGGGCCTGCCTGGGCCAACAAATGGTTCAGACCGAGATTCTGTACGTGGTTGTGAGATTACTGCAGGAGTTTTCCGATATTTCGATGGCTGCTGCAGCACGTGGCCAGGCTTTCAAGGAGGCACAGGCAGTGTCGTTCTACAACGATGGTGGTGTTCATATTTGCGTCAGCTAGCATGTTGTAAACGAGAGTGAGGGAAATGGTAATAGCGATTGAGCGGTCAATAAGTGAAAATAAGAGCCTCGCATCGCTTATATTGTGATGGCCCTGGAAGAAGGAGAAGGCCATAAGATTACTACAAAGGACATAACCGTATAGGGTAGTATAGCGAGAGTCCAATGACCTGAAGATGACGCAGGACAACATGTGTCCTGAAGATTGTCGACTTTGACAATTATTCGAAGGCTACAGAACGTAACTGCCAAGACTCTGTCTTTCCCCGAGACCCTGTCTCTCCCTACAAAAAGAAACAGCTGGTATCACTTTCTGAATCTAGGTATTAACCTCGACAACACAACTGCATTGGTCACTCGGCAACTTCCGTTCTCAACACCTGAAACCCACTTTTGATATACATATTTCCCCTTTCGGGAAAATCTCGCCGCAATCCAGTTGTCTAGGGATAAGCGCGGGTGTCCATTTTCAGATTGGTTGTTTAGTGGTCAGAGCTCAGCTCCTCGCTGATCAAATGCTGAAGCGAGATGCGATCAGATCCCGAGATGACCAGAAATGATGGGATCTGCTGAGACTTCCACAACAAAGACACGCAGTCCTGAGCCGAACACAGTGCCACCGACGTTGGATGGTCCAACTCGGACCGCAGTCAGGACCTTATGACTGTTGTGACTCCGAGCATCCAGTATGCCGCCCCCTCGTGTCTTGCTCGCAGGAGCAGGCCGCCGCCGCCGACGCGCCGACGTGATGCAAACAGCCGCTCGGGTTCATGCAGTGACCCGGAAAGATTTCGTATTCTCCGCTCAGCGGTGTCACCAATATAACCTTCACATCTTTCTCTCCTTATCTGAATAATGGTGACTTTCAGGCCTCTTTCAATGACATCAATATGGGCGACCCGGACGGCACACAGGACCTGTTTTACTCACACCTGCAACCATACGCGTTATGTCTTCGCAAACTTCGCCTGAACTCCTTTCAGCATCTTGGTCTCCCAGGAGCAAGCTGCGATACCTGGCTGATGCCGGCCTGGCGTATCTCATACCATTTGCAAGGAGATTGGTAACGTCCAACCTCTTGGATGCATCCCGAGGAGTACTCGGGCTTGAGTCTCCCGATGGGGAGATCATGACACTGGGCAACAACTCTGCCAATGCGACAGCACCTGTGATCCGAATCCACAATGAGATCTTCTGGCTGAGGGTCGTCGTGTTCGGAGACATTGGCTTCGCCCAGAGCTATATGCTTCAAGAGATCAGCGCCTCGGATCTCATAGCGGTTTTCAAATTCTTCATCCACAACAATGAGGCCATCAACAAGCCCGTGATAGCTGGGTTCTTGTCCTTTCTGTTTGGGCCTGTCCTGGAGTGGGCGCCGTACAGAGCCCTGAATGATATCAGTACCTCGCACCTCAACGCTGCAGCGCATTATTCCCTCAGCAACGACATGTTCGAAGCATTCCTCAGCCCTGACATGACATACTCAGCTCCAATCTGGCTGCCATCGTCAGATCCCCGGTCCGGCATCGAGTCTCTCGAGGATGCCCAGCTCAGGAAGCTCCGGTATGCCATATCGGCGACGAGGATCCTGGGGTCAGACCACGTCCTCGAGATCGGCACAGGCTGGGGCAGTTTCGCCATTGCCGCATCTCAGGCGACCGGGTGTCACGTAACGACAGTGACGCCAAGCGCTGAGCAGAAGCGGCTGGCTGAGGAGCGGATCCAGGCCGCAGGACTGGAGGACATGATCTCTGTCGTGCAGGCAGATTATCGCGAGCTAGGCGGCATGGAGGTGTTCGATAAGATTGTAAGCATCGAGATGATCGAGCATGTTGGACCCGAATTCCTCGACACATATTTCGAATGTGTGGATCGGTACCTCAAGAAAGATGGGGGCATTGGATATTTTCAGTGCATCACGATACCCGAGGCCAGGTACGAGAAGTATCGGCACAGCCAAGACTTCATCAAGAAATACATATTTCCTGGTGGTCATCTGCCGACAGTCACTGCACTCGTGAACAGCATCAGTCGAGGTTCAAAGGGCGGACTCGTCGTGGAAGAGATCAAGAATGTTGGTATGCATTACTCGAAGGCTTTGAGATGCTGGAACACGAACTTCCAGGAGGGCTTCGAGGACAGAATCGTGCCAGCGCTAAAGAAAAGCCACCCTGAGATGACTACGGTTGACATGGAGGTGTTTAGGAGAAAATGGGATGTGAGTCCAGCCAGCTTGCTAGTTCCCGTGCGCGGACATTCTCAACGGACTGACCATTGAATGGCACACAGTATTATTTCTGTTACTGCGAGGCAGGATTCGATACCAAAGCACTCGGAGATGTTGGGATTACGGTGGGCAGGGAGAATTGCCTTGCATTACTCCAGCAAGAATGATCAAGTGCGCTGAGGCGAGGTATGGGGGGCGTGGGGGGCTCGCTGCTACGGACTCGATAGAGCAAGGAGAGGAAATGAGGTGGCAGGAATGTAAGTGTAATAACAAACGGGGGGAAGAATAGAACGAGGTCTCTCTCTTGATTCAATTCTAGGCGCTAGTGAGGAGAAACCACCAATAGCTCCAGTCTCGGATCATATGTCACTATTCGTACTTGCAGTAGGACGGATGAGAAAAAAAAAATTCTCGCTGGTTCGTATGATACTTAGCTAGCCATCAGCAGCTCTACTGTTCAAAGGAACTGCCGGTTTTTTTTGGAGGTGATTGGGTGGTTTCTTTCTTTCCCATTCCCTCCGTGGAGTTTGACAACAATGATCATGGCCAATATGTGAGGTAATTGTTGCCACATTCGAGACATTTCCGTCTCATATTTATGGCTGCATTCAATATCATAGACTGGGGTAGGTAGAGGGCCGGTCTTCTCTCTGGTGGAAGCTGTGCCCTCAAGATGCTATCACTCCCATCACATCTCTCACGAGCCATATGTGAATGGAAAAAATGATACGGTCATTAATCTGCTGATCTCGAGTAAATCCTTACTCAATGAGCTATCGGATATTTCGTGAGTAGATCCAACATGACCCTAGGTTCGCCCGGACGTCCTTCTAGCCCATCTCCAATACCCAGTGTCGGTGGATTTAGGTCAATGTTGAGGACATGAAATTTACAATGCAACAGATACGAACTTTTCCCTGTTCGTGTCTCCTTTGTTTGTCTTCTCTGGCTGGTTTCCAATGTCGACATCGCCTTTGTTCTCACTTTCTCTTTGCATCCTTGGTTCACTTCCATATCTTTCACAAATGATCGTCAGCTGCAGAGACGGGACTATGAAGATGGGTCTTCAGGGGGCCTGCTTTGCCCACCTCGGAAGCTGCCTTGCCATCTTGTTGCTCGCTCTGGCGCAAGGTCATGATGGCACCTCCAGCTGGAAGCGCGGTCTGTGCTTCGTACCCAACTCGACAATGTCCCAGGACAATTTGATATGGGCCCAGCCTCCCAGTGGCCTGACGTGGTACTACAACTCTGGAACCTCACCATCTTTGACCTTCATCAACCTCGAGCAGGATCAGTCCGAGTTTGTCCCGCTGCATTGGTATGGAGACTTCCCAGGCCTGGCGAGCCATATTGTTGAATACGCTGCTACGTGAGTAGCTTCCGACGTTATCTCTTGAATCTCTCGAAAACTCCAGTTTTACGAACTCCCATCATAACAGGTTTCCGAACACCCTGATATGGGTGACCGAGTTCAACAACAACGACCAGACCCTGAATGCTACGCAGGGTTGGTTCAAATCATCGATCGGGTGCCTGGACCGACTCTCCTGCGTCGAGGGCTACTCGCTGTTTGGGGCTTTCCGAGCATCGGTTTCCACTATCGGCCCCGATGCTAAACTGCCGAGTGCTGGGGACAAGTTGACAGACATTGGATTGCGGTATCTTGGGCGGGCTGGTACTGGCGTCTTCCCGGAGGACGGGGGAAAGCCGAACGGCAAGTCCTCCGGAAGCAGGTTGGCGATGGTCATCTCGTCGCTCTTCCTGACCATGGTGCTTTTTATCTGCTTGTGAAAGCATTAGAAGACATGATTTTCAGGGGATCATGCGGGACCTACTTGTATTACGATTGGTCAAATGACAAGAATACACGAGAAGCACGGTGGCTTTGCACTTATAGGCGTTGGGTACTTCAATAAGTCTGGCTCACGTAAAAACAGACGAATTCATAAACTACTTGACTACATCATGGACTCGGCATGGTCACGGGAACGGCCCGGAGTCGAGTTGGGAACGGGGCCTACGCCTTACCTCGGGGGGGCCGGGACCTCAAGATCGACCGCCAGTCTACCTCTTGACCTCAGACGAGATGACGAGGGGAAAATGGCAGCAATGGTCCATGTCCTTCTCAACCCTGTCCATGATCTTGATCGGGATACCTGGCGGGACAACCCGGTTGCAGGATTTCTTCCGGCAGTCTCGCTTCTTGACGGTGGTGCAGTAGAGCTCCTCGCCGCAGTTGTCGCAGAGGACCCGGAAGTAGGAGTAGAAGCACATCTTTGCAGCGAGGTGGATTCTGGTCTTCCGAGGCTGTTCTACGGAGGCTGAAGATGCAGGGATGGGTGGACTTACGAGTTGAAGATTTTGCTGATCGTCTGCGTTGAGTATGGTGGGTAAAGAAGGTGTATCCAACGAAGATTGGAAGTACATATTATAGATACAGTTAATGAACGGTCCATCTCTATTTTTTTTTTTTTTTTTGGTTCTCAATGTACCTGTATATGAACAGAGCTCATGTATCCCGTCAATATCGTTGTTCCAATATTCCAACGATATTACAAAGGCCTTCACCATATTCTGTTTGGCCTCACTAGAACCCCTGCTAAGTTGTTTCTGACGATTAGGCTTAAACATAGAAAGAAGCTCCAAGCGCCATGGAAGAGTTTTGGGGTACAGCAAGAGCAGACGCCCAGATTGGCCTGCGAGACACATAGCTGCCTTGGCTTCTTCATCTGCACGTCAAGTATTTCGTGGTCTGTCTTTTGGGTAAAGCGTCTTTGAATCTATTCCATAGAGACAAAGGTTGCGATGCGGTTGATACCCAACCCAATCCCTGAATCAACGTTGTTCACTTGGCTCAGGTGAATGTAACACATCGTATACATTCCAATGTGCTTTATCGTATTGCGAAGCCAATACCATAGTTTCACGGATACAGAGACAGGATTCTATGGCCAAAAGGCCAAGAGGGAACAGATGGAGAATCATGAATCATATTGTTCGCTCCTTGATGACCTATGTTGTAGCCGTCACTGTACTGGCAGTCGGCTGCAGCAGCGTCGTGGCCGACTGCTCACCCACCAACATCCCGGCTATGCTCGCGCTCGTAAGCGTAGATATGACGCCGGTGATGAAGGCGCTGAAGGCCACATTGGCGATATCTTTATTCCTGCGGGGCGCCATCTGCGTCATGAGTCCAACCTGGGTCCCTAGCGACCCGAGATTTCCGAACCCGCACAGGCTATAGGTCGCGATGAGACGCGACCTAGGGCTCAGCGGTATATAGGCCGGGCTGGTCTGAAGCTCCTCGTATGCGATGAACTCGTTCTAAGTCACAGATCGGCATGTCAGCATATATTTGTGTCCCTTGTTTCGGTGGCATAAGGGCTCCATGGCACCCACCCTCAGGATCTTGACGGCAATTAGGCGTGCGACAAGGACTACGTCGTCGTCCCTGGGAACACCAAGGAGGAAAGCGACAGGGACAAGCGCGTAGCCGAATATGACCTCTAGGGTCAGTTCCTCGATATTGAGATAACCGCCGAACCAGGTGAGCAGTGAGTCGCACAAATCGACAAGGGCGATGACCGAGGCAAGGACGGCCACTACGATGCCTGCAAGCTTGATGCCCAGCCAGCATCCGTTGGTGAAGGCATGCATCCAGTTGCCAGCCTCGGTCTTTGTGTCCTCGGGCGTCAGTGTCAACTTCTCGGAGGTCAGCGTCTCCTCCGTCTCCGGATACCTGAGCTTGCTGACGACGATGGACGCGGGAATGGACATGACACCTGCGGTCTCGTTAGAAAAGGCTCTGTCCTGAGTCCAGCCAGGGGTACCTACAGGAAGAGATCAGTGCAGTCCCGTTGACACCGAGGCTGATATATGCAACCAGCACGCTGCCGGCGATGGTCGCGAATCCAGAGCACATGACCTGGTGCAGCTCTGCGTGGGTAAGAGCATCGAGGAAGGGTCGGATGAGCATGACACTCTCCCCCTGCCCGAAGAATGGCGATGATGCTGCCACTACCGCCTCGGCACCCGAAACTTTGAGAGCCCAATGGAAAAATGTCGCGGCCTTCCTGACGAGCCACTGCAGAGCGCCCCTACACGCTGGGTCAGCAAGCAAGGCCTTTGGGGCAGTTCAGAATGTCATGGTCCCGCCTCAGCTTACCAGTAAGACAAGAGCTGAGCGATGCCCGCGAAGAAAATGATTGGGGGCACCACGCTGATCACGAACCATGACAGCTCGGGGACGGAACTGTCTGTAAGGAATGCGAGCCCTTCTTCTGCGAAACCCAGCAGGTCTGACGCACGATCTGACAGGAAAGTAAAGATGTTGTATCCGACTGCTGTCCGGAGGACGAAGAGAGCAACAATGAACTGAAGATATAGCCCACACAACACGGTGTACCAGCTAATTCTCTTCCGGTTCCTGGATGTCAGCCACAGCAGGCCAATCATCACGGCGAGACCTGCCAGGCTGACTCCTCGATTCTCCATGGTGTTGTCCTGAAAGTCGGGGGCGATCATGGCAACCGTCGCTATCAGCCCGACCAGGACAATCCAGCTACCGATCAGGGACCATTTCGGAGGCACAGCATTCGCCCGCCGGCTGATAGACCTCTCCCAGAACCTCGCGAAGGGCCTCACAAGCCGCACACTGGGGACGTGCCAGAGGATCAATCTGCTCATGACCGCCAGCCAGACTAGGAACGGCACGATCCAGTTCTTGTCGTTCCGGTGGAGGACGAGCCCGGCGATCCACCAGCTGCAGTTAAGCCAAATCCGTCAGATCCTGATCGATGAAGGTCGAGTGGGGACATCCCTTACCCCGTAAACAGCCCGCCGATGCCGAGATGGGTGAAAATGCGGACGAGTCGTTTCCTCCGGACCTCCGCAACCGTCCAACGGTTCCCGGCACTGTCAGGCATCGCTTGCTCCATCGTGAAGGTGAGCGGTCACCGTAGAGGCTGCCTCATGGTTGACGGAGCGTGTCCGTGACATGAACCAGAGCGAGAACAGACTTAATAATATCTTTGCTTGGCTCGTTCTCCCATCAATGTGGGTCAGGGCTCCCCTGCGTGGCTACGTCTCAGCGAGATCCTTGGCGAGGACGCGTGGACTCCCCGTACAAGGCTTGCTGGGGCGGCGGCCCCTCAGCCCCTGAAGCACGTTGCTACTTATGCTTCACCGGGTGCTAAAGTACATACCGACGCCGTTTTGGCCGCCATCCGAAGCCTTCCAGACCAGCCAGCCAATGGTGGCAGTGGTCTGCAACGACCTGCCTATAATCCAGTGTCTACATACGGCCTGGCCTCGCAGAAGTCCTGTTCGAAAGATCTAACGGAGCAAGTCCAACAAGATTACCACCAAGTGAAAAGTTCGACAAGCTTAGCAATATTGGCAGTGATCTCGGTGCACATGCCCCATGGAGGCAGCCAGCCTGGAGTTCAATCAATGCAGGCCCTCCACTGACAGGTGCATTAGGTAGGCCGGTAGGCAGGAGGCAGGGCGTATGGCGGTGCCGCCAGCTTGCAGGATCAAGCACTAAACCTTTTAGGCGTGCACAACTTCAGCTGCAGCTCCGGCAGATGAGTTGGTGCTGCGATGTACCATTCGGGCCTTTCCCAAAGTTAATGCCGTCAGAAATAAAAAAAGGCAACTGACAAAACGCACTGTCACACTCCGTACGCGAGTGGGACACGTCAAAACAATCATTTGTGTTTGAGGCCTGGGATTGATAATTTTTGTCAAGGTACAGCTTTCCCATAAGCCCGCCTGGCACATGTGTCGCCCACCCTCCCGTGTGAGAGGTGACAGGCCGTTCGATCCACCCCCGACGCTACGAGGCATTGAGTCCTTAATTAGCGACGCGCTTCGCCTCCCACGCTGTACTTGTGCATTGTGTGTTGCCCCTCCATGGCACCCCCGGAAACCGCTGTGCAGGACATGCCGTCGCGTCGGGCTGTCTAGGCCGAACAGCGATAGCAGATCGCTGACCTGGGCGAGTGGTGTCGCGTGAGTTGTTCAAGCGAGACACAAGATGATTGCCTCGAGAGCTCGCTTCGTCTGGTCGACGTTGTAGACCTGGACGGAGTCGACGCCAGCGGTATCCTTGACGGGCGCATCATTGCCGCCGGGATAGAGAGCGTCACCAAAGAAGAGCATATCCGCCTTGGGGATGCCGGAGATCTCGGAAAGACGCTCTATGCCGTAGGCCTTGTCAACGCCAGCGCGAGTGATATCTATGGAGGTCGCGCCGCCGATGCGGACCGAGACATGCGGGAGGATGGGCTGGAGGTCGGTCTGGATGCGGCGGCGCTTCTCCTGCTTGGGATCCCAGGCCTCCTTTGGGTGAAGCGGGGCCTGCTGGCCGAGGGCAGAGAAGGTGATCTGGCTGCCGCGGTCCTCGATCTGCTCTCCCCAGACCTCGGTGGGCGTGAAGCCCAGGCGGTCTATGGATGCGCGGAGCTCCTTGATGATGTGGGCGCGCTCCTCATCGGTGAAGAGGTCAGCATACTTGCGAGACCAGGCAGCATCCTCGAAGCGGTATAGCTTGGTGCCGGTGGTGGGCATGAGCCAGAAGCGAGAGCGATCGGTGTCCTCAGGAAGGCGGCTGGCGACCTGCTTCTCGAACTGAGGCCAATCTCCGCCAGAAATGACACAGATGTCGGCGACGTGGCTCAGTCGGGCGAGGATGGACGCCATTTCCTGGTCGAGAGCCTGTTTGCTCTCGGCCAGCGTGCCGTCCAGGTCAAAGGCGATAAGTCGCTTCATGGTGCAAGCAGGCGCTCGAATACTGAACCTGAAGCTCTGAGGGCAGGGATGGTGGCAAGGGCCGAGATGTCGGTTGAGAGGTGCTCGGTGCAGGCAAAATAGGACAGCGAGGCTGTTCGTCGTTCCTTGGGCGCTGGCTTACGCTTACTTCCCCCCCTGTCTCTGGCGGGTTAGGGGTTTCGTCTCGCACCTTGAGCCCCTACCCGGACCACCTCAAACCTCACCTCATGGTTTCATCTGTATCGTATGCTCGATCTCTCTCGTAATCTCGCGACCTACACAACGGACAACAACGGCCCAGATGTCGAGTGACGACGAGTCAACCCCTCTCTTGATCCAGCCCAGCTCCCGTAGAGACAGGATGAGCAACACCTCGGCCACCTGGTGGCGCGTCGGCGCCGTTTATGGCGCCGCAGCAGTGTGTCTGGGGGCCTTTGGTGCTCATGGCTTGAAGCAGCGCATCAATGATCCTGCAAAGCTCGCGAGCTGGGCAACAGCAGCTCATTACCAGGTACGACGCACACCCAAACTCCTCAGACTTGACCTTCGGTACGGCTGACACCACCCACCAAGCTCGTCCACTCGGTTGCCGTTCTTATCGCCCGGGGCAATCCACTCGCTGCAGGGCTCTTCACAGCCGGCATGACTATGTTCAGTGGAAGCATCTACGCCCTCATTCTAGACCCGGCCCGCTTCAAATTCCTGGGGCCGGTCACTCCCATCGGCGGGCTATGTCTGATCGGGGGGTGGCTTGCTCTTGCTTGGGGCAAGGCGCCTCCGGCGGCCGGTGGGGAGCTGAGGTTGTAAATACCGAAGCTGGTCCCCAGCTCAAGCGGATGAACCTGGGATGCTCCGAAGGAGGCTCGAGAAGAGAGGGCGGATTGGTAGATGGGGGTGCTAAGACAATGTGACAGCCTCTCCATCCTTCCCATGGGGGGCTAGGTACAATGAGAGCAGCTGATCATTCGCAGTTCAGGACAGAAATGAGAAGCGGAGGACAGAGAAGAAGCAACGAACACGTCAAATTGCCATCGCCTCACCAATTCTACGTCGTCCGGACGCAACCAGGTTGACTCAAGGATCCACCAGGACTTGCCATCTATCTGGAGAAGACGTACAGGCCAGCCCAACACCACCAAGTATCCAAAACACTAGGCTCTGCCACGCCGTCGGGCCCTTCTCACGGTGATGCCCTGCTGAATATCCCTCGCAACCACCGAGTCGCCTTGGTGAAGCCCAGATATACACCAACGACACCCCAAAAGCCCAGGATCACACCCAGAGCTGCTGTCAACCGGGAACGAACTATCGTTTCACGGAACGCGTCACTTAGCATCAGCCACCCAAATACAGGCACAGCATATATGCCCGCCTGC
Organism: Endothia cerciana; assembly: GCA_026119935.1. Lineage (NCBI taxonomy): Eukaryota > Fungi > Ascomycota > Sordariomycetes > Diaporthales > Cryphonectriaceae > Endothia > Endothia cerciana. The sequence goes on from JALRMH010000010.1 coordinate 731,921, forward strand.
TGTCCCTCTATTCCCTCCCGCAGCTGCAACTCAGCCAGATCCGCCTCCCGCGCCTGTATCGCACCCAGCATCCTCCATGCCACCTTGTTATTGATCTTGTCCCAGGTCGCCTCGCGAGCTTGCTTCAGGGCATCTTCACTAAATCTTTTCCTCATGTCTTCGTTGTTGGCAAGCAAAATTACCTTTTCCACAAACGCAGACAGGTCGTCCGGCGGCGTGAGAAAGCCGCTGAGCCCGTCTTGAACGGTATCGCTTGGGCCGCCCATGTCCCGCGCCACGACGGGCACACCAGAGGCAAAAGATTCCAGCACTACGAGGCCGAATGTTTCGGAGGTGGAGCAGTGCAGAAATATGTCCGCGCTGGCATAGGCCTCAGCAAGCGCCTCCCCCACCCTGAAGCCTGCGAAGATGACCTTGCCTTTCCCTGCCAGATCGGCAAAAAGCTCCTTGATCTCGGTCTCAACCTCTGCCTGGCGATTACCACCAACAATGTACAGTTTGAAGTTCAGCCCACGGATGTCCAGCTCCCTAGCGGCCATGGCCAAGAAGTCGAAACTCTTCTCTGCTGCCAGGCGTGCGACGCAGATAAGAATGATCTCCCCATTTGGTGCGATCTGGTCCCTAAGTGCCTGGTTCCGTTTGACAGGGTTGAACAGCTCTGCGTCAACGCCTCGAGTGAGGATCTCCATCTTGTCTCCCGGTACGTGGTGTTGTTCCAGGTAACGTCTAACATAGGTGCTGGGGTAAAAGATCGTCTTGATACTCTGGTGCCGGAATAAGAAGCTCTGCACCGATGCGAAGGCGTAGTCTGCGACATCGCCCAGGGGGAAGGGGAAAAGCGTCTTGCAATATCCGGCAAGATCAGTCTGGAAGTTGCAGATGACCGGTATCTGCTCTCGCTCTGGCCTCTGCCGCAGCTGCAACATGACCTGAAATCCCAGACTGGCGGGCGAGGCGAGGTAAATAAGATCCGGGGGCCCGCCAAACGTGCGGGCGTAGAGAGCCGACAGGCGGACGAGATAGGCGATACTCAGTTCTGGATTGAAGGGCACGGGGTACCCGTGCAGGCGGACCTCGATGTCCATGTTGCTCGTGCTACCATTCCCAGGGCCCGAGGCGGGGGTCCCCCCGTGGACGGATGACGGCTTGGGGACGAAGGTGTTGAGTTTGGTCGAGTTATGAGGCGCAACCACCGCAACATGGCACCTGTTGGCGCGAAGGTGGTTGACGAGCATCAGAGTGGTCCGGCTTACGCCGTTGACCGGACCGAAGGATTCCGTGCAGAGCAGCACCCGCCTGCCCTTGAGGGCGTCGGGGAAGATTGCTAGATCATGATCGCGATCTGCCGGTGAGGCCGCAGCTGCCATCGTCCAAAGCGTCCGCGCTGTGCAATACAGCAAATAGCTGAATTATTTTGTTGATGGTACAACAGCAGCTGTCCGGCGATATCAGTCCCGATTACTGCTGCAATAAGTTTGGCGACCGATGCCAGCACTTATGGTCCTTGACCTACCTAGGACCAAGAGATGATCAGCTGGAGGGGCCTGATAATCAAAAATGGCAGCGGAGACGTCGATATCGAACTAGCCCTTTGGGCATAACTAACGATCTATAAGTTCTAGGCCCGGTGACTTTTGTTTTTCCTTTTTTGGTCCGAGGCATCTGAATGACAGTCGATCATATGCCGCAACCATCGAGTTCGACGGGGTCTGCAGACAAACAAAACCTGGAACCTGGGTCATCAGGTGAGCTATATCGAGAGTCAGCCGTGACCCGCTCCTTTCTCAAACGCTTGTACAGTACCACGCCCAACGGGTCTCTCTCTCTCTTTTCCCTTCCTGTTTTCCACCTTCCTCGCTGGGAGTAAATCCGATCTGGCGACTCCTCTTTCTCAAGGTGTGATAGTATTACTTATTTATCTTTCTTCTCCTCTCTTTAATCCCCCCCTCGTCTCGCAGATCCATTTAGCAGAGGTACCTAAGATGATCTTATCAGCCTAGCCTAGCCGATAAAGACTTACACGGCAGTAGCCAATGAGACGCGGGAACGAAGGCACAAGGCACGAACCCGCCCAATGGTTGAATCCCACCCGAGCATGATGGAGGGGCACCGTGGATAATTGGCAGCTTTCTCTACGTGATTTTGTTCATTCTTCTCTTATGTCTTCCCAGCACCTATACGCTTGCGGCAATCTCAGGACTCCATCGTCTCAGGGTTAGCATGCCCTTCTCTGCTTGATCACACGTCCTAGCATCGGTGCATCCATAAAGCCACTGAGGCCTTGGGTCCGACCCTCGTGGCCCCTCTGGTTGGATGTCATGACAGCCACCAGTTACCTCAACTGTGGAGTTTCTCACCACCAACACGTTCCAGCACTGCTGGCATCTGCCTGGATTCTACCAAGAGTCAAGAGTGAATTTCACAAGGTCTTGCCCGCCAACCAGGTGGACACTCGCCACAGCAAGACGTGATTGTATTGACCCCGCCGTGGCGGGAAGGATGGTCTCGTGTGTCCTTCCACCGTCAAGGGGACCGGAGGCAACTTATGCAGGGACCTTGGGAGGAGTATGCGTTGTGTCACGTTTTTAGGTACAGGGCTGGACGGCTGTTTCTATCCGACCATATGCCACCATCATTAGTATGTGTATCGTGCACGCGGTACTACGGTCAGACCCCTCCACATGTTATTATCTCGTTCTCGGCCGCACTCGGGCCTGGGAATCATCATGAGTCTCGTGTTGTTCCACCAAGGTTTTCTGCTAGATCTGAGCATCTCCAAGCAAGTGCTGCTAAGTCAGTCGAACCGAGCGACTACGATAAGAATCGCTATCACCTACTGACCAGTAGGTAGCTGGAACAAGAAACATCGCGTCACATGCTGCGGTGAGGGCTCATTTCCCAGTGCGTAGGTGCGCCACACCTCCAGAAACTCATATTCTGGGCACATCGTCAAAGCGCGTGACCGAGCACGCGCGCTTCATCCTACACTCACTAGGTCACAAGAAATATCTTATCATCCAGAGTGGATCTGCGACAGCTGAGCCTAAACCCAGAGGCTGCATACTTTACGAGCTTTGCGCGACGCAGCCAACCAAGCCTCGACCATGAACATCCTATCGTCGCCCCCGATGAACAGCTACGAGGACAGCTCCACAGCCCCAACTACGCCAGAGGGGAGCTATATGTCCAGCCCTGTGTTGCGACCACAGATCCCAGAATCCATCGATATGGGCATCGCACAGGCCAGACCCATTCACAATATCTGCTGTGTCGGCGCAGGATACGTCGGTGAGGACAACTTTCTTTATTTTCAGATCCTCACGGTGAGGTCTGGGGCTGATGAGCGTGCAGGGGGCCCGACCGCGGCGGTAATTGCCTTTAACAATCCAAACATCCGAGTGACCGTGGTCGATCTGAATGCGACTCGGATCCGCCGTTGGAACAGCCGCCATCCCCCGATCTTTGAGCCCGGGCTGGAAGACATTGTGCGGGTCGCTCGAGACGGCACGAGAGAGGCAGTCCTCAGCAATGAGCCAGAAGACTCCTCCTCACATGCGGGTGCGGGAGTCCTTCCAGACGCTGGCAGCTCGAAGCCCGGCTACGGCTCCAGCCGGCGCGTGACTGTGCCTGCTAGACAGCCCAACCTCCTCTTCAGTACGGAAGTTGGAAAGTGCATCTCCGAGGCCGACATCGTGCTCATTGCCGTTAACACACCGACGAAGACGCGAGGCGCCGGCAAGGGATGCGCGACGGACATGACAGCTTTCGAGGCCGTGACGGCCGACGTAGCTCGCCACGCAAGACCGGGCGCCATCATCGTCGAGAAGAGCACGGTCCCGTGCCGTACGGCGCAGATGGTACGAGAAACGGTAAGTTCCTGTCCAGTCGATACCATGCGTCCTGTAAAGCCGCGGACCTTGGCTTCTAGTGGGCAGTAGCTGACCTGCTACCCATGCCAGATGGCCGTCCACCGTCCCGGAGTCCACTTTGAGATCCTGTCCAACCCAGAGTTTCTAGCGGCCGGTACGGCCGTCAACGATCTCCTATATCCGGATCGGGTGCTCATCGGGTGCTCTCCCACTTCAGCTGGCCGCAAGGCCGCCTCGGCGCTCGCGTCCGTCTACGCCGCCTGGGTCGCACGGGAGCGCATCATAACCACCAACGTCTGGTCTTCGGAACTCGCGAAACTGGTCGCAAACTCGATGCTTGCCCAGCGCATATCGTCCATCAACTCGATCGCGGCCGTGTGCGAGGAGACGGGTGCAGACGTAGACGAGGTGGCGGCGGCGATCGGCGTGGACCCGCGGATCGGAGACAGATTCCTGAAGGCGGGCATAGGCTTCGGCGGGTCGTGCTTCAAGAAGGACGTCCTGTCCCTGATGTACCTCGCGCAGAGCCTGGGGCTGGACGAGGTGGCGGCGTACTGGCGGCAGGTCAACTCGATGAACGAGTACAGCCGAGATCGGTTCGCGGCGAGGGTGTTGCGGCGACTGAACAACACGCTAGCGGGCAAAAAGGTGACGATCCTTGGGTACGCGTTCAAGAAGAACACTAACGACACGCGAGAGTCTCCGGCGCTGGAGATCATCCGGACCTTGTTGGAAGAGGGGCCGAGGGAGGTGGCCGTCTTCGACCCATGCTGCAACCCCATCATGGTGCGCGACGAGATCAAGCGACTACTTGGAGATCTGGACTTCAAGATCCTCAGAGAGGATGGTGGCCCTCTGGTTGTGTACGAAAACGCACACGAGGCGTGCGCTGCCGCCGACGCCGTCTTGATCACTACCGACTTTGATGAGTTCAAGAACAACAGCCAGCACAAAGACCGGAACTCCACTAGTACAACCAGGATCAGCGCTGAGGGTCTAACCTCGGCCACCAAACAACCCCAAAAGCATGGCCAATTTGATCCCAGACCTTTCAGCGTCGTCGAGCCCTCCGAGCTGGACCTCCTGTGTCTGCACAAATTCTTAGTTGAGAAATTGCCCTCGAGATCTTTGTCTCTCACAGGATCAACAGAAACATCTCCTGGTGACCCTCTAGGACGACTTTGCCCTGAGCCGTCGTGCGACGACCACTGCCCTGACTGCAACCTTGAGAATAGTGGCTACGCTCCACACGAGGAGTACAAGCCCAAAGAGAGGATAGACTGGGCCAAGGTCAGCTACCACATGACGAAGCCCAGGTGGCTTTTCGACGGGAGGGGTGTTGTTGAGGTCAAGGAGATGGAGCTGCTCGGTTTCCGTGTCGAAAGCGTTGGTCGGTAAAGGATTTGAACCTCACTCCTCTGGTCAAGATTGGGATGGACAAAGACAAAGATAGATAGATGCATAAAGATGAGAGTAGAGTCATTATTGGTAACTGGATTGGGTCCTTTCTAGCCTACACTGTCCTGGTGTGGAAATAGCGGCTTACATGAATACTCATCTGGGTACATAAGTATGGATAGGGGTCCTGGGCCTTTCTAGACAGCTCATTTATTAACTTTTCTATAACCTTTCTTGGACTTCGAGGCCCGACCTTTCACGGTCATTACTTATTAGTACCTATTTGAAGAGACGAGAAGTCATGTCATACTAACCAATTTGTTTCGTTGGATCTGGCGATTGTGTTTAGTGAGGGTTACAGTTCACGAGTTGTGGACGTCTTTTGGAGGACAGTGATTCATAATTAGGTACTTAAATTTTCCACTGGTCCTCAATATTACACTACGAAGAGACTGGATATTTCCAGCTAGCCTTGTGGCACTTTCGTCAAGCCGGTTTCGCAATTCCTTAGCATAAGGTCCCTCAGAAGATGGGAACTCGCTCCCCTCTCAGACACCCGCATAGTGCTCAATACCTTCTCTCTCCTATCCATCTCAGCCTGCTCTGCCCTCAAGTGCTACTGAAATCAGACCGGGCCAGTGTTGTCCTGGAGCCATCTGAACAGATCAGCATCGTACGGGTCATCCAAGAGCTTCTGGAGCTCCGCATCGTCCAAAACACCCTCAGCGGCGCCATTAAGCTCACCTGGGATATTCTGCAAGTCCAGATCCTATCCGGCCTGCATAAATTCTTCTCCTATTGGCTGTAGAGCACCGCTGTCGAGGAAGCCTTCCTGATAACCCTGTTGCGGCTCGGGAGCGTTGGTGAAGTTCTGTGTAGAGGCGTTTCCTGCCTCGCCTGTGTCACCCGGCCCTTGTTGAATATCAGCGAAGTATTCATGAGCGTGGTCAAGCTGAAAATCTTGCTGGACGTGTGGAGATTGCGGGACGCCCTGAGGATCTTCAGTAGTGACGGCTTCACCGTACCCGCTTCCGCCTTGGTACTGTTGTTCGCCGGCATCATCAAGATGATGCTGGACGCCCTGAGGATCTTCGGCAGTGATGGCTTCACCGTACTCACCGTAACCGCTTCCATCTTGGTGGTACTGTTGTTCGCCGGCGTCAAGATGGTTCTGGACACCAGCAGCCGCGGCCTGAGGGTCATTGGCGGGAGGTTCCCAGTTGTGAGCGGAGTAGAATTCAGGATGGACTGTGGCGTTGTGCGATATGTGGGGATTACCTGATCTCAATCCACCATTGTCACCCTGGAGATGAAAGGCATCGGAAGGTTGAGGGTATGTATTGCTTTGGAAACCTCCTGACTGAGGGTTTCCCTGCGTCATGCTTCCAGGCATCAAGCCAGACTCGCCCAGCCGCGTGTCTTCCTCGTTCAAGAGCCACTGAGTCTGCAGTGGGTTCTGATTTGCCGCAGGATCTACTGTTGTCTGCCCGGCTGGTTGGTTCTGGAAATCGACCGTCTGCCCGGTTGATGGGTAGGAACTTGGGCGAGGTAGCAACCTACGAAGTGGTCGGCTGCTGTCGGCAAGGTGTGGTGATGCCAAAAATGAAGGATCCAGGCATTCAGGGTTCGGGCTTCCCCCGGTTGGCAGGGCAGAAGCATTGGCGGCAGTGGGCGGGTTCATAGAGGCGCTGAAAACTGCTGGGTCCATTCCTGGAACCTCAAGGCGCACTCGCTTCTGCTGTCTGCCTCCATCATTGCCGTCGTCATCACTAGGCTCTGCCTGCGAGGGCTGCGCTGCTGGGGCCATTCCCGGATCCTCGAAGCGCATTCGCTTCCGCTTTCTGCCTCCATGGTCGCCGTTGTCACTAGGCTCTACCTGCGAGGGCTGCGCTGCTGCGTTGTATTGGCTGACGCCCTGGCGACCAGCCATGCCTTGGTTGACCGTGCGACCAGTCGGAGCAGTTGACGGGCCCGCCTGCTGCCCGTTCTTGATGTTCTTGATCATCTCAAGGTCCTGCTGACGCTTGTCGTTGCATGCCTTGTTAGACTTCTTCCTCTCGAGCTCAGCACGAGGGTTGAGGGCGAGACGCTTGGCGAAGACATAGTCGAAGAGGCTGGAGACGGCTGTCTTGTGGCTGTTAAGGACGGATCTGACTAGTTCGAAGCGCTGGTGGAAGGTGTCACACTTTCCCAGATCCCAGTTTCTGCCCCATCGAGGCATCGAGATCTTTCCTCGTTGGATGTCCCTAGTCTCGAGGAGCACATTCCATGCCATCAGGTTGAACTCGACAGGGCTTAGCTTCTTGACGCGTCCGATAGGGATCTTGGCACTCCTGTCTTCGCAGTCCAGGTTGGTCATGGCCTTGACGAGCTCCTGAACCAGTTGTTGCTGGGCCTCGACGTCAGAAGGGAAGTCGTCAGGCGTCTGTTGAGGCTGATGATGATCGCACAACGTCAAGTATGCATCCATCTTGACGCGAAAGTCCTCTTCGCCGTAGACATAGGTCTTGCTCACAGCGCCGGGCTCGGGGAATGGCTCGTTGAGGAGGTTCCTGATGTTGTCAGCCAAGCCAACGTTTGGTTGGGGCAGTTGGTGAGCATGGTTGATGGCCGAGAGGCCTTGTTGGTATTGGCCGTGAGCCATAGGCATGCTGACACTTACTTGTTGCTGCAAATAGGGCGAGGCCTGTACCCCGTATGCATTCGGCTGCCCCATGTTCCTGAAATTGCCTGCGGGCATATTGCTTCTTGTTGAGGAATCCAAAGAGGCTTGCGTGTTCATCGCATGAGTTGGGTGACCTTGTGGATGGGACTGAAAGTGAGGTTGCTTCTGTTGTTGATTAGGCATCGTGGTAGGAGGAGGATTTTGCGAAGCCATCGTGGATCGATAGTCGTAGAGAATATTGCTTGGCTCTATGAGGATTTTGTCAGGTTAGGTGTCGAACTGAAGCCGAGTCGCAGTGTGTTGAGGTAGAGGAAATATCTTGTGAGCCGAGGTCTGCGAGACGTACTATAAACTGATGGTGGGCTGTGAAGATAGTGAAGATGCTTAATTTAGAAGTTTACAGGCGCGTTGATCCATCGGCTGTATCGAGCGGTGAATTACACTTCTATTGTGAGAATTCAAACCTATTGTAGTGTTGCTGGTTGCCAGGTTGAGTCGTTGGCCTGTTTCCTTCACTTTCGCAGGCAGAATGCAGAAACGGCACCCGAACAGGCTTCCAGCTCTGTTGTGAAGAAAGGTCCTTTCTGGTTGATTCTTAAGACTCATAATTAACTGTCGGTGAATTTTCCAACTCGACAATAGATCCTGTATTAAGTTCTTGATTGGCTATAATAACAGCCACAGCGCAGATTACGGCTGGAGCGCAAGTTTAGTCAATGGCCACTCTTCAATCCAGACGTATAGAGATTCTCATAGATCCAGATAGATCATGACATGGGGGATTGAGAAACCTTGAAATATTTATAATCGGGGGCGACGGCTCTGAGCGAATCACCTATAGACGCTCGCTCGTGGGATAGCTCAAAAACCAACCGCTTCAGATGGACATAATTGACCTATATCTCGCTTTCGATAAAAACTTTGAAAGATATGTTGAGGATTTCCTCCAAGACCGGTTCAGTATTTAACATCAAGACAGGCCGACAAAATGATCAGATGCAAATCGCACGGGACATGCATCCTTAAGGTTTGTATAGCAATCAATTTAATGATCTATGTTTCCGTGCAAATTGCCACATGTCGGGCGTCCGTCAAAACGCCTAGGCAGTGTTGTAGCCTTAGCCCAAACCAAACGCCGCCGAGATGCTACTGCTCTTGTCCAATAGATCCCCCTAATCCTGCTCGTGGCTCCAGGAAGCAAACACTCTCTTCAACGCCATATGCTCATGTGCATCAATCTGTTTCTCTCAGTGCTGCCTTCGCTGAGCCTCATATATCGCCATCGCCTTTTCCAAGTCTTCCAAACTAGACTTCTCCCCATATGCGTCCATCAGCATCGCGTTACTCCGCCGTCTCTCCGCCTCTTGCCTTTCGAACTCAGCCGACCGCGCAGAGTACTTCTCGATCTGTCTACGCCTGTAGGTCGAGACTCCGTACCCTGCGAACACGCACATTAATTCCTGTAACGACATGTTATTTCTCCATCTCTGCTCTGAGCGGGGACGAACCTATGCTGACCACTGCGAATATTGTGGGCACCCTGCAACAGAGAATCGTTAGTGCATTGCCTTTGACCGCAACCCGTCGCCACATCTTTGCCCAAGACGTACCATCTGATGTTTGCCAGACCCCGACGAGCCGAGAAGACTGGCGAAGACATGGGAGGAATAGGTGGATAGACCCTGGTCGTCGTTGAGATCATGCGTTTTGCCCCCGTGCTTAGCATTGCTGCGTTGTTGGATTGTTGTGTTCTGTGTGTGACAGCTTGTTTGAGGTATGCGGTCAAGTCAGAGTGGGACTCGTCTTGCAGGTTGTGTGGAGGACTTTGGAATGTGGAATGTCTCGATATGGTGTTGATCCTGGGTTTATCAGTATGTGAACTACTTTGTGTCTTTAAAAATTAGGATGCTGGCCAGAGGGAGGATTTCGTCCTTTAAGAATTAGCATCCGGTCCCGCGACGAAAACAGCGAGGGCCCGAGGTGTCCATTTGGTCGACTGATGTAGTGTTGATTCTGAAGCGACAGGTCCCTCTCAGTCAGGCCATCGACGCAGCGGTGGGCCGATTCTGCTGCAGGGCAACGGGCTGGTTCCGGCTGGAACTCCGGACGCACCCGCAGCGCATCTCGGCCCGGGAATAAGTATGTCATGCATAAGCAGGCTCCACCAGCAGCGCTTCTTCGCTCCATCAGACGGTTTCCTCTGAGCATCTGGGTGCAAGAGAGTGTCGGTCACATCTTTGGAGGCTCTGCGGCGTTTCGGAGCGTGAAAGAAGCCGCTACGGGCGATCACGGCCTCACTTTAGCCTCCCGAGATGGTATGAGCGTCGAACTCCGTCAGGTGATCGGCAGACCTGCTGCGATACGCGCTGCTTGTCCAGGAAGCAGTAGTTTGATGCTATAGTCCTTGACGTGGTTACCTGCAGGCCTGTATTGCAGAGCGCTACAGACAAGCTAGCCCTAACCAGGTGGATAAGGTAGATACTACAGCGCTGAGAACAGAGAGCCTGCTCGACCACGATCAAGGTCATGATGGGCTGAGCCTTGGCCTAGATCCGGATCTTCTCCTCCGGCTCATCCATGCCATCAGCGTTGGGAGCCTGCTCAGAGAGCCTCTAGGTCCCTTCACCCATAATATCGGGAACGTGGCTGCGGCTAACCGCGCGAGCGTCGATGCACTCAGTACCTATGTTGTCCGGAGTAGATATGCGCCAGCGCGGTGAAGGAGCAGTCCTTGGACTGCCCGAGGAGCCAGATGAGACAATTATCCAAGCCGTCAGCCAGTGAGGGGTGCAGGACTGCCAGCACCGACAGGGAACGAGAGAATGCCGGGACGGTTTGTTTGCATGGTAGTTGTATTGTGGCTTGAAAGCCCCAGAAGATCCGTCGGGGACGGACTCTGGCAATCTTGCCAATGCTTCTTCAGTAAATGCTGGCCGTTGTAACACATAGAAAGCGGGCAACTCGAAGTATAGCCATGTACTTTACGCTCTTCCCGGATTTTATAAGACCCTGTATTAGTGATCTACACATCCAGCGATGATCTGAGCCCTTTCCTCGCTATTCTCACTCGAGCGCTAGGTCCGACGCCTTAAGGTTCGGAAGGCCCAAGAGCGTAGAAATCTGAACAGGATTCCATGCGATAGACAAGATGTGGGAAGGGAGCACAAGGACACCGATAAATCTCAAGACTTTCCATAGACGCCCATTGAGGAAGCAGTAAATTGCCATGTGACACGCAGATACTCAACAACCCTGTGCGCTTATTCACCTAGATGATGGTGCGCGAAGGAGGTTTGATGTTGATGGGTTGCAGAAGGGGTCCAGAACAGCACCTCGCTTCACATAAGGACTCCCAAATAGGTCAGGCCGCTGCTGCAGCTATAGAGAAGCTCGAAATACTGTCAATGTCCCCGGTGAGAAGCAAAGAGGGCTGAGATGGTATCGCCCATATCAGCAGCCGTGGCGGCTAGAGAACCAGGTCTCGCAAACGAGGTTGAAATGCGCCCAGTCCCAGCCGCAGCGGATCATCATGAGATCTCACCAATATCCTTGAGGATTTTTTTTTTTAAAAAAAATTCCTTTTTAAAAAAAAAGGAAATCGTTAAGAATTATGGGAAAAGAGTTGAAAGGGTGAAAGAGAACGTTCAAGAAAGGTGAACCGTCAGTAGCCAGACTGGTTTTAAACTATCTAACCATGTTGTCAGCTACTATATCAATGCATGACAATGAGCGTTGTGCCGCGAGTTAAACAATGCCAGCGGTAGTCGAATTGTAGTGAAACTCGTCGGCCCCCGGCCTTCGTTGGATTCCAAAGTAGAATCAGGCGAACATTTACAAAGCACGATTCAGTCTGGCTTCCCACTAGGCCGTCCTCACCCAGCCAGCTGCGATGCAACGATGCCCCCTGTAGGGAACTGTATCTGATCCATTGCCTTGTCTTCTTCTTAATCAAAAAGCCCTGGCACTTGATGTACCATACCCATTCAGACTGGTCAGCCATCTCGTCATTGTCAGACCGTGTCAAAGAAGAAGAGGTTGACCTGGGGAGCTTCACTGGTCTCAGTGAGGCCACCTGTGAGATGCACACCGGCATCATCCATTAAAAATTGATGGGAGCAGGATAGTGCCTGACGTGTTGATCCAGCTAGCACTCAGTTGTCCACGATCAGAGGCATAGGGTGGTGTAAGACCTCTGAAATAAGCATTAGCGACAGTAACCCAGCCCAGAATAATGTTCCTGGGAGTCCTTTCTTACGCTGATTGTCCCATCGTCATATTGAATGCCCTGATCACTGCTCACCAATTTGTACTGGGAAGAAGTGCCTGAAACCTACTTGGTACTGCCTAATCCAGAAGCGGTGAATTGCTGCGCCTCATCGAGATTACTGGACCTTCTGAGTTTACGTTTATTACCTTTGATTGGTCTGATCTGTAACCAAGCCATAGTCTGTCTCTCAATCAGTCGATACGACGCGTATGTAGCCAGCACCATTGGTAGTGTCAGGCCTCCAGCTTGTAGTAGGCTTGAGAAAGCAGTTGGTACTGTATATATATCGAATCCGAAATCGGATCCGAACTGCGAGGACTTGTGGTGCAGGTGTAGCTCGTGGTAAGACTCTTGCTTGTTGTAGTCCTCGTGCTTGAAGTGCTCTGCGAATCGTGAGAATTTGGTGTAGGGCTATGGCTTGGACTCAGGCTGGATGTGGTAGGGGTGTGAGGTGTAAAGCTTGAGCTTGTTATATAGCTGTGGGTTAAAGGGCTTGAGCTATAGTTTGATGTTGTAGTACTCTAGAATAAGTTTTCGCCTGTCAGTTGAGATCGGGACCCAGTACTTTGATTTGAAGATCGGTGTACCGTTGCCCTGTAGTAGTGGTCTTCTGTGACGACGTCTTAGTCGGGGTAGGCTGCTCCAAGGGGGCGAAATTATATAGAATGCCCACTTAGCAAGAACGGGAACCCGCACTGAATCCAACCGTGGCCAGAAGCTACAGGGTGCGATGGTTAAAAAAAAAATACGGGGCAGTTGGAAACTAAAACACCGCATGCCGTCGACGTCGAACGAGCTGAGGACGAAGTGGTCGTTGGCGAGCCGCCACAACCCGAGCCTGGGTTGGTGCCGTTTGGATACCTAGGAATAGCAGCTTCGCCGCCGCAGAGGCTGGAAGGGCCGGATGGTTAACACGTCCCGTCTACCGAAGCTGCGAGGATACACTTGTGGCCTCCTTGGCTCCGGGGGGTTATTTGCTCGGATCCGTCCACGGAGCAGCCCATGTTACAGATCGCGGGACCGCTGGGCACAATCTTGCTGAAGCACCAGCAGCCCCTTGCCATTCTCAACACCGCCGACAGAATAGCCGTTATCGGCGCAAGTATCAAGACAGAACTCCCCCGACATCATATTGGACCTGGATGGGATAAGTCGTTGGTTGCGCAGGCAACAGGCGAGTGTAGGTAGGTATTGGTGCCCCTGTAGGATGAATGACGACGAGGTCAGCAGTCGAGGCCCTTTTTGGCGTTGCTTCTGATCTACACATACGCTAAGCATGTTGGACTACCAAAGCACTTGTAGGCAGCGAGAGTGGTGACCGGACCGGTGGTGGAGTCATCATCATTATTATAGGTGTGGAAGTTGAGGGTGTTAGATCCACCGGAAACCTCATTAGTATTGCCCCTACAGGAATACCTCCACATGCTCGAATCCATCACTCGGCCGCCGTTTTATATGGTGTTATCACAGACTATGTATGAGACTGCCCATCAGCCAGCTAGGCCCACGATGCTCGGCTCACAGCGGTCGTCTTCGGTCGGAGGGGATGGGATCCAGGGTCCGACTCACAGCACTTCTGGCTGTATTGGATACCAGCGGGGGAGACCCCGAGTCCACCACAATAATCAAGGCAACTCTCCACAGTCATGGCGGTTCAGTCCAGAGTGGACGGCTACTCAAGAAGGGGTGGACGGGACCCCCTAAACGAAGGCATGCAGATAGGTCGGAATCCATACCATCAGCTAACACCCAGTCCCCAGAATCCTCTGCTCAACGAGGTAGAGGCATCATGAGTGCTATCTTCAAACCTGAGATATCCTCCTCAACACGGCAAGGTCGTTCTTAGGACTGGTGAGCCCTTCCGCATCCGTCGGGTCTAGCCCATCTCTCTCCGCCCACCTCAACATCGCAGAATGCAAATGCTCGCAGCAGTGACGCTTATCCATGATCACGACCAACCATACCACGAGACTCTTACCCTCTGGACACTGCCGATTGTCGTAAGATCTTCACCGATATCGTTGAGCAAGCGTACACTTGTCGTGAGGAGTCGCTCATTATTGATATCTTTACCGTCTAGAGGAGACGATAGGTGTATCTGCTTATACTTAGGAGCATCTCCGTTGCGGTGGCTGTGTAATATGAGAGCCTAAGACAGCAGACTACGAACTTAGGCCTATAGACTGACACCGCCGGTAGAACAGGCGCTGAAGTTCTACAGCTACCGGTGCTCCGCCTGTTTTATTTTAGGAGGGTAGACTTTACATCCCTCGATTTTCATGTAAAAGTGAGAGGAGGAATAGGATTCCCGTCATCATTATGAGGAGAGTGATAGGGATCTCGGGAAAGATTAGCTGAGGCGTGAAGACAAGTTGAGAGAACCACAGTATGTGCCTTCTTCGGATATATTGGCTGTGGTTTTATTACCTAGGCATGTTTGAGGCGCGCGGAGGATCACGTGAAGCCTGTAAACCATGCCCAGCGATTTGATTCGCGACGACCAAGCCCGTTGAAGGCAACCTCACGCGACGCCCGGCCCATCAGACGGCATACATAGGCTCACGACTCATCCCGTCCACGTCTTTGATGGTCAACTTTCCGATGTCCAGCCCGGTGACCATCCGCAGCTGCGTTGACAATTACTCAGTATCTGGCGTGCCCGAGAAGGAGAGGAGACAGGAAAGAGAGGGAAAAGGAAAAAGAAAAATGAAAGGGAAAGGGCGGTCCTGGGGGCTGGGGGGACACCCACGTTCATTCCCACGATGCCAGGTAGCTTCTTCCCCTCGATCTTCGCAGCGTTCATGGCCTCCGGGGGCGGCGCCTCGACCTCGAAGAAGATGCTGCTGCCGCAGCGCCTGCAGAGCTTGTGCGACACCGCCTTGTTGCCAAAGGAGTAGGCCCCGATCGGGTCCTCGGCCCCTGCAGTCTCGAGCTCGACGGCCTCCTTGACCGGGTACACGAGCAGGTAGCCGTTGCGCTGGCAGATGGAGCAGTTGCACCTGACCACGGGGTACGACGCGAGCGGTGGTGAGATGGAGAAGGACCAGCGGACGGCGCCGCAGTGGCAGTTGCCCCTGTGTCTGGAGAACTCGCCCGTCGGAGGTGGGAAGGGCGAGCTCATCTTTGACAGTCTGTGCTGGGTTGACAGGCCGGGACAAGGTCAGAGGGGGGTTGACGGTGGCGATAATGGTCGACGACTTGGTGAGGGGGAGCCGTACCGCGGAGGATGTTGGCTTTTAAAGCGAGGACAGTGCTTGGAGTGATCTCGGCATTTCGGCCTGAGACAACAACACTGGCAAGTGCCCGAAATGCGCCGACAGGGTCACACCGGATGACCCATGCAACAGCCTCATTGCACGTCACTGCCCTCCGGGCTGCTCCTGTCTCAGTGCTCAGGTCACCGACGTGCCAGAGCCTTGGTGCTGATCTACAAATAAGCGACCTCCTCCAGGACCTCGCGAATGTTCCTATGGTGCAGACGCGGATGATGTGCATGGGGCGGTCTCAGGCGGGCGGGGAGAGAAGGCAGAAGAGAGACGATATGCGTAGTCACAGCGTACCCGCCTTTCTTACCTCCAATTTGTCAGAGCAAAGGGCTGAATATTTCTTAGCTCGGCTGTCTTCGGGCCATGTCTGTCGTCAGCTAGCATGCGTTGCATCTGAAGCCAACGAGACTTCTCCTCCCATGACCTCAGATGATCACAACGAGACAGACCGCCTCGCAGCACTGGCCTTGTAAGCGTGAATGGTTGAGCTTGTGAAGCTGGCGTTCCGTCCCGAGTCGAAACCCACAGGATATCATATGCAGACCAGCCGGAACAAAGCGGGCGTCCAGAGTCACTTGTCGTATGGTCAGCGTAAAAAACCAAGGGCGGTCTTGAAAAAGGTAGGTACTCCAATTGATGCGTTCGTGATATCATAAGGTATCCCTAGACACGAGAAATACACATGCGTCCCACCCTGTCTCCGTGTATCCAAGAGAAGCCCCCCAGCGATTGCTCACCGTAACATATCTATTCGCGTCGCCAATTCTAAGCAGGGCCGGATATCATGCCATCTCACATCCCACCACCTCCCATCATCTGAGAGATATCGACGTCCTCCCACTTCACCTCAGGCGAATGCTGCCCTCCATTCGACAGGTGCTGCTGGTGGATCGGCGGTCCCTGGTGCATAGGGATGCTGGCATGCATCGGTGGCCCGGTCATCTGCATGGGGGGCTGTTGCGGACGCATGTTCATCTGGTACTGGCCAGGATGCATCTGGGATGGCATCTGCTGCCCAGTCAGTGGCATTGGCATCTGTCCAGACATGTATCCCGGCATCGTGACTGGGATGTGCGGATGTTGCGGCGGCGGGTTCGAGAGCTGGTGGCGGTGCTGCATGTGCATCTGTGGCTGTCGCTGCATATGCGGCGGAGCCGTAGGTGTGTACTGGATGCCTTGCTGCTGTTTCGTTTTCAGATCCTGAATGAGGTCCTCGCTCAATGTGTCGAAGCTCTTCGCCAGGCTCTCGGCGTCAGTCCACCTCTCGCCGTATTTCTTGAGGGTGTGCTTTACCCCCTCCAGGCATCGAAGACTCCTCGTCAGGTTATCCTCGTTGCTCGTCCTCGCAGGCAGTGGAGGTGGCGGCGCCTTGCCCGGTATGGACATCGGTAAGGGAACAGAGGCACCCGCGAGGATGGCGTCTCCGGCATCCCGGAGAACAGCCATGAATTGGCTGCCCATGAAAAACACCCTCAAGGCATCGTGGTACGTGTAGAATGCCGGGTTGGGGTCAGGACCACCGTGCGCCAGGCCGTATATATGGTCCAGGTAGGAGATGGCGTACTCGAAGATCAGTGCGCGTCCGTAGGCGGTCATGACTGGCGCGCGAGCACTAGGCGCTAAACAGTAGACGTAGCTGTACTTGAGCTCTAGGTCGAAGAGTTCGCGGATGCCAATGGGCAAGGTTTCGGGTAATGACTCGTCCCATTCCCGCATGTCTTGGCACACTTGCCAAATAAACGTCGTAGCATCGCCCTCGACGCCATCGACAGGCTGGTTGGGGTCGGATTGGATTAGGGCTTGGTACCAATGCGACTGAATCCGCCGCAGCTGGAATAGAAGGATCGCAGGGTCGTGGGATTGCGGTCCAGTAATTGTACCGGACACAGAGGCTATCCGGCCAATTCCGGACATGGCCGGGAACTCAACGTGGATCGAGTCGTCGCTGAACGAGAACGCGCGCGCGTGAACCATGCTGATGGCCCTTTTGGGGTTTGATGTCAGTACAAGAACGCCGGAACAAGGTTTTCCTTGAAACCTACCTGTCAAGGGCGTAGACACAGTAGAAGGTCTTGCGCCGCATATCAAGGGCTGCCGTATCAGCCTGCGCCTGACTTGGCGGGTCCTGGTGAAAGCCCAGATCTACGACAGCGCGGCAGGTGAACCCGATCAAATGCCAGCTGTCAAAATGCGCCGGGTCCAGCATCGCGAACTGGGTAAAGAGGGCGAGAGACTGGATCTGTGTGACGTAGCCGGGCTGCAGAGCCCGATCCGCAAATTGCAGAGCATGAGAAATGAAGTCAACACCGTCCTTGTAGAAGCTGTCCTGGTTGCTGCGGGACTGGGCCATAGAGCCCAGCGCCAGCACCATATACACGAGCCACTTGCCGGTGCTTCCGACATGACGGTCCTGCTGATACATGTCATCCAGCGCGGTAAGCAGCACCGTTTCTGAGAAGAGCGGGAAGAGCGTGTAGATACTGGCCATGTAGTACTGAACGATGGCATGTGCAGCCTGTCGCGGGGGCATCTCAGAGGATCGGGGTTCAGGAAGAGGGTCATTTGTCACGGCGGCCAAGACGAGTCGAGCAAAAGTCATGTTGCTGACGGTCGGTTCGAAATCGCGCGTAGTCGCATTGACAGACCTTTGTGCTCTGGTCAGTGTGGTGTTGCATGACGAGACAGGGGCCCAAGACTCACAGGAACCCAAAGTCCGAGATGAGCGCATTGACATCAGAGTTCTCTCTCTTCCTCTCAGCCTTTCGGTGTATGGCTGCTCGGATATTCGCGAGCGAATCCTTGCGATCCTGGACGTGATCCCGAGATGGTGGCCCATCATGTTCATAATTAGCGACCGAGGCCTTCCGAGAGCGGGCAAAGTCCAACCTCCTCTCGAGCTTCTCTATTCTCAACTCAAGAGCGGCGACGTAGCTGCGCAGCGTTAGCCCTGGGCGCGGCGAAAGGTGTGAACAGGACGTCAGGCCGTACCTCCTCTCCTTGCCACGAGCGAACTGGTCGTTAGCAGCAGAGCACTCGTTCTCACGGCCAGCCTTCTCACAGGCCGTGCAAGCGGGGAGCTTCCCATCGCACTGCAGTTCCGCATTAGCACCCACTTGGACTCATTGGGGCAGGAAGGAAAGTGATCAGTCACCTTCACCTTGGCAGCTCGACCTGAGTGGGCGGACGTCAGCGACAGGACAACAAAGGGGAACTTCAGTGGATGGCACATCGGTGTCCCTTACATCTTGAGCAGGCCGACACGGGCCTCGAAACCCGCAACAATGGGTTATCGGAGAAGCTCGATCTCGGCATGTCGTCTCTCGTCCTGGGTGCTAGCAGCGGCAGTGGCGTTCAGGTGATTTAAGGACGGCCGTGATTCGCCTTCAAGGAGTGCAGGTCAAGCCGCGGAGAGGGCCAACATGTCCATACGGTAGGCCACGCTGGTGATGTATGGCTGGCGGAAGCCAATGGGATATCGAAGGCCTTGCCTTCACGGCGACGTGGGAGCGGCTTGGCGCGGCGTCGCGGCAAGGGCTGTCACGGGCGAGCCTCAGCTGAGTGGCGGAGACACGATCTGTTCTCTACCCCGCGTCCTTAGCTGTCGGCCTGGTCGGGTGAGACGGATGGCACTCGCGAGCTGGGTGTCTGGAGGCGGGCGCCGTGGGATTTCTGAGAGCTTCAGGGGTTTCGCCGAGGGGTTGGGGAGCATAGACGAAGACATGTAGCGTTTTGCGAAGGCCTCGTGAGGGCGGAAGCAACGATGACAGCCTAGCCCGAGCAATCAGAGCATCGAGACCGGCGCACCCAGGGTTCTCAGGTGGGGGCGGGAGCGAGGTAGTACCACAGTAGTAGTCAGCAGGAGGTACGAGGTACGTACCGCAAGCTGTTCGGCACCCACTATGTGGCTGTAAGTACACTATACTGCATTATGGAGCCCCTGCTGCGGACAGAGGGCGGGGGGGCCCTGGCACCTCGTTGTTGACATACCCCGGTACCACGGTACCACGGTACAGGCTTGGCGTTTCAACAACGACATGCAAGGCCATCTCTAGAGATCCCCAATATCAGATCTAGAGAGCGACGACTCAACTCGAGCCACCCATACAGTAAGTCCCGTCATGTGTGGCCCATCCAAGATCATAAGTCCCGCCCACCCACTTGTGTGTGACGGACGGGACGGGCAGTCCCGGACAGCTACTGCTACCACACGCATCCCGAGACGCCCAGGAGCATGCCCACCAGCTATGGGGGATGCTCGCTCAATCTCGCCGCAGGTAGCCAGGGAGACCGTGAACCAGGCTGTGGCGAGCAGGACGGTCATGTCATAGCGCAGTCCTACTCATAGTACATTTGCTGGGATATCTCACACGCATCTCGGCATCTGTGTTCGGGAGCAGGGCTGAAGTTGTTTAAGCTTATGCGCAGATCTGATCAAACAAATGCCCGATCTGAAGTGAAGGTAGCATTCGGGATGAACTTGTTCATCGCCTTGCTCGAGTCCGACATCTCGCTAACTCCTCCCCCGCCGTATACGGGCAGAAATATTCTCGGCTCTCCTGCCGATCAAACAGAGCACGACTTGATTTCGAGAACGGTCAAGGCTCCTGGGTCATCGTCACGTTGAACAACACATCACCCACTGCACCCTCTGTTCTACGTCATGGCCTATCTACAGATCCGCTAGCCGCCATCCGCGATCCAGCTCCTTCGAGGGAGGTCTACCGTGGAGCACCGTAGAGCACCGTTTCCGGAAAGGGGTCCAGGAGACAGACGGCTGGTGGTCCCAGTCCCGGTCCTGAGGTCCGTTCACTGCCAGACAGGTTCAGAATCTGAGTTTTTTTTTTTTTTTTCCTTCCTTTTCCCACCCCGCAGGCAGTGCGAAGATAGGGGGTGGAGCCTCAAGGGCTCGCACTCCGTACATTGCATTGCTATGCATACCTGTGTCGGGGCAGGGGCAAGGACAAGGGCAAGGTCGGCTTGTCGACGGGTTCGAGAGGCTTCCCATGCGCGCGCACTGGAAGGGGTCTCGAGTTTTTGATTGATGGCTTCCAGAAATTACCGTGTGCATGGTAATAAGGCTGGTGCCCTCTGTTGCCCTGAATAGATCAGGTGCTCGTCTCATGGTCGACCAAATTTAGTGCCAGGACCAGGGCTCAGCTTGTCAGGCTGTCCAGAGACTAGACCGTCTTCGGGTATGGTTTCGTCGACTCTGCCCCGACTGCCCTGTGTGAGGCCTGTGAGGGGCTGTGGCGGAGGTACCGGGTACTGTCCAGAGTGCTGCTACAGTACCATGTACATGGTGCGTTTCGTACAGAAGGGCAGGTAGGTGGGGCGGGGAGGGGGCGGGCGGGGTGTCCCTCTTCTCCCTGCCTGACCCTGACTCTCTCTTTTCCACTGTGTCCCGTGTGCAGGCGTGTGCTGAATCCCCACGTTGAAGGGGCGGAGGCAAGCAACTGCAGAGTCGATCATCGGAACCCAACGCCAGTGTTTCCTTCCTCGGGCGCTAGGCTGTGCTCCCCACTGCGCCTAGCCGTGCCATGCCATGCCATGCCATGCTATGCCAGGCTATGCTATGCCATGCCAGGCCAGGCCAGGGCGTATTTCGACCTTCGGCCTCATCAACATAGCTCGAGACCCCGAATATCTGCATACACACCACCTACCCACCCCCCACCGGTTCTTCTCGACGACAGCCTTGCTACTCCTCCCCGACCGCTTGATGGCCTTGGCCCCAGCCTGACCATAGTCCTCTCCGTCTCCGCCATCCCCTCCCCACCGTCATTACAGTAGACCGCCGACGACGTCCGCTCTCATGCCTACAGACACTCGCCGTCAAAGACCTCTCTATGCGCCCATAAGCACGGCACTTCATCGCGAGGCATAGACGGCATTCACGATCCGACCGAGGGCCCGCAAGCCACCGCTGTGATACTTGTTGTCGCAAGGATCCCATCGACCACCCAACGGTATTCGGCCTTTAGGCAAGGCAGTCTGTCCTCTCAGGGCTGGCTTTAGCTATCTCCACATGGACGCCGCCGCCGTTTTCCAGCAGGGACTTGGCTCCATGATCCCTCGACAACCTCAGTACTTCTATCACCCACAGGCCCCTCCTCCGTTCCCTCAGCCCGTCCAGTCCGCCGCTCCTCTACGTCGGCCCCCAACCTCCTCACGAGACGACGAGGACGGCAATCCGCATCGCATCGCACATACCCTGACCGCATGTTGCCGCTGTCGACAGGCAAGTATCCTCCACCCCGCAACCGAGACCCCTCATGTCTCTGCGCATGCTGCACAATGCCATTCTTGGATCCTGAAAAAAAAAAAAAAAAAAAAAAAAAAAAAAACACCTGTCCTTCGGTGGCAACCCCAGCATGTCTCGATCTCCTGTCGCGATAGCCCATTCACAAATGCTGACAGCCCCGCCCCCCCGCTTCTAGCGCAAGACGAGATGCGACCCGACACTCCCTCGATGCCTCCCATGTGAACGGTCCGGATCCGTCTGCGAATACTTCGACACGACCAGGGGGAAGAAGATCAGCCGGTTCTTCGTGGTCAAGCTGCAGCAGAAGGTTCGCCAGCTCGAGGCCGAGCTCTCACAGTATACCGACGAGGACAATGACCACCCCGAGAGTGCCGAAGACATCGTGCGGCCCGGTGGCCTCGTCAAACTCAACGAGTCCGACGAGACGCCCCGCTATCTGGGCCCAAGTTCCGGTATCGCCATGACCAGGCTACTCATGGAGCAGGCCAAGCGGTATACGGATTCGCAGCGCATCTCAGAGCTTATACCAGACGTGCGGGCGAGAAGGTTGGACCGCCTGAATAGGATGCAGAGTATCGTTCAGCCGGGCGCAAGCATCAGTGGGCCTGCTGGCAGTGCTGCAAGGAAGAAGAGCTTCCCCATGGTCAGCGAGCTTCCCGCCCAGGCTCTGCCCTCGCGGCAGGTCACGGACAAGCTCATTGAAGTCTTCATGTCGAGAGGTATCTAGCGGTCCCGCTCAGCCATCCACCTGGACACCAGAATGCTAACCCGTGTATACAGCACAGTTCTTCACGCCGACCCTGCACGAGAAGGTGTTCGCGAAGGACCTGGAAGAAGTCTACGATGGCAACACAGACTCTTACAAGAATTTTGTGGTCAGGATGGTGCTTGCCATTAGTCTGCAGAAGCTTGATATCCAGTACGCGGGCCTCGCCGACAGTTACTACTTGGCAGCCATGCAGCATTTCGAGGACGTGATCCGGACCAAGGATCTGAAGACGCTCCAATGTCTGGTTCTGATCGCCTTATATTCACTCCTGACGCCGACTCGCAACGTCGTCTTCCACATTATAGGTCTCGCAACCCGCATATGTCAGCAGCTTGGTCTGGCTGATGAGAAGACCATCTCTGCTGGGTACAACATGGGGTTGATCGATCCTCTGCAGATGGACATGCGTCGCCGGCTGTGCTGGGTTGTCACTGCAGAAGAGCTTGGTCTTGCACAGTCCATGGGTCGACCGAATGGTTTCGCCAAGGGTGACGACTTCATGGATGTCCATTTCTTCGAGACCGTTGACGATGAGTTCATCACGGAGCAAGGCATCCAGCCCGGACCACCTAGCGAGAAGAAGCTGGTCGCGATCCACTTCTGTAAGATGCGCATCCGTGAGGCCGAGATTCGGAGGGTCTTGTATGAGAAAAAGCGCTCGGAGCCCAAGGATGCGCAGAGCCCCCTGTTCCTCGAAATGGAGCGAAAAATAAAGGAATGGATTGATGCGGCCCCAGCAGAGCCCGTGTGGTGCAAACCATGGTAGGTATATATCCGTTTCCTGTGTCCGAACTCGAGAAGCTGACCGAACCGTAGGTTTACTGGCCGATACCATAGTATGGTAATCAGCTTACATCGGCCGTCGCCCCAGATTCCTCGACCAACGAGTCGTTCAGCCTTGATATGCTATGAATCCTCGGTGTACACCATCAACCTCTCGAACCAACAGATCAAGAAGTCTGCGGTGGATGTCACGTGGGAGTTCGTGCTTTCCCTGAACATGTCGCTCAACGTCCTTCTGTGGGCCATCTCATATCGTGAGGTGAGGGAAGAGCATCCCAAGGAAGAAGTCGAGGAGATCATCAACATTGCCCTGGATGTCATCGACCAGTGCTCTGAACGCTGGCCCGGCACCAAGAACGCGTCGCAACTCTACTCCGTCTTTGGAAGAGCTTGCCTGCAGAGCTACGACACCAATGACGACCCGTCTGAGGCGGCGCCGAGCGCGTTCACATCGCCCTTGCTGGCTGACAGTGACTCACCAGCGGCTTCCGATAATTCCGTGCCCACGACAATATCGAATGGGTCGGCTTATACACAGAATCAACAGCGCCCTCTCTTCACTCAGCCCGTCTTCGGCTACACTGTGGACGCACCAGAGAACATGAACGTCTTTAATTTTGATACAAATCCCTTCCAGCAACCGACATTCCGATCTAATTCCATCTTCAAGAATCCCTCCAGCGATCCAAGTGAGGGCCGCCGGCCATCTTACGGGTACTTCCCGCCTGATTTCAAGCAACCCTCGCCAGGCGAACCTCCGGCCGTAGATCTGGGACCACCGGCACCTGTAAGCTCTCATCATACGCAATCGCCTCCCACAAATTCGCGTTTGAACCAGCTCCCGGCACTTCCGGACTCAAATACGGCAGGCTCGCACTCCTTCTCACCACCACATACCATGTCGCCGGGCACGGCAGGAAGTCCGACGCCCAAGATGACCTACAGCAGCCCGATGCCTCTGGGCCCAGGGCAACAGCAGCAGATCCCTCCGGTCCACATGAAATATGAGCGGGGCGAAACACCTTCAACGCCCAACGCCCGCCCGAGTCCGCAACAAGCAACCCCCCAGCAACCAAATCCCCACCGCACACCTACGTTCACCGTTCCTCCCTTGCCGCAACATGTCAACAACGGACAAAGGCAACCACAGCAGCAGCAGCAGCAGCAGCAGCAGCAGAGACCTCTTCCGCAATCTGGCGCCGTCTCCGACTGGTTCTCACCGCCGCCACCCTTCATCTCTCCATACTCTTTCAGCGGCATGAATTCTGCCAACGGTTTCTGGGGCGAGTCAGCAGTATCGAACGCGGCCTTCTCCGGCCTGATGGGCAGCGGTGATTACCCGGGTCCTAATCCCACCAGTGTGCCAGGTCCCACAAGTGGCTACGGCGGCGGCCAAGGGATGCCGTCTGGTTTCGGCTTCACTGGGCAACGCCACGGCAGCCTCAGCGCTGACCAGCAGGTCGAGCTTATGAATATCCTCGAGACGGACGGTGTGGGCGAAATCAACAACTTCTTGGGTATGGACATGAGCGGGATTGGTGGGAACCCGGGGCCAGATGGAAATATCCGCTGGAATTAAGCAACCCGCTACAGATGAGAGTGACTGGTCTAGTCGCCAACGCACACCAATGCGTGACTTCTCTGTGTATATAGCAGGATTCAGTCCGTCCCGAAGCGTTGGGAAAGGGATTCTTGGCGCAACATGACGAGATATTGTCAAAGGAGCGGTCATTACTGTGTAGGCTTCCTAGGGTTGTAGCTGTGATACCTAGCTCGCGTTTAGAAGGTGATGGCGAAAGCAGCTCCGTGGAAATCCCCTTCAGACATAGACTGTGCGTCCTTCGAGTGCCCAGCCTCTCTCCCCTTGAAGCCCGACTTCATCTGCCTGGGCGAAAGTGCCCGCAACGCCAACAGGAGCAGACCAGCCCAATCAGACGGCTACGGTATTGAGGTTCAGACAAAGGCTTGTCGATCAGGCTGTCACCACTGCTTAAAGCGGGGTCGAATTTATTTTGCCACACCCCCCCCCCCCATCTTCCAAACAGGAGGCAGCCGGACTGCACATCCTCAGCACCTCACGGTTGGCACGCGGGCGGCCAGGCATGTGGCGATCAGTTCAGCGGTGGGTGACCTCCCAACGCTCCTTTTTGCAATTGCACCACCACCAGCCCCGTTCTAGTCCCGCGCGGAGGCGGGGAATTCTATCTCGTGATCGCTGTCTTCATACAACACGCGAGTGAATACTCCTAGATGCCGCAACGCCCGCAAAGGTTCCGTCCCATTCCGATGATGATGCTTTTTGGGCGGGGAAAATATATATATATATATATGTGTGTGCCTCCCTCCCCTGCCGCCTCCTTGACAAACAAACACATCCCATCTGGACGCCGACGTCGCCCTGGGGCCACAAATCGCATCAGGATCTGAACAGCCTGGGGCGCCTTTTCGAGTTTCGACTTTAAACTCCTGATGCAGCCTGGCGGCGCTACGGACGGGTGACCGGGGGTCAATTTCCAAGAGGATGTGGCCCCGGTGATGCTCGATGACGAGCCAGGAAGAGACTGCCTCGTTGAGCTTGAACCTCGTACGCCCTATTTTTGCCGGTGCGCCCGCAGCTTTTCCGCGAGGCGCTCACCCCGTGAGACCAAGGAATTGGAGATTGTCGGTGCGCACCCCGGCGGTGACTGTCCTGAATTGGATGTTTGTTCCATGTGCTGCCGCTCCACTCTAGAATGGTTATGAGAGTACGTCTTCGGTACATGGCCCCACACTGCAGCACAAGAAGGACCCGCGAGGGCCGTCAACTAAACACGATATTCCTGCGTCAGAGGCGAGGGCGCTCCTTGCTGATGGTTGTGATCCATGGCGCTGGCTGACGTTACAGCACTGGTGGAAGACGATGGCAAGATCTTCTTCTTTTTCTTGGATGAGGACGACCCAGCGCCGCCTGCCCCCGGGGGCGCCTCGCGTTGCCAGCGTGCCACAGCAGAGGCCCGTTGCGTCAGAATAGGATACTCGCGTCCCTCGTCTTGTGGCCAGGCCTTGTGAGCGGTGCCAGGAGAAGAAGGGGCGCCGTTCGAAAGAGCGAGGTCCTTGGTATCGGCGGCTGCGGGCTTTGGTTGCGAGCCGTTGACGCTCTGCGATGATAAAGCTGCGTCGTTGGCCACGGGCACGGCTACCCCGGCCCCGGTTCCCTTCCCAAGGGTCCGATCTTTTTGTGCCCTGAAGTCGGCCTCGACGCTTCTTCTGTGAGCTTGGTATGCAACGCGGAACATCTGCTGGTCGCCCACCCTATCGTCTTCGAGGGCCCGCCTGATCGCCTCCTGGTGGATAGCCTCCTTGTTCTTCTCCTCCAGGTCGTTCGCTTCGACCGAGCCGGGGGTGGGCAGCGCCTTCTGGGTGGCCTGTCTCGGGGTTTCACTCTGGTTAGCAGGGTATAGCGATGCGGGTGAGCATAAAGTCTCCCATGACGACGCGAGGCCCACCCAGTTGTTACACTGGCGGAGGATCTCGATCCAGTCCGCGCGGGCTGGGCTTCGACTTCCTTGGAATATCGGGTAGCCGTCTGCTAGTCGAGCAATGCGCGCGACCATGTGGGCGTGACGTTGGAGCTCCTTTGTAGAGGTCTGGATAAGGACGTGACAAAGCAGGAGGGAGTGTAGCGCGTCGGTAAGCAGCGGGTGGTATGTAACCATCTCCATGGTGGAAGCCACGTACGTCGCGTTCTCAGGAGCCGGGCTTACCACGGCAATATCTGCTGGGGGGTAAGGAGGCAGACCAGTCGGCGGTATGGCCACGAACAGCTCATTTAATTTATAGACTTTGTGTTGCCCGTCAGCATGAGGCGATTCACCGTTGAGGTTTGGCATTGGCCGCCTGCCCTTCTGCTTGACGGCCGTGATCTTCCTCGTGAAGTCTTCGGCAGCATGGGCAGGGAAGTCGGGCGAGTAGTGGAAGTTTGACAGGTAGGCCAGGTAGTCCCGCAAGGCCTTCTTCGCGTGCATCTTGACCGCCTTCCGCGCGTCCAAGATCTTGGTCTCGGCCAGTTTCTCCTCCGTGGTGAGCTCGGGCGGCGGCGTTTCCGCATCAGGCGTCGACGCTGAGGTCTCTGTCCCTTCTCCTTCTCCTGTGGCGTCACCCGCGCCATGCTGCTGTCCAGATGTCTTCCCGCCCTGTGCATCTCCTCCCCTGGCTAGGGGCAAGGGCTCCAATGCCTTACTAATATTTAGGCAAGCAGTGCTAAGCAGAATGCCGGCGCGGGCGAAGTGTAATTGAATCTCGAGGCTACTGGGCTGCTGTTCCTCATCCAATATGACGTCAACACGCCGGCTGTTCCTCTCCAGGGGCTGTAGCTCCTTGGACTTGTCCTCGGCGGCCCTGTGCCTGCTGTGCAACCTGAAGGTGTTCAAGGCCTGCGTCAGATCCTTGGCGGCGCCCTTGAAGTCTTCCTTGAACACCCTGACAGTGGCTCTTGTCCGCAAGGCCTCGCACTCGGAGGGCTGGCGCGCGATGACTTCATCAAGAACGTCCAGGCTCGTGGATTCGGCCAGCTGCCTACTAGGGATCTTCTCATGGAAGAAATGGACATATTTTGCGTCGAGGCTGTGCGGGTCCCGCTTGAGAACCAGACTTGCCACATCCTCCAGTGAGGATGCGCCCTGCATGGTAGCCACGCTGCAGGCGATCTCATCCAGGCGATACGCACGCGCCAGCTTCTGGGTGGCCTGCTCGCGCAGCTTGTGCCTGCGCTCGGGGCTCAGCATCGGCTGCTTGCCGCCGCCGATACCCAGGCCCAGCGCGGCGGCCTGGTGTGAATTATCCAGGTTCTTAAGGGACACGAGGCCACTGGCGGCACGGACAGCAAGATCCGTGGCATCGTCGACAAGGCGGCGGATCTTGAGCAGATCGTAATACACGGCGGGGTCAATTGGGCGAGGGAGGGGGTGGCTATAGTTGTTGTGCGCGAGGGTCTCGATGATTCCGGGGGTTAGCTGCAGCCAGGGTCCATGAAACGACGAGATGTAGCGCCAATGCCTGTGCGTTGGAAAGTCCGTGGTCAGCGACTGAAGCGGTTGTCAAACAGAAACAAAAGCAACAACAAAGAGCCGAGGGCCACAGAAGGGGCCGTCAACCCCGCCACGATATGCGCCCGGGCGCGAGGGAGAGACACTGACTTGTTGCGACATATTATAAGCGCAGGGGAGCTTGGAGGGTGCTGCATAGGCGTCGAGACAGCCTTGGCCCTGGACACCACGCTCGAGGCGGCCGCACTGGTCGGGGCGCCGGTCGAAGGCGAGGTCGACGCCGGGGAAAGGGTTCGCGACGGTGACAGCTGCGCGTCGCCATTGCCGCCATCCGCCGGGCCCTGCTTTTGCTTCTTCTTGTTTTTGCCCATCCTGGCGAAGATGTCGGAGGGCGGGACGCCCCAGAAAAGGAGGGAAAGGGAGCGAGAGGAGGAGCTGCTAAGAATATGATCCGCCAGGCATGGTAAAGAGTGGTGAGGTTAAATTTAAATTTGACGCTGTACCCAGATCGGGGGTTTCGATTCCAGAAATCTCACCGCGAGCGCTGCAGGTACAAAAGTCAGCCTGGGGGGGGGTGGGTCTTCTTGTTCTGTACTGTACACAGGGAGGTCCCCACGGATGAACCGTACACGTACCAAGAGTACTGTTTTAACTCATCTGGACGAAACAATCCCACCAATATGATAGGGCGATACAAGTCTTTTTAAGCCGTGGGCCACCTGCTGAGGTGTCGGGTGAGGAGGTTTCACCTCTCCCTTCAGTGATTGGAGATACTCGACGACGCCTGAAAAATCCTCAAGTAGGCCATCACGATATTCACCCTGGCGGCCCCTTTGGTTGTGACTTGTCAGTGAACAAATTCCCATTGCTGTCCGTGCAAGCAGTTCTCATGATATTCTGGAATTCTCTAGCTTCGCGTGCTGTACCATAAGTACCTACGTACTACTCCAGAACACCTGCTTATCGAGTTCGTTATGAGCAGACAGCAACCATAGCCTTCTAGGCCCGTGGGGACGTCTCCGGAACCTTGTGGTGTTTTCAATCTATTCAGCCCAAAGTGCGCACCTGAAGGCGCGGCTCTTCTCGTTAGTACTCTGCCGTTACAGCTCCGGAGTCCAATATCATCTGCGCCTGGATTTAACCTCATGTACGATACCAGCCGCGCGCAGCCTCGAATACACAGAAGACAGCCGGGCTTGGATCTGCCGTCTGTTCTCCGTACGTTATGAGGCCTGTTCTGGTCACTTGGCACGGGCTGAGGCTCTCTGCACCATACATCTCCGCCAAGGGAGGCTTTCTTTTTCCTACCGGGACCACCACGAGGGCGGAAGTAGCCGCTCGACTGCACCTAAAAATCTTCATGCATGACATCGCAGCAGGCCTCCGGCCTGCTTCCCGGGCCGGTAAATATCCAGGTCAACGTGCATGAGGACATCGGCCTTCCCTGGTGGCGCCGACGACGACCCACGAGGAGCCAGCAGGCACTCCAACCACACAATCACCAGGCTGGTACAAACATCGTCGGCCTTGACGAGCTTGGACCAACACCCGAGGTAGTGCAGCCGTTGGCCCACACCATGCCGGCACCGTTTCGGTGCCGCTCTAGCCATTGCAACGTCGCCCTCATAGTACAAATTCATCCTTCCCCGAACCCCCCCCCCCCTGCGGAGATGATCCTTCAAGTCCTCGGCATTTTCGTTGGTGGTAACCAAGACACCCTACAAGACAATATCGGTGATCTGCTCTGTAACAGGGGAATTCCGGTTGGACACAGCCGCATCGTGCGGGTCTGTCTGGCCCGTCATGGCGACATGGCGACATGGGCCTTCTCCTTCTCTGCCGCACGTGGTCCTTGCCCTCCCTGATCTCGCGTCTTGGGAGTGCCGGTACTCCATGCGACGATGTACGGTGTAGGAATGCCTGTCCCCAGCAGAAGGTGGGGTGCTGCTTCTTCAATGGCCCAACGGCGGTATAGCCGGCCCCGAAGCAGATGCAACCTAGGTGCCCATCTTGTTCCATGGCATTTCGGAGTCCTAAGGTTCTCCGCGTACCCATAGTATATATCGTATGTGATCCGATCTTTCGCAGCTGTTACGACTTTCATCCCCTCTCAAGCTCAGCCTTTCCAAGCACTCCCCACAATGCCGCCTTACTTCACAGAGACAGCACTTCCCTTAGCCAGCCTCTGGCTCTTCGGCCTGGCCGGCGTGCGTTCTTGACCTTCCGTGTGAGACTCTCCTTAGTTCACTCACTGACTGCGTATACAGATCGGGATCTACTTAGTAGCAAGATGCGTCTATCTTCTCTACTTCCACCCTCTTGCGAAATACCCGGGCCCAAAGTTGGCGGCTATTACGGAGGTCAGTCTTGACTACATTACTCTTCTCGTGCACTGCTTGCGCTCTAAATATTCTTTAGTCATGGTATAATCGTAACATGACCTGCGGTCGAGGATGCTTCAACATCAGGGAACTCCACCGCAAACATGGTATGCCCTCGCCCTCGCGCCAGCATGAGATTCCGACTCGGCCCTACGCTCAGGCCAAACATCATTACTGACACGCTCCAAGGAGATGTCATAAGGCTTGGCCCGAATAGACTATCCTTTGCCACTCCCCAGGCCTACCGTGACGTGTATGGACATGTCAAACACGGCCAGGGGCGCTTCCTGAAGAACGAATGGTATGAACTGGACGAGCCTCGCATCGTCCGGGTTCGAGATCCCGCCGCCCACGCTGAGCAGAGAAGAGCCTTATCGCACGCCTTCAGCGCTCGTGCCCTCAGGGATCAGGAAGACGTTGTCCATCGATATGTGGACCTCCTGATGGAGCGGTTCGCCAAGCTGGGCAATGGCGGAAAGGAACCAGTCAATGCCACCAACGCTTGGAATTGGCTGACCTTTGACGTGATCGGTAAGCGTATCCTACATCTGCTGCGAGGTGCTGGCCGCTGACGCCTCCGACTAGGAGATCTGGCCTTTGGCGAGCCGTTTGAGGCCGTGAACCAGGGCTCCAACCAATGGATCAACCTGATCCTCAGGTACCTTCAACATAGCGGGCTCAGGCGCAATGCTCGCAAATACGGTCCTCTGGCTCCGCTTTATATGCACTGGTACGACACCAAGGACATTAAAGACGCTGCCCAACAGCACCAGGTCCTCACGCAAGAGAAGGCCAGGCGACGCCTCGAACTTGGCGACATGGGACGTGCCGACTTCTTCAGCCACCTCATTCGGGGTGGCAAGCTCAGCGAGGGCGAAATCATCGGGAATGCCGACACGCTGATCATCGCCGGCTCCGAGACGACTGCTACGAGCTTGGTCGGCCTCACCTGGTATCTTCTCAAGCACCCAGCCTGCCTCCAAAAGCTGACCGCTGAGGTGCGTGGAGCCTTCAAGTCTATCGATGAAATCACCGGTGACGCCGCCTCCGCCCTCCCCTACCTGCATGGCTGTATCGAGGAGACCCTCCGTCTCTTCCCGCCCGTTACATTCGGTCTGCCCCGCGACTGCCCCGGCGCCGTCATCGATGGAGGCTATGTGCCCGAGGGCACGATCGTGCACTGCGACCCCTTGACCTTGCACACCCACCCGCGTTACTGGGTGGACGCCGAGGAGTACCGCCCGGAGCGGTGGGTCGGGGCCGGGTTCGAGGGCGACGACAAGCGGGCGTTCCAGCCATTCTCGACGGGTCCGAGGGCCTGCCTGGGCGTGAACATGGCGTACATGGAGATGAGGATTGCCGTTGCCAAGATGTTGTGGACTTACGATCCGGAGATGGTCTCCAAGATTGACAACTGGTACGACGCCTGTTTTGACCTGGGCCTCTGGCGGAAGCCTGAGCTGCTGGTCAAATTCCACCCCCGCGTGTTGATCTAGCCCGGTGCTCCCGATACCGTCGTGACGGGGCTGCGAGGACGGGGCGAGCCAACGCACAAGCGATGGACGGTGCCTTCGCCATTGCTGAGCACGCTACACATCACAGTCGTTGCCGGGCGAACAGGCAGGGTCTCTACGGCGGAACTGTGGCAGAGGCAGAATGTAAAACAATCTAGTTCGGAAAAGCTGGGCACAAATACGGCAGACAATAGCAAAAGGCCATCTCACAATAGGGTACTATTCCGGTGGCTGGGGAGTCTCTGGTAGCGCACGTGGTTTTCTCGATTAAATCGATATTTATTACAGCTTCCTGCAGCTCTGGGCCAATCAGGGAATTTAGCAGCAATTTTGGCATCAAGGCAGCCTCAAGCTATATTTCTGCCGTATGAAGCTCCAGCCGGCAGCAAGAAAACCCAACAATAAAATAACCCCTCCGTTCCTGCTTCTGAGTTTCCTCTGTTCCCTCCAACAGAACAACAACGCAGCAAGGCAGCAGCCCTTTCCCACACTCAGAGCTGTTGTCAACCACCACCGCGTTGTTGCCATTCTCAGCTCACCACACCCAACTCCTTCAAGCATCACGCCCCACTTGACTCATCGTCACTTTTATTCACACCGTCAGGCACGGTCACCAAGCGAACATCACAACTCAGCTTTAGAACCATCACCTTGACCAGCTTCACGATGACCGAGGACGAGAGAATCGCCGCCAAGAAGGCCCGGAAGCAGGCTGTCCGGGCCAAGTTCGTGGCTGAATATCCACTCCTCGCCGCCGCCATGAACCAGCCTCCCACCACTCCCCCCCTCGCTCACCCCGCCGACCTGGCCGTCCTTCAAGTATAAGTCGCCCGAAGTCCGACGCGTTTTCCCCAACCCCCCGGCTCCCAGTCAGGCCGTTCTCACCGCCGCGGCTGAGACGTTCGCCCAAAAGCAGGCGGCCAGACTGCGCGAGCTCGGTTTCGACAGGTACAAGGCCGAAGATTAGAAGACGAAGCAAGAGCGCGAGGCTCGCGAGAAGGAGCGGGCCGAATACAAAAGAACCCTGACCTGGGAGAAGTTGTTCGCACTTCAGAACAGCCGAGTCACCAACCAGATGTCCGCAGCCAAGGCCGTCAAGGACGGTCGAGTCACCAAGCAGGTCGCCAAGCCGAAGATTGTCAAGAAGATCTGCAAGACCGAGCACGAGAAGGTCAAGGTCGAGGAGGTCGAGGACGAGAAGGTGAAGGTCGGGAAGGTGGAGGACGAGTAGGTCAAGGACGAGGGGGTGGAGGCCTTGATGGAGGAATTCGCTGGCGGTTAATGCCGGCGGTTGACTTATGATTGATGACGAGACCGTTGCCTGAGATGGGTTCGCCATTGTAACTCTGGTCAGGTCGATGAGGGTCTCACTTGTAGCTAAGACCAAAGGCTACACTACACTACACTGAATTGACGTCTGGTCATTGACCATGACATTACGACATACTAGACTGGAGGCTCAGGTGAAGCAACTACGTGAACATGTTCACTCTGTCATCGAGACCCGTTGAGGCTAACCGTGATATCTAGGCTTCGATCAGGTTCAAGTCCCCGCCGTCCAAGTCTTGCTCCCCACGAGCGATCCTCCTCACGTCCATGGGCATCCCATACCCTTTCCCATCATCAAACACCTGTCTCACGATGCACACGACATCCAGCGTCACCCTCTCGCCCCGCTCGTCCCTCCTCGCCGCCGCCGCCGCCCTCCTCACCTGGCCCTCAGCAATATCCCTCAACAACCCCACCAGCGCCCCCGCGAACGCCTCCTCCCTCGCATCCGCCCAGGCCCACCGCAGGCCCTCGCCCCAGATCGCCTCCACCGCCTCCCTCCCCTCATGGTAAGGGCTGAACAGCTGCGGGAGGCTCACCACGACGCCGCCGCCCTCCGCGTGGGGCAGGTCGACGTGGCCGAAGAAGCGCTGCGGCTGGCGCGTCAGGTACCCGCGGAGCCTCCGCACGGCGCGCGACAGGCCGGGCGCGGTAGACAGGTCGAGGGCCATGGGGTAGGTGCTATGGCGGACGAAGCCCCCGCGGTACGGGCGCTCGACTATGAAGTAGAGGAGGGCCCTACAGCGCGGGTCTGGCTCTGGTACGGGCTGTGAGGGGGGCTCGCTGTAGACATACGGCAGCATGTCGGACATCGTCGACACGGTGTGCACGCTCCCGTACGAGGTGGTTTCGGACACGTCGTCGCTTGAGGCTCTCTTCAGTGGCGGGCGCCCCTCCTCCTTAGGTTTCCAATCAGCCGCCATCTTCCGCAGCGCCTCGAGGATATTGCAGTGGGCTCTCTCCGCTTGTCTCCGGGCATAGTCATCCTCCATCGGGACGACTGGGGTTTCTTCTTGCGTCCAGCCGACCGGATGGTAGCAGTTCAAGTCCGTTTCGGGCTCTACGGTCTCGGGGATGGAGCTGTACGATATGTCTCTGCAGCAGGGGAAGATCGCGCCGAGAGTTGCTTTAAGGCCGGAGGATCTCGACTTCTCCTCTTCCTGGACAGCCGGAGGCCCTTCTTCCCACCACCTGCGCTCCTGTTGCTTCTTCATACCTCTCTTCTTCATTCGCAGCGTCATCGGGGTCAGCAGAGGCTCAGGGGGGGGGGGGGGGCTATAGTGCGCCCGACTATGAGGTGAGAAGAGAATAAAGCGCAAGAGTCAACGTCGAAGAGCGCAGTTCACGACATGTACAGACGTCCCGGCAAGAGTTGACTTGTGGAGGGTCTCGTTTCATTCCTTTGTAGACACCATGTGCCCGTCTGAAACCTGCTGCCCTGTTGCACAACAAGGCATCGCGAGGACAAAGAGTCGCGAACACACGCCTGACGTCTGCCCCTTCAGCCACCTATTAGCCTACATCAAGCCTGAAGTCTCATGGCGGTCGGCTGAGGTTATGACAAACTCTTTGTTGGCGCTGTCCGTGGCTTTTCAGCGGTTACTTCTCGAAATTGTGTCTGGTTAATTATTTGTCAGCTTTTCTCGCCTGCCTGGGAAGATCGCACCTGTGCTGTGTGACATGGACTATCCTGAATCGCATAGATAAGTAGCGGATGCCAAAGTACAGCGGCGGGTAATTGAGGATGAAGTTGATGACGAAGATTTTGAACCACGAGTACTAGATGTCTTGCCCGGTCGTTTTCGAGTTCTAGAAGGCCTTCCAAACCCAGTAGCTCATCCCGCCTACGAACCACTCGTAGGTTTCTGGGACAAAATGCCGAGACGAGACATCCGACCCGTTCATAGGCGACTCAGTGGCAGTAGCAGAAGCCCAGGACGTCGCTGGTGGCCTCGAAGGCGGAGGCGAAGCACCCACTGATGCCGGAGAGCAGAGGTATCTGGCGGCCTTGGTCAGAGTCTATTTTAATAGCACGTTCAAGTTGTCGCTAGTTCTCCAGAACCCAGCCCTGGGGACGCTGTGTATCAACGTGCCTCAGCGTACAAAGCGTTCCAAGGCTGTCACGGCTCCCGAGATGCTGGATAGGACATGATGCAACAGCCCTCCGGGGGCCAAGATCCTCCTATTCAGATTCGAGCATCGTGTTTTCTACTAAATCTTGATCTATAATAATTTTTATATAACTCCTCGTACCTGTGTAAGTGTTCAAGGTTTACATCGTCTTGGTACAGTCGGCTTTGCTTTGCGTATTTCGTCTCGGCGTCGATATGTTACCTACAAGCCGGCAGCCGTGTGGAGTGGGCAGGTACCTTTTCTGTAGAAGTGACGTGAGGGGATAGATACTTTGTATGTGTTAGTCACATCTTCTTCTTTAGCTTTTTTCCTCTTGGGACTGACTGTCAGACGCCTGTCGCCTCTCGGGAGCCGGGCACCCGAGCAGACCCAGCTCTAAGAAAACGTAGGAAGTGGGCTAACTGGATCTTACTGCTTCCGAGGTCTCGGCGCTTTCGAACACTCACGAAGAGTTTCATGGACTCCGCTCGAGCTGAGCGCAGGAGTTCACTGCACGAGCGTCTCCTCGGCTGACTATGCAACCGAAGCTTTCAGCAGGCGTCCTTTCGCATATAATGTCGACGAAGCTAGAGATCATTTATTAAGACGCAACTTCTGATGTTCTGTCATGGCGGCAGTGTCATATGCAAAGTCTGGGCAGTGAAACTTGCTGCCCGTAACCATGATGTCAATACATATACAGCTCCCTAAACCGGTTTTACTGACCGTGATTCAAAATCGTACAGTGCCTGTGAACATTCAGTTCGATCAACATCCCTCGCGACATTTTGTTTCAGCAGCGTGCATACCAGCCGCTATCACGGCCAGCTGTCCCAAGCCCACACGAAAAGGCTCCAAATGCCACGCGCAGCAACGCGCTACACGAGAAATTAGAGGTTCAGCATGTGCTGGGTATGCCAAATACCGAGACGCTAGTTCAGCTTGAATCAAGACTATAGGCAGCGCAGACATTAGGAAAGCTCGTTCAGCCTCACGAGTTGATAGTCAGGCCATTGGCACCGGTCGTTACAACGCGGTACCCATCCGCGTTGCCTACACCCTTTGCCGCACGGGTGTACGCCGCATCACTCCTAAAATCACAATTAGGCCCAAGTCTACAATGAGATTGCCCCAAGAGAATGATGCCAGCTTACCTATCGCAAAGGACATCGATGTCCTTGTCGCTCAGGATGTCCTTATCTCCCGAGGCCTCGAACACCTCTCCGTCCTTCAGCAAGAGATGGCGTAGGGTCTCCTTGTCGAGATCCTCCTGCAGGTCTTTCTTCTGGCCAAGCGTCCTGTAGGTGCCTTTTCGAATCACAAGCTTCTCCAGACGCCGCTTCGCATCCGCACTCATCAGAAGGCTGTCCTCGACAGTGTCCTTTGTCGCGAGACGATACACTATCACAGGGCGTGTCTGACCGATACGATGGCAGCGGTCTTGCGCCTGCAGGTCCTGCTGAGGGTTCCAGTCGGAATCGTAGAGGATGACGGTGTCCGCGCTGGCCAAGTTGATGCCCTGCCCACCAGCTCTTGTGCCCAGGAGGAAGACCTTGCATTCATCGCTCGAATTGAACCACTCGATCTGCTCGTGTCGATCCTTTTGCGAGACGGAGCCGTCGATGCGGCAGTGCTTCCAGCCCCTGAAAACGCAATAATCCGTCAAGATGTCCAGCTGGGTTCTGAACTGGGAGAAAATAAGGATTTTGTGCCCTCGCTCGAAAAGGGATGGCAGCAATCGGTCGAGCAGTAGCATCTTTCCCGAAGAGGTGATGATGGTCTCGTCGAAACCCTCGCCGTCTGGGAAAGGGTCGTAGAAGTTCAAGGGCGAGTTGCACACCAGACGCAATTGCATCATGGGATTCCCAAGAGCCTTGGTCGCGATTTGCTTCTTTGCGAGCTCCAGAGTCGCAGCGCGCTCTACGTCCTCGGTGGACTCAGGAGTGCTTGCCGTCTCTCCGGTGTCATCCTCGGCATATTTCTCCGCGATCTTCGCCTCGAAGTCGTCGTCTGAAAGCATGTCATCATCTGACTCGTCCAGCTTATAAGATCGCCGAGCCGCCTTGCGGTCAGAGGCCCTGGTTGTCCGGGATAGTGTGCTGGTGCCATTCGACTTGACGCTCTTCGGAGTCGAAGCTTCTGAGGTGGGTGGGTCCTTCCGCTTGTTCGTCTTCGCAGCACTGCCCTTGGCAGGTCTGCTACGCTTGCGAGGCTTTCCCATCATTAGATCGAAGGCATTGCCGCTAACGGCAGGAGAACCAGTCTTCGAAGCATCTCGGCCCCCTTTCTTCTCAGTTTTGATGCTTACACTAGTAGCACGCGAGGAGCCAGGTGTGGTCTTCCTAGAACCCGCCGGCGTATTCGTTGTGCCGGTCAGCCGCTCGAACAGCTTGTTCTCCAGGTATAAGCGGGTATCGGAGCCCTTGTCTGTGATTGTGTTGTACAAATCCGTCTGCTCCTTCGTCATCGGCGCATACAGGACGTACTCCCGCTTCTTTGGTAGGTGGTGAGCGACATCCGCCTTGACTCGGCGAAGGAGCAGCGGCTGGAGGACGGTATGGATCTTTTTGACCAGGGCATGATTTGCCTTGTCTTGGACGAACCGCTCTGTCCCCTCTTCATCCTCGAGATCCGAGAAATCGAACCACGTCTCAAAAGCCTCCCAGTCTGTGAAAATGGCGGGCATGAGAAAATGTAAAAGCGACCAGAGTTCTTTCAGGTTGTTCTGGAGCGGCGTGCCGGTGATGAGGAACCGTGTTGCAGACGTGAACTTGCAGACCTCTTGGAACAAGCGCGACTCAGCGTTCTTCATCCTGTGACCCTCATCCTGGGCATGTGTTAGCGCGACCCAATTCGTGCGACAGGAGTGGACGTACGATGATGATGAGCTCCCAGTTGATCTTGGAAAGCAGAGAGCTGTCCTTGATCACCATCTCGTAGCTTGTACAGACGACAGGGAACTTCTCAGTAGGCCTGCCACCCTTGAGGTTGCGCAGCATCTGGTTCCTGTGAAGCTTCTGGCGTTCCTCCGGGATGCCATGGTACATCAGGACAGGTATCGAGGGAGCCCATTTCTGGAATTCAGCGATCCAATTGGAAAGGGTGCTCAATGGAGCGATGATGAGGTGAGGGCCGAGGTAATCCTCCACCTCCCGCAGGTTGCCAATAATGCCGATAGTCTGGATGGTTTTACCTGGGGCAGAGTCAGCTTGAGCCCGCCACTCCAGAATCCCTCCCACAACTCACCCAGACCCATCTCATCGGCCAAGATGCCACTCATACCCTGAGCGCAGACCTCCTTCATCCACGTCACACCCTCGAGCTGATAATCACGCATTGTTCCACCGACTAGACACTTTGGCTGCTCAGTCATCTCGAGATCGTGCGCGCCCAGGGCCTGACCGTCGAGTGAGGTGCCCACACGGCCGAGCACCTGCGTCTTTTTGGTGAGGATGTCGGAAAACGCAGCGCTCTGCCTCAGGAGGTCGTCAAGTTCCTTGGCCTTCTTGTCGCGGTCCTCCTTGGTGACCAGGCGCCTCTTGCGCTTGAGCGAGGCATTCCGCTTGTTCTCGACTTCCAGGTTGCGCTTGCGGGCCTCCTTCTCCTGAGCGGCGAGACGCTGATCGGGGATGTACTCATCGTCCATGTCGGGCGACTCAGCCGGGGGTGGCGACGAAGGCATGCTGCTGGGGGGGGGTGGGGGAGAAGAGGAACCGTCAGGGTCTGACAAAGACGACGACACGCTTGCAGGCATTTCAGCTCGTCCGAAGGAAGCAGGCAATGATCGATTAACAAAATGAGGAACTGGATTCAGATAGACCGGCGAAGATGATCCGCTCTGCCAAGATACGGCGGGAAGTGCTCTCGCTGTGGAATTGCGAGGATGAAGGAAAACGATGGAGGCTCAAGAAGATATGGGAGATGCTACAGCGAATTATCCAAGCGTTGAGGGACCATGAAGACAGCGATCTTGAATATGAGCACAGCAAAGGAACAAGGTGGCTGAGAGACACGGTTTTGACACAAAGATATCGTCATGACCAAGAGTCAAAGAAGGAGAGGCGTGGCTAGTGTGGTGACGATGGTCCATGGAGAACAATATAGAAAAAAGCATGACATAATCGACTTGACGCGTAGTAGACGCGACAACGCCTGACACGAACTGATTGATGACCCCTGCTACAGTACAGAAGGCCCCTTGATGAATAAGCTGCAGAGGGTGCCAGGGGATAGTCGATCGGTTGGAGGGGTCGAGGGGTCGAGGGGTCGATTGGGCTTCTCAGAAGCTGAGTGCAAAATTTGGTGACTCAGCCCCGCCAAGCCCCCTTCACTATCAACAAACAGCCCTCCTAGCCACCACCTTTCACGACGTCAAGTTTGAGGGATTGTCCTCAGCTCGCCAGCCAAACTGCTCTCCCTTCGCCTCTGCCGTCCAGCGCTTCGAAGCGCCCCTCTCTCCCGACCCTTCTCGACAGGCACCGCTCTCTACCGAACCACCATCATGGCAGCCATCTCCTCCCAGACCTACACCCCGACCGAGGAGGCCGAGATCCAGCAGTGGCTCACCACCTCCGAGCGCCTCAAGGCCTCCGGCGCCGAGACCTCCTCGATCCTCGAGGCCCTGAACACCCACCTCGCCTCCCGCACCACCCTCCTCGGCACCAAACCCTCCAAGGCCGACGTCGCCATCTACGACGTCCTGGCTCCGACCGTCAAGAAGTGGTCCCCCGAGGAGCGCACCGGCCAGGCCGGGCACCCGCACATCGTGCGCCACCTCGACTTCGTCCAGCACAGCCCCCTCTTTGGCCTGAACGTCGCTGAAAAGCTCGAGGTCGACCCGGAGGAGATCCTCTACGTGAAGCCTCCCGTCGACGCCCGCGCCGAGAAGGAGCGTCTCAAGAAGGAGAAGGCCGCCGCCGCCGCTGCCGCGGCGGGCGGTGCTGAGGGCGGTGCTGGGGAGCAGAAGGCACTGGTCGACCGCACCAAGGAGAAGGCCGCCGAGGTGAAGGACGCCGTGGTCGGTGCCGTCGCCAGGGAGGGCCAGGGCAAGAAGGAGAAGAAGGAGAAGCAGCCCAAGCAGCAAAAGCCGCCCCCCGCACCCCCCGCCCCGCTGTCGCCCGCCCTGATCGACCTGCGCGTGGGCCACATCCTCAAGGCCATCAAGCACCCCGAGGCCGACTCGCTGTATGTCTCCACCATCGCGATGGGCGACCCCAAGGGCACGGCCGATACGGACGAGTACGAGGGCCAGGTAGTGCGGACGGTGTGCTCCGGCCTCAACGGCCTGATCCCGCTGGAGGAGATGCAGGGCCGCAAGGTGGTCGTCGTGTGCAACCTCAAGCCCGTCAAGATGCGCGGCATCAAGTCGTCCGCCATGGTGCTGGCCGCATCGCCCAAGGTCAAAGAGGGTGAGGTCGACGACCACAAGGGGCCCGTCGAGCTGGTCACCCCTCCCGCGGATTCCAAGGCCGGCGACCGTGTCTTCTTCGAGGGCTTCAGGGGGGAGCCGGAGAAGCAGCTCAACCCCAAGAAGAAGGTCTGGGAGACCTTCCAGCCTGGCTTCACGACCAGCGAGACACTGGAGGTGGCTTTCGATGCTGGCGTCGTGAAGGAGCTGGAGGGCAAGGATGGCCTGGGCAAGCTGGTCACGGAGGCCGGCGGCATCTGTACGGTCAAGTCATTGAAGGGTGCCACAGTTCGATAGATGACTGCTCTTGCCTCGCAAATGGAGCAAGTGTGTAGTGGCCTATCCTGGTCATGAAAGCTAGGAAATGGTCCATGTGATAGACAAAATAGTAAATTTCATGGGATGTAAAAAAACGTTGCGTTCCAAATCGCCTACTTGGTGCCCTCTGTCGTCTATTCTGACTCGGCTCACAGTCACAGCCTAAAAGCTCGCTGCGTCAAAACATGCCGGACACCATTTAAACTCACGAAGTTCGGGCCATGGGGAAATTCAAGGGTATGATGAGTCTTCACGCGGCGTGCGCCTTCTGGATGATTCACCATTGGACCGCGCTCCTCCCTGCGCTGAGGTGGCTGGCGCACGACGTGGATCTGGAGAACTTCCGGCTCGCGGGCGGCGGCCCGCATGGCTAGGCTGAGGATGGGTTGCAGGAGGGCGACAATCGACCCTTCAGATCTTGAGATGTGGTCTAATGACCGGGACGCGGCTGAAACTTTCACACAAGGTACGTGCCGTACGGCATGGGCCTCAATCCATTGAAGAAGCTTCGAAGGGCCTCTACCCACAATCATGCTTTCTTTGATAACGGACGGGTGACGGCGCCATGGACGGGGACACCGAGTCTGTCGCGGCCATAGCATCTTGGTTGTGGTTGTTACGTCTTGATCAGATCTTTTTATCTGCTATTGCGTGACAAGTGGCACGCAGTTTTAGGGTTCTGTACATGACCATAACGGCAATTCTACCTCTTCCACCCTTTCATTTTGGTTCTTACCACGCCATAGCCCCGCCTGGAAATCAACCCTCTAACGCCGCGCAATGCCATCTCCGATAGAAATCCCAGATCTCGACGCAGACCTCTTGCGTTGCTTTCCAACTGTTAGTCAAGAGAAGAAGTAGTCACTCCCCCTAAGCTCGTTGACATCAAAATCGCCCT
Source organism: Endothia cerciana (assembly GCA_026119935.1). Classification (NCBI taxonomy): domain Eukaryota; kingdom Fungi; phylum Ascomycota; class Sordariomycetes; order Diaporthales; family Cryphonectriaceae; genus Endothia; species Endothia cerciana. The sequence continues at coordinate 774,183 of JALRMH010000010.1, forward strand.
TTTTGGGTACGGCTGGGAAGGAGAGCGGCAGCCAGACTGTAGTATAAAGCTTTTGTTTCTTCTTGACCGGCTGCGCAGAAATCACTTCCTCGAATTTTGACAGCTGGGTATACTTGTTAAAAAACCTGAGTGGATCCTTCTCGGTTCGTTGATCTCCAGAATCGGACGTTTCCTGCGCTTGAGTCTCCGCTTCGGCCTCGGACTCAAGTTGTGGCTCTGACGGAGCATAAGTGTCGCCATCCACAGTATCCATCGCGTCCTCATCGAGCGATGCACCTTCAGCCATATCGCCTTCGTCGGCTTCGGTGTTGGTCGAGATTGACAAGCTACCCAGAGTAGTACCGCTCAGGTCCTCCTGGACGACATCGGCACCGGTTTCAGAGGCGAGTTGCCCATAAATGCTCGCTGGGGTGACCATGGCCTCGCCCTTTTCTCGGTCGGCTTTATCTTCTGAGTTGATGAGATCGAGCCTTTGCTTCTCTAGGAGAACCTCATGCTTTCCAGTTATTTTCCTCTTGGACCCACTGCGCCACTTTGAGATGGCCTTGCCCGCCGGTGAAGCCTTATCGATTTGGGCCATGTACAATCCTCCCTTATATCTTGCCTCGAATTCGGACAGCAGCCGCTTGATGACATCGTCGCTGTGAATACGGATGAATGCGTCACGTAACACGCGGTTCATGACATCGACATCCGCGGCATGTGTCCAGAAGGAGTCGTGCACGGCAGCGAAGCTAAGACCGAGCTCATTGCACTCCAGGGCGGAGAGCAACATGTGGCTGGCGTCCAGAGAGTGGATGAAGTTGGGTGGGAACGCCTGAAGTTGCTTGCGCCGGTTGACAGGATCGAAGTGATTCGGATTTTGGAGAACGAGACTCTGCATGCACGTTTTGACGACTTTGCTGCTGTTCTTGCGGTATGGCTGAACAACCGGCATCCGCAACGGAGTCGTCCAAACGATGGTCGACCGACACAGGCCAAGCAGGTCCTTCCTTGTGAAGGTGTCCTTGGCCCGAGAAGAGCCCCGTTGTGGTTCGGCGACGTCGGTGGCTATCTGCTGAAGCTGCTCTGCTGTCAGGGCCCGGCACACCCTGCCACCAATCTCTCCAAGCCAGTATTGAATGTCGTGTGCTCCCTTAAACATAGTCGACAGTGCCTTGAAGATCTTCTGTGTGATGTAGCTCGAGACCAGACCGGACGGTATGCCTGTATCCTTCTCCAGGTTTGGATAGAGAGCGTCGATCTGCTTCACGACCTGCTTCTTGGCTCCAGTGAACGTGACGCCGTAGACATTGGTCATAACAGTCTGCTTGACGACCTTGCGTTTGATCTTGTCCTGGAAGACCTCGGCTATAGGATTGCCAACCTTCGCGTCCTTTTCGACATCCGCCCTGACCAAGTCGGCGACTGCGCTGTAGACATCGGCGGGCTTGTCGCCAGGTGCCAAGTTTACCTGACGAGCACCCCAACTGTCGCCGCCCAAGGCAGCGTAGTGTTGCAGGCCATTGCACGTCCCGTCTTGGTGGATGGGCATGGTGGAGACAAACTTGGTCGGGTCGGGAGATTCTAATGCGGCCTTCAACTCAAAACAAGTCGCCAGACACTGCCACGGGTCTTCTGCCTCGAGCCACCATCGTTTGCCGTTCAACGGATTATTCACGGAGTCGTAGATGTTCTCGAGATTTTCCATGGCGAAGGCCTCCCTGTCCTTCAAGCTGGCTTTATCATAGCCGTAAACATTGGCCAGGTGGACCTTAAGCCACATCAAGCCCCTTTCACCTAGCTCCTTGCCCTTTGAAAAACGCAGCAGTCCGCGCATGTGGTCTGCGCCCATGTGGTTGAGGTAGGTCGGAATGGGATACGCCCTCCCCCTAAAATCAACATTATGTGGGAAGAAGAACTCCTGGTCTCGGAAAGCCCTTGCGATCTCCAGCTGGAAATTCATGTAACATCGGACGGAGTGGTGTGACATCTTCAAGTTGTGTGCTTGTTTCAAAGCCTTCTGCCATGCTCGGCGTGCCAAAGGGTCAGCGGACGCCTCGGGCTCTTCAGGAACATTAAGATCGGGATGAAGCGGCGGGATCTTCGCGAGGGGCTCGCCCGTGTTCCAAGCCTCTAGGAGAACGTTGAAGACAGGTCGGTTGATCCTCCATGCAGTCTTTCCCAGAACATCAAGTCCCTTCAAGACCTGTTCATAATCATCCCGGGCAAGAGCGGCCTCCGCGTAGAGCCTCTGGTCCTGTTCACCGGCCTTCATTCTCACCAGAGCTACTGGGGAGTCGATATAGCCGCCCTTATCGAATCCGGTCCAGGGCTGTGGCTCCACAACCATCGGCAAATGTCTCGCCAAGAAATCGGCTCTTGGCTCCTTTCGCATCGTTTCAGCAAACACAGGATGAGCCATGAGCACACCAATCTTCCTGCCTCTCCTGAATTGGTGGTTGTGAGCGAAGGCGGGCTGCATAGACGAGACTTTTTCGTTCTTCTCAGGATGATCGCGGACCACCCTCACTTTTGCGACCTCTGCCAGGCCGGAGAGAAGCACAGCACCGACCTTGGACCTGAGGGCGACAGGCCAAGACCTAAGTCGTTCCTTGCGGATCTCGGGGGTCGCAAGCCTGGGTGTAGATTCCTCCGCTTCAATATTGACCGCACCTTCAACGCCGTCTTTGCCATCCTCTCCCTCGCCAGTCTCTCCTGATTTGCGCTGCCGTTGTTGACGAAGCCACTCTAGTTTCCCCTTGCGGAGTTGAGCTTTTTGGTCATCAGCCCATTTGCGCGCCTGAATGTCCTCCTCAGCAGTCCTGGAGAGGTGATTGATGATGATGCTCAACGCAACGCCCTTCTCAACACCGGAGTAGGCAAGACAATTGATGACTGTGAGAATGGTGATGGCGGCGAGGCGCGAGGGCGTGGACTGCATAAGTACCGGTCCCCATATGCAGCGGTCCATCTCGTCCTCTGTCTTCTTGACTGCACGTTCAGCCTTCTCGATCTTGGAGAATTCTTTTTTGAAGTGCGCCTCGAGATCCTGATGCCACGTCCAGAGCCTAGAGCTCAAGCTTGCGGAGCTGACAGAGGTGTTCAACCCCATCTTGCGAAGGTTCTCGTCCGTCTCCCGCCACCGGTCCATAGCCGCATCAATGCAGTCGGTCTCCAGTCGGGATTGGAATTCTCGCCTCTGATGAAGAGGGAGCTTTGAGATATCATAGCCATCCCTCATCTGCTTGAAGATCTCAAGGGTGCTCTTGATCGTGCTAAGGCCGCTGCCTTTCTGAGGGGTCTCGAGGACCTCGGGAACGGCAGACCCATCCGCAGCGACATCTGCGGGCTTCTGGGCTGCAGCAGTCTCAGGGCCATCCTCTGCCGAGGTCGTGTAAATGGCATCGCCGTCATTGAGGGACGGAATGTTGAATTCAGGGTAGCTCTTGGTGATAGTAGCAATGTCGGAGTCGGACAAGATGTCGGTACAGTATAGCACATCGAGGCCCTGGTCTGCGGGAACCATGCCCATGTAACGTTTGATGAGCCTGGAAAGCCTCGTCCCCTCGGCAGACGTTGTCAAAAGGGATGCCTTGAGCATATAGGCGATTGTCTCGGGCGTCTGAGGCAGTCCGGACTCGTGAATATGCACCTCGTACCACGCGTGCATGTCCTCGGCCTTCCCGACGCCAGGGTCGGACTCGATCCGTCTCAGCCAAGCCTCGAGGTACTGGTTGTTCATATTCATGAGCTGCTCGGGCTCTAAAGCCTTGATCGCCACCAAACGCTTGAGGACCAGAGCAGCCCTCTCCAGCTTCCCGACGTGCACGCAGGCCTCAAACACGGGCACCGCGACCTCGATCTCGCCAGGGACCCCCGACTTGGTCGATCTCCCTGGGGGCGGACGAGGTTTGGGATCTGGTAGTATCATGGGCATGGAGGGATCGAACGACTTGAGGGTGTAGTGCTTGTGGTCAGGATGGGCGACGCCCGAGAGATCGCCAACAGCTGTCGCCAAGCTGCGCTCGGACAGGTGAGCCGGATGGGCCTGGGTAGGCGGCTGCCTCCGCCATGGCCGCGATTGGTGCCGAGTAGAGAGTGGTCGTGATCGTGGTTGTCCTGGAGCGACGGGCGAGGAGGAAGGGATCGAGGTCGGGGGGTTGCGTGGGGGACATCGTATCTCGGAAGGACTGGATAACCTAGAGATTGTTCGGCCGAGGCAGTAGTTTTGCCGCGAGAGATTGGTCCTCACGAACATGTTGACTGCTCAGGGCACGATCAACAGCATGAAAGGTTGTTTTGGGAGGGGGGGCCAGAGGGCGAGGTCGTGTGACGTTCACGACGACTTGACCAGTAGAACAAGGCGCCCTTGATTCATGTAAGGCAGAAGAATAGACTAGAAACAATAAGGAACTAATTGTATCGTCCAGCCCTTGGGGGAAAGGAAGACGAGCAGCAAACGCTCCAGGTCTACTTGGATTGGACAGTAAACAAAGAAGTGTTGTATGATGGTGAAGATACAGCTAGAAGTTTTTTTTTCACCTTCTGCACATCACGAATCGCGACAAATTGCAAGGGAACGGCCGCCCAGCCTGCAGGCAAAGCCCCCCTGTCGTTATAGATGCCACGTCTGATTGGACGAGGGCCAAGGAAGAGGGGGAACCCACCTGCGTTAAAGTCTTCTCAGGGAGCTCCACAGGGGGGCAAAGTTGGGGTACATGCTGTGCGACAGTGGTAGCTACAGGGATCAAGGCCTTAAAAAGTCCAAGGTCAACCTCAGCAGCGCTAGGTCTCTAAACCCAACGTCCAGTCCAGCCCATCACATCCCAAGTACGGTAGCCTCCTGTTCACGGTCGAGAGGAGCGCAGTCTAGCCGTATCCCAAGCACGATGGCCTTCCCTCCGACCCTAAGGGCACAAGCAGCGGGCTGTTCTTCTTGTCGGACATCTCTACTACGCCTATTCACCGCGCCGTGTGCCCCCACCATCAGGACTTCACCACTGTGCCGCTCGTCGATATCGTCTTCACTCCTGTTGCCACGAGCTGTCCCGGTTGGCCCCTCGAGGTTCTATTCCACAGGCCAGCCTTCCGGGTTGGACAGTGCTGAGGTTGAGACTGGCCAGGAATCCACGGGCTCAGGCCATGACGCCGCCGCAGCAGCAGCAGCAGGAGACCAAGGCCAGAAAGAAGAGCCGTGGTATCTGCAGGAGGAGCCTCCGAGGCACCCGTCTCTCATTCAGAATATCCAGCCGCTGCCAGAGATCCCTGAAGGTACTCCCGCCATTCTAGGCGACCTTGTCAAATGTGTCGCCGAGGACATGGGTCTAGACGACCTCAACCTCATGGACCTGCGCACCCTGGACCCCCCAGCTGCACTCGGGCCCTCACTCATCATGCTCTTTGGCACTGCCCGCAGCGAGCGCCATCTGCACTTCTCTGCTGGGCGGCTCAAGTCATGGCTGCGCGAGCGGGGCATCCATGCGTACGCTGACGGCTTGTTGGGGAGGAAAGAGTTCAAGATCAAGATGCGCCGCAGGCAGAGGAAGGCAAAGTTGTTGGGCACCTCAGAAACGGCCCTGAATCCTGACGATGGTATCACGACACGCTGGGTCTGCATGAACCTGGGGACCTTAGGGTCCACCCCGATGGATGAGACAGCGTTCCAGACCGAAGATGGCAAGTTCACCGGGTTTGGGGTCCGCCAGACCGGCACTACGATCGTTGTGCAGATGCTCACCGAGTCCAAGCGGAAAGAGCTGGACCTCGAGACGCTGTGGTCTCGTATATTGGCGCGCCGACGAGGCAATGCCCTCGTCCAAGACGATCTGGAATACATCGACTCCGAGGCACATCCAAATGAAATCTCTATCTTCGCCGAGGGCGGTTCGCCCAAGGTCATGGCGACGCCTGGGCAGCGTCGCTTCTTCTCCACTTCGTGTCGACGCCTACCGCCAACGGATGGGTCCGACCAGGTAACTCACTCGCCACAGCGTAGTCCGGCTGCCAGCGACGTTGACACATTATTAGACCCTATGAGATTTCTCAGCGCCAAGGTTACGGAACTGGCACAGCTTCAGGCAGAATTCGCCAGCCTTTCCCACCCAGAAGCGATCGAGGCCCTTGATCGCTCGGAGAATAAACAGCCCTCCTCCTTTCTCCGGAAGTGGAACAACACAATCCGGTACCTACCTCCAGATCAGAGCTGGCGATTCCGTTCCTGGATGGCCGTGGCCGGACGGAAGCTGGGAGTGCAAAGTTCCACTCTGAGCAGCCTGCGCGACCTCATCCGGGAGATGGAACTGCTCGGCACCATCTGTCATCACGACCACTACCTCGAGCTGCTGCAGGCCGTCTACCTCGAGCCGAGCGACAGCGGACTACCACTGAGCGAACAGTCAGAGCTCGCACTCGATATCCTGAACGTCATGTTCGAGCGTGGCCACCCCATCATCACCACCGACGTCATCGTGACCCTCATCGAATCCTTAGCACGCACCCAATCCCAGGGACAGCAGCAGCGCGAGCTGCAGTCGGTCCTCGAGAAATTTATGCTCCAGGCGGATCTGCCCTACGTGGGCGAGGAAGCCGTCGTCCGGCTCCTCGATGCCTACGCCGTGCAGGGCAACTGGGAGCGCTGGTGGGAGGTCTGGCGCATGCCGCCCAAGCATCTTATGCCCCGGTCGGAGGCGTTGTATATCCACCTCTGGAGCACGATGGCCGCGACCAAGCACCAGAGACTCTGTCGCGAGGCCATCCGCGTGTGTTTCTTCGAGATGCTCAACGAGAATCCGTCTATCAAGCCTATCGGCACGGTCAAAGTGGCTCTAGAGGCGTGCATCAGGGTTGCTGATCCGACTGCGGAGGAGATCGCAAGGAACCTTATCGTCAGAGATCCCAAGACGCGGGACATCGCACGCTATGAGTTTGTGCACATGTTCAGGGTGCTGAATCCTCAGTGGGCGGGTCCCTCTGGGCCGGCGAGCCTGGACTAGAGTGGTACCCTCCTGCGCTTTGCAGAGTGTGTGGGATTGTCTAGTGAAGATATTGTATAATAGCCACCCAATTCTAGCTTCTATGGAGGAACATCCCTTTGGCTATAGCAGTTCTTCCGGCACACCCTTTCCAACTCATCAGTTCTGAGGATTCAACCGCAAACCTGCCAGATGCAGGGACCAGCCCACCTCCTCCACCACTCTCGCAGGCTCACACGCCGTCCTTATCCCTCTCAATCGGCAACACGATTGTTTCGCCTCTGCCGGAGGCTTCCCGACCAGGTCAAACGCCTCACAGCGCCGTCGCGACCAGGATCAGGCACGGCTATCGAGTCCAAGCTCATCGTACGCCTTTCGAATGCCGTCACCGATCCCTGCGGCTCCGGGTCAGATCGGTCCGCTCCGGAGCTCGTCGGGGTCGGCTCTCCGGGGGAGCTCTCCCAGATCACGGCAGCAACCGCATCTTGTTCCGCTTCCTGCGGGTTCTCATCATCATCGGGCCCGGCGACAGGTGGGCGCCTGACGGTGAGGTTTCTGCCGGGATCTCGGAGCGGCCAGCGAGGTGGACCAGCCCACCAGTGCCCGAACCCATCGGCATCATCCGCGTTGCCGGCTTGCTGCCCCTCCGGATGCGCCTGCCCGACACCACCATTTGTGTCCACCGCCATGTTCACCGCCTCCCCCGGGCCGCCCCGGCCGTGATGGCCCCTCGGCGACGTTGACGTCGTCGTCGTCGTCGTCGTCGTCGTCGTTGGGCTCGGGCTCTCAAAAAGACCACCCCCGCACCCCGCGCCGCCATCCTCAGCATCGGCATCATACCCCGAGAGGGAATACGCAGACCCCCGCCTGAGAGATAGCCTATACCGGTCATATTCCGCCATCCGTCCGGGGCCTCGCTCGGCGCTCTCGCGGGGGCCAATATGCCACTCCGTCATCTCGACGGTCGCGTCGTCGGCGGCGGCCGTCGGGGGGCACGATAGCACCGAGCGGACGCCCGAGCTCTGTGACTTGCGGCCGGCGCTGCGTTCCAGGTCCGGACTCCGCGGGGGAGGGTGGCGGTGCCGGCGCGGGCAGGGGAGGCGGAGGTGGCCGAGGACGATCCAGCCCAGGGCGGCGAGGAGGGCGCCTGCGAGGACGACGATTGTGGTTGTCAGGGCTGTGTTTCCGTAGGTGGCGGTGTTCGCCATGGTCGAGGGTATTAGATCACAGGGGTGTTGGCGGTAAGATCCTGGCACGCGTGGATGATTGTAGGCTTTCAAAGATTCAGGGCCTTTGAGGAATGGGGGACTTCGGATCGTGTTCGTGACTACAGCCAGGATCGTTGATGCTGATGGAGTTCCTAAGCACGAGTGAAATACTCTTGAATTGAGGAAAGGAAAACCGAGGCAGTATATACCCCCGCTGTAGGCTGGTGAAATGCAGGCACCTCATGTCCAACAAAAGCCGACCTGAATGTCAGGTTCTTCAGCGTGGCCCAGACGCTCCCCAACAGGACAGCTCTGTCATCTCTCGAGATTCCTGCCTTGGTCGCCGGCTTCCAGTGCAACATGGCGTGTTTGAGCATGAACGGAGAGCAGTGGTGATTATCCTGCAGCTGTAATCACATAGGGATAAGCCGCCAGGGGGGCACTGGGAGAATGGCTTTGTTGCTGCAAGTCGGTGTATCCCACGACCTTGTCCAAGCATCCAACGAGACTCAGGGACTAGGGAGGCCCCTGTCGTGGGACCTTTGTCTTCCGACAGAGGGGCGAGAGGTCACTTATCACACGTCCCGTTTTCTATTGTGCAGCACCCAGGTGAGGGAAGCGTGCACCGTAGCCGTAACCAAGGGCCACGATAATACGATATGTCTCTGGCCGCCTCGGTATCATACCGCAGTTACTTTGTTGACTAAAGCCACTTCCTTGCACCTCTCAGAGACAGCCTTGTGTCTCTTACAGTAGCAGTACGTTACATCGGATGTATCACAGGCATGGACTGAAGAGGATGGGCGCTACCTGGTTGTCCTGGGACTCGAAGTTGAGTACTCTTCACGACCTTGAAACAGATTGCCCAGTGACCATGACCATGACGGACCCTCTCTCGGACTGAAACTTTCCCTCGATAATAGCACTGTAATCAGGTGGTCCTTTTGCCACTTCGAGACCCTCTCCTAAAAGCTTCTCTCTCTGACAGCAAACCTTCCTGTGTGGACCATCTTGTTTCTTAGGCGACCGGACCACCTGTGTTCCATGGGTCAACAGGGAAGGGTGCGGAGGGGGGAAGGAAGAAACATTGCTTCCTTGCGTGGTATCTACGAAACTCGTGAGAATATGAATATGTACATATTCAGAGAAGAATATCCATGTCCGGGGACAAAAATCCCCCCAGCCCGCCCTGAGACCAGAGCCAGGCAAAACCATTTTCCGCCCATGGCCAATAACCTCCAGCTCTCCTACGACAGGTACCCGTTGGGTATGTACAGCGGCATCGAGTCCTCCCACATGGAGTTGGTGAGCAGGGTCTTGTTGGAGCCGTCGTAGTTCATGATCATGATCTGGCCGTAGGGCTGGAACGTGTTGTCGTACTGGACGCACTCGTCCCGGAAGCCGTACATGCCGCTGTTCCACATGATGCGCCCGTCGTAGTTCCAGACGGCGTGGGCGTCGTTGGCCTCGGACTCGGTCACGCGCGTCAGCTCCGTGCCGTCGGGCTTGATGGTCATGACGTCGAAGCGGTCGGCGTACCACCGGGCGCCGTACGACTCGGTCCAGTTCACGTTGCGCGTGAAGACGATGCGCTCGCCGTCCGGCGACCACCCGGGCGTGTTGTCCCAGCCCCACGTGAGGTTCGTGGTCACGCCCGTGGTCAGGTCGAGGGTGCGCAGGCCCAGGGGCGCGGCGGTGTCCAGGCCCCAGAGGCGGTACACCAGCTTCGTGCCGTCGGGCGAGTAGGACGGGAACCCCGCGTTCTGCGTGCCGTCCGTCAGGGCGGTGTGGTTACCACCGGCTGCGGGGAACTCGTAGATGACACCGTTGCCGGAGGTGCGCGCGCCGAACCACGTCCCCATGCCGACCGCGAGCTTGCTGCCGTCGGGGAAGAAGGTCGGCTGGAAGCAGCCGGCGGTGCCCGACTCTACCTGGCTCACCTCGCCCCCTTCGCTGCTGTTCCAGATACTGTAGGTGTCGAGGGAGTCGACCAGGTCGGTATACTCAGGGTCAGCGGTGACGACGGAACAGTCAGCATCGCCCAGCTGTTTCAGCGTGATGGCCATGCGGTTGGTGGCGTTGTTGTGCTGGGGGAAGACGTCCATGAAGCGGTACTCCCACCCCGAGTCCCAGGAGAAGAGCTCCTCCTCGGCCTGGCGCTGTTCCCAGTACACCTGCTCGTAGACGATCTGGGATCCATCGGGCGACCAGGACGGGTTGCGGAGGTAGGAGACGTTGAAGGGCTGGTGGGTTGAGTCCGGAGCAGTATACTCGACGACACCGAAGCCGCCGGCCTTGAGGATGTAGCCAACGTTGCTGGAGTTGCCGATGTACTGCTGGCCGACCTTCTGGTAAGCCCCGGTCGTAAGGTTCACGATGCTGGTGCCGGTCGCGACGTCGACGCTGCCGATCTGGCCCTCCACGCCCAGGTTCTGGCCTCCGATCCCGTGGGCGCCGTAAGTGTCCTCGCGCGAGATGATGTTGTAGATGATCGTAGTGCCGTCCGGGGACCACCGAGGCTGGCCCACAGAGGTATCGTCGATGCTGATGACCTTGCGGAGGTCGGTACCATTGGGCCGGATCACATAGATGGACAGGGTCTGCGTGTGTTCCCAGCCCGTACCATCGCTGTGGCCGGTCCAGTCCGTGTTGCGGTCCGAGCTGAAGGCGACCCACTCGCCATCGGGGGACCACCCGGGCCGGAAGTGGCCCGTCGGGCCGGTCTGGTCGGCGCGGGTGAGCGCCGTGTCGGTCAGGTTGTAGGACGTGCCGGTGGTCAGGTCCTGGACCCAGATGTTGGCGGTGTAGTTGCCGTACGTGGAGACATAGGCCAGCTTTGTCCCGTCGGGGGAGAGCGCACCAGCGTCGTCGTGCGCGTCGGTCTCGACGAGGGTTTCCAACCCCGTCCCGTCGGGCTTGACCCGGTCTATATAGCACCCCAGGCATTAGCCTTATTTTCCCAGAAAAGACTACGGAGGAACAGGCCCCTCGGGATAATACATCCCCCGGGGGTGCCAGCCGTGATGCCCCCTCCGCCCCCCCCCCCCCCAGGGGTTATGACCCAGGACCCGACAAACCCTCGAACAGGAGGCTTTGAGGAGGAACGTGCTTCCCGGGTCACGTACAGACATCGGCCTGGCCGTCCGCGCGACGCTCGCTGGTGAAGACGATCCACTGGCCGTCGGGGGACCAGGAGGCGTGGTAGTCGAAGGGGTTGGTCTGGTTCCCCATGAGCTGGGTGGCGTTGCTGCCATCAGCGCTGGCGACGAAGAGCGCCGAGCCGGAAGGGGCAATGCGGTTCATGTAGAAGATGCCATTCTTGCCAGGGACGGCCTCGCGCGGCTTGACAGGGCGGGACCTGGGCGCGTGAGGGTGCGAGGGCACGTCTCGTGCCTCGGCCAGCTTGGCATAGGGGCACGCGTCCCTGCCCTTGAGCTGCTGGTCGGCGTAGGGGCAGCTGGCAGCAGCCTGCCCGGCCGCCAGCGCGAGCACGGCACCGACAGACAGACGCATCTCGAAGATAGAGTAGGGCTATGGGATGGGGAAGGATCGCAGGAGACCGTTGTCCTCGGTGGCAGGGACGCCAGGGACGGGGCTGTCCAGGGCCGGGGCGTGGGCATCTGCTCGTTTATATGTAAATACTGAGGGCTAGACGGGGGCTTTCGATATTACCCATTACCAGGCCCCATACACCTTTCCCCCTTCCCTCTACCCCCGTTACTCATCACCGCCGGGGTCCTTGTGTACTTAGGTAGCATCATTCTGCGACGATCATCAAGGGTCCCGCCATCGTCTCCGAGGGCAGGTTGATGTCTGCGCCCCCCCCCCCCCCCGCTACAGGCGAGCAGGCACACTCTTGTCCTCTCCGCCAATGGCGTGCGTCCCCCCCTGTGACTGCTCGACCAGTAAGATGCTGCGGCTGCTGCCGTATAGGGTAGTGAGGTTTATAGAGGATATGTGTACTGTACATACTGTAAGGTAACCGTGGTTACTACCAAAGGCGTGTAAAGTGTGTAACACCCTCCCCTCTAATCTAAGCCAAGGCTGTCGTATGCAGTTAGTCGCCATGGGTTGGAACCATGCCTCGCGATGTGCGTGCCTACTATAGTAAAGTATATCGTCCCCATCGGTGGATTCCCCTGTAAGAGCCAAGGCCGTCAGACGGATAAAGGCGCAAACGGCTCCCGAGGCTCGTGCCTGTAGCAGCGCTAGATGTGTTGGAGATGGCGTCCGCCCCCCCCCCCCCTTTCTTCTTCTTCTTCTTCTTCTTCTTCTTCTTCTTCTCTTTTCTGTCTTCGAACCCTCGCCGGCGTGATATAATCCCTACTATGTATCCCCTGCCTGCGATCATCCTTGAATGTATTGAAACTAGACGTGCATCCCTCCCATCCCTCCCATCTCTTTAGTCCACCCGGCCGGGTCATCACCGGTGGGAGGTGGGTTTTCCCGCCAGGGCTGTGTCGACCTGGCGGCAATACCTCGCGGAGCCATCGTGGACGATCGCCCACTTCAAGTTTTGCCCCATTGGCTCCCTTCCTACGCCAAGCCGGGTGGTTCCTGGCTCGTCGACCTGTCACAAACATATCCTCTGGTATCGCTGACATCTCCGAGCCAGCAGCGGACTTCCGACCTGCGTGAGCACTGCGCGTGAGCAGAGCCTTGGATGGGTCACATTCATTACAAAGCACAAGGCGTCGCCTGCTGCCTTGATCCGACCTACCTTCCTAGTCTTGTCAGCCCGTGATCGGCACCAGACACCGAGCAAAACCCGGGGTAGAATCCAGACCGGAGGCCCTCCTGGCCTCCTGGGGACGGCGGGCCCCCTTCGCCCTCAGCAGAGTGCGACGGGTAGCGCGCCAGGCTTTACAAATCTGACGGCGGCTGGAGGTTCTGCGGGAAGTGGGAAGCACTCCACCCACCGCCGCTTTACCACAGCACGACATGGCAGTATCGGGTATGTATTTCACCGGTGGAGACGATTGGGGCCGCCCTTCCGGAAGGAAGCCCTTGGGAGGTGAGGACGGCGGAGACCCCCCAAATGCAGCATTGTGGGGCCGCCCCAAGTCCCCCCTTCAGGCCTCGCTTTGTACAATAGTAAAAGCACCATAGTAAGCTTAAAAAGCCAGTTGCGCCGGCACGGAGACGGCGCCGCGTGTGACATTGTGGGGGGCGGGACGGTTCGGCTGTGGCCTTCTTCTCGGTGCTGCTTGCGAGCGATGTCAGCGATAGTACCATGGCGAGCCGTTCAGGGGGCGGCCCTGTCCCTCCCGCACGCCGGGCCTGTTCAGAGTTGCTTGGGCCGCGCCGTGACCTGTCACCCTATCCTATGCCCAAGCCAGTCCAAATATCCGAGCCCCAAGGTATTTAAAATCAGAGGGTGGCCCGCTCATGCTGCCAGCAGGGGGCACATACAGCAATGCCGGCGATGTGATAGGTCGTAGTGTCGCAGGTGCGCCTTTGCGGCCAGGGTCCTTGAGGGCCGGCCCTGATGTTGCGTGCGTGCATATTAAAGGAGTAGCCAGCCTGACGCAGTGGTGCATAGCGCCGAAGGTCCGCAGTCGCCGAGCAGAGTTGCCCGTGTCCTGAAATGTAGACATTCCGGACTTTGCGAGACTATTGGGAGTTGCGCACCCATGATTGACTCGCCTGCTGCCAGGACGATCCTCCGAGGACTCGTTGGCGAGCTGGGCCTCATGCCGCCGACCATACCTGGAGTTAGCTGAGGACGGACCCCGGAGCAGTCGCGGTCGCTCAGCACAAGCTCCGTCTGGTCGAGGGAACAAGGTCCCTTCTCGACCCGAGCACATGCAGGCTGCCCATCACTACCCGACAATGGATCGCTCCGGCTGTGTGGTAGCACTTCAGACCACGTCGAAGCAGATACCCTCTGTGACGTGTCATTGTTGAGGGTAGCAAAATAGGACCGTCCCAGTGGCGGCATGCTTGGGCAGATAGTCCTACACATTGGCCTGCCGATGTTGATGACGTTCGGCAATACCGTACCAACGAGCATCAAACCTTCCGAGAGTGCGCCCCGTACCGTGACGGGAACTGTCTGCCAAGTCTGACGGGGCCCGAGCCTCCCGGTGCGAATGCCTCAAGCATCGAGCCGAGGGCGTTGACCGGTGGTTGCGTTCTTCATGCGCTGAAGCTCATCATCGAGGTCATGATGCTCCTGCGATAGACACGTGTTAGCCCATGCGGGTGATGAAGCGTTGGTGATCACTCGAGCAGGTTGTCCTGTGGCCTGCAGGGCCCCTGACCAACCCGATTTACACACTGCGTGTAGCTGGGGCCCGCACGGCTTGCCCGTCGCTTGAGGAAGCAGAAGCAGACTGAGGATGATTCGCTAGGGAGGAAGTAGGGGAAGGAGAGTGTTCCCAGAGAAATAGAGTCCTGCATGGTGAAGTCAATGACGAACGGTATAGGTTCCAAAAGCGGAAGTACAGACTGGGCGAGTCGGGCTTTGACCTCCCGATCCGGGCTGGGAATCCCCTCACCTAGATGCGCGGCTCGGCCGCCCTATCAGTAGGACCAGTTAGATAAGCGCCCGGCCTGTTGGACAGGCGCGTGCCAGGCTCTACAGCCGAGCCGACAGGAGCCAGGTCGCGAGCGGTCTGTATGTGGCAGAGACCAGTCCGGAGATCGACGGCGCCCTAATGCATCCATAGCATGTAAGTAATGGTTCCCCAATCTCATACCGTAGGGGAAGGGGGGGGGGGGGGGCGGCATCACAAGTAGTCTGATCCACGTGACTTCTCAACTATGCGCTCCTATGTACGTCTATTGTCTTGGGGGCTCAAATAGACAGTAGTATTGCTCCTCAGGAGTAGTGTAGTTTGAGGGCCCTGTCAGGTACGGATCCGGAACAGGTGGCATACACGTTCACGGCTATGCGGCAACGTGGGCGCCTCGCGTCCGCAGAGCCTTGCATTATGTCGTCCCCGCTCCGTGTGACATACGATCTTGATCTCATCGGATGGATGGGGAGGATGCCTGACGTTGCACTGCAGGCAAGTTGACTCAAGTCCGTGCGTGAGGCTATCAGAAGCCACTAGAGCTTTGTAGGAAGATCTTCCCGCTCTCAGTCACGACGGTGAAAGGGAGAGGTGGGAGGGAGGTCAGGGGTTAGACGGCTGAGTTTATATCAACCTGAGAGACTGGCGGGCTTCGAATTTATGACAGGCGTTGTGCTTTCACTTTGGCCTCGCATAGCAAGAATGTATGATCCATCAGACGGGCCGTGAGATCACCCATCAAGTACATTCTTGGCTTGCATAAGCTTTGCACGACTCATATTCGTCCCACCAGAAGGCACGCCCATGCTATGGTCCGAATATGACTGTACAGGCAGGCTGAAATCGACACCCGGATACTTTCCGTGACGGGTAGTCGGAAGGGCATCTGAGCGTTTGATATGTTTCAGTCTTCAAGAAGGGTGATCATGTCCAGCTGACTGGGTATGAACTCTACCCCTCTACCTCTCTACCCCTATGGTCTATATACTGCTGTTAAGGTCGGCGTCGCGCCGGAGACGAGACCTTGCGATGCGAAAGGCCATGCTAGCATCGATACTGAAGCCGCCACGTGCTAGCAAGACCTGAGAAAGGTACCGGGATTTCCGCCTTGCGACTTGGGGGAGTACGAAATGATCAATCCTCTTGATGTGAATACGAGGAGCGGAGCACAAGGACACACAGGACTCGATCGGGACATGATATCTCCTCCCGCTTGGACCACAGACCGGGACCTGTTGCAACGACTGGACGGACCGGGAGGGAGGAAGGAAAGACGAATGGCGAGGAAAGGGAAGACACAGACACACACACACACACACACACACACACACAAGCACACACACACACACGCACATATATATATCCACAACTAAAAGGCCCAGGGCGGAGGATCAGTCCGTATCAGGAACAATTGATAACTTTCAAGATGACGATATCACCACCATCTCATCTTTTAGGTCTCGGAGGGAGGTGGGGACAGATCACACCAGAGAGGAGCTACCGCTACTTTGGAGGGAGGGGGGACAAAGAGAGAGACAGAGAGAGGGAGAGAGAGAAGAGGACGTATGTACATATCACGTCTCGGGACCGGGGGGCGGGGGCGGGATGAACCAACCCACCCTCACGACATCCAAGGCTGAACTGAACTGCCTGCCATGCAGTCATCACGGGCCGAACACCGGGGGAGGGGGATGGGCAGAAGGCCTTCAGAAAGCCCACCCGCTCAAAATACGAGGTTCATCATTCCACCGAACCAGTGTGCGTTCCCCCGAACGGGGCCAACAAGGCAGCCTGACGGGGCGGGTATGTAATTACAGCCCTTACCTACTGCCCACTTCCGGGCCCGGCTGGTGGCCTCTTCTCTTTGGGGGGGGGGGGGGGCCGGGCGTAGATACATCAGCACAACGCTCTGACAACTCCCTTCAGTATACCTGAGAGGGCTGACAGCCCGCTCCCCCCCCCCCTCCCTCCTCCTTGAGGCGAAGGGTCGGTCCCGTTGGCAGATCCTGACACCATCGTCCCAAGTAAGGGCAGTTTCGCGGTCTTGGCTATCCCTTAGCCCTCTTGGTCCCACGGCCCTCTGCTGCCAACTCGGCTACTGAACACTCAAGATTGCCGGGCGCGACCCTCTTTTTCTCTGGCCCAGACACGTTTGATGCCGGGCAGTCAGACACATACGATGCAAGTGTGATGATAAAATGCCGCCTTGGATTATGAGAAAGTCCGCCATCTCCACGTCCCGTTACTCCCGTACAAGACCCGTACAAGACAAGAACCCTGAAGAGGAATGTGACTGCCATCCGTTCATCGTCAAACATCAACAATCTCTTGTGGGAAAAAGGAAAAAAAATGAAGAGACCAAAAAAACAACGCGTTACGCTCTTGCATGCCGTGTGATTCCGGACAAGCCTTGTTCGTATCTCTTCATACTTCTGCCTTTCCCCCAGCACCCTCGGCCTGTGGTATAAACCTGCTGGCATATCCGTATGCTTCCAATCTTCGCCACGATATCACCTGAACATCTCCGTCCTCACGCCTCCCTCAACTCGCCATGTTTACCCTACCTCCAATGGAGGACCCAAAAAGCCAGGTCCCCTGTTTTGTTCCCCGCGGTCATAGCTTTCAGGTTCCATGGTGTTATCCAAGCCTGCCGACAATGCCGGTTGAGCATGGACAACCCCGGTTTTTCATTTGTTCCGAGGCCTCTTAGGTGGAGATCAGAGGCTCCTCCTGCTTGACCTCCGGCGCGGGTGCCGCAGGTTCCTCGGCAGCCTTGAAGTCTTCCTCAGGGGCAGCAGGGAAGTCGGATTCCTTGACGGACTGAGCTGGGGGCTGGGCAGAGGCCTGGCGGCCACGCAGCATCTGCTGGGCCTTGGAGGCGTAGTCTCCCACGAACTGCTTGGTTAACTCGGTGGCGTGGGCCGTATGCGTACCGGCGATCTGCCTAAACTGCTCGGTCTGGGCGTTGACGACGCCCTGTGCATTCTTAAGGTGGTGGTCGATGAGCTCCTGGTTGGTGGTGTAGATCAGAGGCACGGTGAAGAGGAGGGTGGTGGCGAGGAGCGCGAGACCCCAGTACGGGACGATCTTGACGAGCCAGTACGAGAGGAAGGCGCTGACGCAGACCTGAAGAGAGTGGTTGTTTGTTAGCCAGGGCTGGGGCTCAGGGGCCTAAGCGGAGGAGGAGGAGTGTGGTCTGCATACCGTGGCGGAAGCGCTGATGTTCTCGGCGAACAGGATGCGCTGGGACTCGATGACGATGAAGTTGACCAGCTCGTGGACATCGCCAATGAGGGAGTCGAGGGCCTCACGAGGGACGGTGTAGTACTTGCGAGGGCGAAGCTGGCTGGCAAGGCCGGTGTTCATGACCAGCTTGCCGGCAACCTCGGCGGCGATGGTGGTGCCCAGGACCATCCACGTAAGCCTGAAGCCCCATCGCACCACATCCAGGTACCTAACCGCGAAGATGAGGGTGACGACGGAGAGGTAGGCGATCGCGGAAGCACCTGCGTAGCTCAGCTGGTTAGTCTTCTCTGCCCTCGGGCTCCTATCTTGAGGGTTCCGGCCTTCCGTGTGCATCCGGATGGCCGGGGCTCGGGGATGCACGTACGAGGGTTATTCCACGACAGAAGCTCGGAGAAGAAGGAGTGATAGTGCGTCAGGGGCTGGCCGGTGGCAGTCGGGTTGGCGGGGGTCTGGCGAGAAGCCGCGAGGTTGGACAGCTCGGCGGTGGTCTTCTGGTGTTGGTCCTGGACCGTCTGGGCGACGGGGCCTGCGGAGGGACGGAGGTGTTAGCTTGCAACGTCAGTTAGGTAGGAGTTGAGGATCTGCATACCACTGGCAACAGAGTCGTAGGTGCTCTGGGCATCTGGGGAGGTGTTGTTAGCTTATCGAGGTGGCATGATGATGGGACCGAGGTCTGAAACACTGCGAGATTGTCAGCTTGTGCTTCGTCGGAGGGCCAAAGGCCATGGCCTGGGCCGAGGCAGATTGCATGGCAGGAGGGCGTGACGGCCGAAGGGATGGGGATGTCAAGATGCGAGACAGCTAGCTTACCTTACTAGCCTTCAGGGAGTCCATGGTGGAGGCACCGTTGGCGGTGTCGGCCATTTTTGGAAGAGGTGAGGTGATGTCGAGATAGAGATGGAGCACGTGCTCTGCTCTGGCTTGTGAGGAGATGCGAGCGTTGGTTGATCAGGAAGCCTAGGCTTGGATGGGTTTCTGGGGTCCTGAGGTTCTCTTTTGATGCGTAGGATGTAACAGGTTGGTTGTCTTGTCCAGGTGTATGGCAGCAGGAGGGAGGAGAGAGGTTGCAAGGGGGGAGGAAAAGGTGACGACAGAGAGGTGTGGTGTAGAAACGTATTTTTGCAGGCAGGTGTGAGGTGTTTGTTCCCTGTCGAGCAGGCCCAGGCCACAGGCTTCAGGCTTAGGCTTAGGCTCAGGCTCAGGCTCAGGCTCAGGCTCAGGCTCAGGCTCAGGCTCAGGCTCAGGCTCAGGCTCAGGCTTCTGGCTCGGATTCAGGTTCTTGCTTTTGTTTCCCGGCCAAGGCCAGTCAGTGACGCTCGGTGCCGTAATGTGGCGCCAGCACCCAGCTGCCCGCGGGTCTAGACGGTGGGGTCCACGTTCCAAGCTCTGTGGCTAGTGCTACCTGAGCTCTGGGAGCCCGCCAGTATAGTACATCGTACTTTTCGTCACCTGTGCGGCACCTGCAGTACCACTGTGACTGCGGTCAGTCTTGTGCTCTTCCCACTGTCAGGCGTCCGGTACACTGCACCGCGCCATTCACCATCATGCCATACATACATAAGCAAGTCTTCTCGACATTTCTGGAGAGACTCAACCGCCAGCCGCCGTCGCGACAAGCTCAGTAGCGCTTCCCCAGCTACCATGTAATCCGTGCCCACCCCGTCATAGCGCGGCACAGGTTCGTCATGGCGCTACCATCAGGATTAAGACCGGCCCGTCCTGGATGCCGCAGGAAAGGCCCAACCTGCTGGGACGAAATAATGGATCTTCCTCCATCGAGGGCTTGGACCATGCACGCATGGGGGAAGAAGAAAGCTAAGCTGGGTACCCTCTCCCCCCCCCCTCTCTCCCCCTCCGTGTTCGACATCGTCAAGGCGGGTGGGAAGGGAAGGGAAGAAGAGGCTGGTGATCATCGCTGCGTGACAACCCCCACCCGCCACAACCCTGTCATCCCAAGCTTGTCGTCACCCGGTCTCCCTCCCTCCCTCCCTCTCCCTCCTGGGCTTTGCGTTGCGGGATTACATGTGATTCCCCGACCAAAAGTCGTTAGCGCTCGCTCACCGTCCTTTGCGTGCAGAAAGACAACAAGCAGCAGATCCACCACAATATCTATCTGACTGCACATGATGAGTCCCTGATCTCTCTCTACTGTAGTAGGCCTCCCCCCCCCCCCCCCTTCGGCAGACACGATCAGCATCACAGAAAGAATCCGGGACGTCGGGAAGATCATCAGTCGTAGGGAGCTCACCCTCCCGCTCCTGTCAGTGAACGCCCAAGCACCGCACTCACCACAAAAGCCCGCCAGCTGTTATTGGCCTCTAGAATGCTGTCCATAGTAGAGAGCCATTCGAGAAAATTCTTGGTGTATGAGTCTCGAGTGTGTGTGTGTGTGTGAATACCCTTCTTGCTGGATAGACCCAGGCGGCTAGGCTCTGCGTCTGCGCGTAGGCACTTCGGAACTATGCGAGAGAGAAGGAGACTGAATGAAATAGGCCCGCACTCCCTGGACTCGAAGGCGTAGGCTCTGTCTGTCTGTCTGTCTGTCTGTCTGTCTGTCTGCCTGTCCCCCCTAATTCTATATTCTCTTTCCATCGTCTGGAAAGGCCTGGCAGGAACTCTAGACTCACCGAGTCCAAATATTTCCCTCTCCGTCCCTTCTTCTTCTTCTTCTTCTTCTTCCTTCTTTTTGGCTTTGGGGAGGAGGGTGGGGGGGGGGGGGGGCGCGCTTGATCCTGAACAAATCCTTGCCCGGCGGGCCTTCGATAGACCTAATTGTGATCGCCCGCTCCAGGCATGAGATGCCCGCCATCTTGCAACCCTTGAGACCCTTATCTCTTGTATACGATAATTTCGGGAGGCTGATCACCTGTCTATCGCCATGTAGCCATGTAACGGGCAAGACGACGAAGACATGCTTCTGTTCTGCACGGATCGCGGCGCTCCCCCCTTGTCCCCCTTTTTACGTCTCAAGTTCTAACCCTGATAGCCTATGTTCTGTTCACATGGCGTCGTCCTGCATAGGAAGCTACCCGAGTATGATGATGATGGTAATGGTAATGGAAAGAAGATATATTCTCATTCCCAAATTCTACGGTAGACCCAAACGATAGGTATGGTATGGTGTGGGTTAATGTAATGTAGTGTGTGATCTAAAAACTCCGCCTGTTGCATCGCAAACGATAAGCAACATGGAAATATCTTTCCCAATCCCTTTGAAAATGCCAATGTGTAATCTAATGCCTTGGATGAAGTGCGTTGTCGAACTGAAGCCAAACGAGCCCACACAAATTGCTCATCCACCCTTTCCCCCCGTGGAAATGATAATCTTGATTTGATTGAGCGCCAAAGCTAGCCAGCCAAGGACAGCTTTCTGCCTCTATTCCCACAGCTCAGACGAGAAGGCTGTTGATTGTACGGCGCTGCTCAACCGGGGATTTGTGAATAATTCAATGGCAGTAGTGAGAGTCGAGTCATGTTGATGAGGTGCTTGCGTGTATGATCATAGGTGTGGTTGTAGCCAGTCTTGCCGAAAAAAAAAAAAAAAAAAAAAAAGACACCGCAGGTATCCAAGCGGTCGAGAATAATTCCAAACAGTACCCACCTATAAGGGACCGATTTCATGTAGGTGGCGGAACATGCTCGTGCCGGCCCTTATCTCCTCCACCCCCAGAAGCCTCCACCGCCATTCGATGTTGCAGTGGGCGCGGGCGCGGGCGCGGGCGCGGGCGTAGCTGGCGCGGTGGCCTTAGCAGCCGCGGCAGCCGTCTCGGCGGCAGGAGACGTGAAGCTCCTGAACATGCCCATAACTCCTTGCTGCTGCTGTTGAGCGTCACCCGGCGGGTGCAGATGCTCGCCAGCGACGCCGAGCGACCTGCGCAGCTGCTCGAGCTTCTGCCTCGCTTCCTCCGCCTCCTGCTTCGCAACGGCCTCTGCGGTCTTCGCCTGAACGAGCTCCAGCAGCAGCGCTTCGTGCTCGTTCGCCGGGGGCGCAGCCTGCGCCGCCAGGTTTGTAGCTGAGGGCGCCGCGTCATTCGCACTGGTGCCGAGGAGCGAGGAGGTCCGCTTGGTGACCGAGATCTGCGATGGCGTCGACTGGCTCCTCCCGAGCTTGAGCTCCCGCAGACCCGGCGCGACGGACTTGGTGCTGGGATTTCTAGACAGCCAGCCAGCTCCAGTCCCGCTGCCGTCGATGCCGGCAGAGTCTGAGGCCCGCACGCGCATGCCGTGTATCTGCTTCTCGAGGCGCTGCTTATCGGTATGGAGGTTTCGGACATGTGCGTGGCTCTCCCGGAGCTGGTCCTTCATGTTGGCAATTTCCTGCTCGAGGTCTACCGCGCGGCGGTTAGCGTCTTGCGACTTGGACATCTCGATCTGGAGCTGTTCCTTCGTGCGGGCGAGCTCGTCGCGCATCTGGGGTTTGGTTTGTGTGATCGATGACCTCCTCCTGTTCCCGTCGTCCCCGAATCTCCCCTCCACGCTATCCAAGAGGTCTGACAGGGGCCCATCGTGCGTGTTGACCCCATCAGGTCTTATTGTCGCATCGCTGTCACCGCTGTGCGATGTGATGACGGTCTCGCTGCTCGCTTGTCTCCTAATGCTGCTGAGGAGCGACCTCACCGCCTTCCGGTCTTCATCGCGTTCTTCTCGTTCCCGCTGCAGCTGGTCGGCCAGGAGGGCATGCTGTCGCTGTAAATCGCTCAGGGCGGTGAGGAGGTCTTCGATCTGGGTGTGGAGGTTCCTGCTGTCGGAGTTGTGGGCCAGGAAGGCGACCTTGGAGTCGCGCCCGAGGGCCGAGGGATCCTCGGCTGTAGAGTCCCTGGAGATGGAGG
Source organism: Endothia cerciana (assembly GCA_026119935.1). Classification (NCBI taxonomy): domain Eukaryota; kingdom Fungi; phylum Ascomycota; class Sordariomycetes; order Diaporthales; family Cryphonectriaceae; genus Endothia; species Endothia cerciana. The sequence continues at coordinate 796,937 of JALRMH010000010.1, forward strand.
TGGCGTCGGTGGAGACGGTGCTCAGTACGCTGGCTGCGGACGACGTCGACGAGGAGCTGGCTTCCATGGAGTTGAGGGTGGACGCCAGGCTTTGTTTGGATGCGCTCCTCTTCAGCATGCTTAACGGTCTTGAGGCAGCACCAGGGGTGAGGCTCGAGGTTGAGTTGTTGTTGTTGTTGTTGTTGTTGTTGTTGTTGGAGGATGCTTTGAGGGATGTGGTGGAGTTGGCCCAGAGGCGCCCGAGGAAGCGGGCTGCAGCGTTAGTAACTTCCGAGGACCCTTCCGCATTGGCGCTTGGGTGGTTGGGTGGATGGGTCAATTGGCTCTCCCTGTACCCCTGCTCAAGCGCCGCGAGTCGTTCCCTGCTGACGACGGGCGAGAGGCTGACAAAATCGGACACAAATTCGTCTGCGTTGTACTGTTATTCGTTGGTTAGTACTGCACAGACAGTTTTGGCCCCGAGGGAGGAGGGGAGTTACATGATAGGCGTCCCATAGGCTGCGGCTCAGGAGCAGCTGCAGGACATCCCCCATCTCGGTCAAGGCAAGGATCCTGGGTTGATTACGCCTCATAAGCGAAAGAGCAACCCGCATAATGGTCTCGGATGCACCCTCGGCGAAGATCACATCGTAGATACCTGGTTCCTGTCAGTTGTGCACGCCCTGACAGGCCGCGGACCCAGAAAACTTACGAAACAGCATGGGCAGGGGGCACGTGACGGCGAAGAAGGAAAGGAACCATTGTGAAACGTATGCTGGGTCGACCTGTAAATCGTCCAGATGGTCTGATAACGCGGGCAGGTTGTCTCGAAGCAGTTCTCGGAATTCTTCAGCAGTTTCTGTCAGTACATGCAGGCTCCAAGATCTCCAGACGCGCAACAAAAAATGTCTCGTGTCGAAAACCCTGCCGAGGACGACCAAGGTTTGGGCCGCAGGGAGGGAAAACGCATCACTCACGGTAGATCTTGACGTGCAGTCCGTACAGGTCCGGCAGGAAGGAAGACCTGAGGTCATACTGCTCCATGAGCCTGACTCGTAGTTAGCATCCGGATCATCTCTTCACCTCCGCAAAGCTTGAGCTGGAAAATCGGCACACGGCGACGGCTTACTTGACCAAGACGCAGAAGGCCTGCTTGTCGCTCATGTGCATCAGGAGAGGACCGACCAGCAGGGCAAGGCCCTGGCAGTACCCGATCTTCTGGTCGTACAGGCTGTAGCACTTGAGGACGCGGCCCAACATGCGCTGCCCGTCGCCCTCGGGGTCGCGGAACATCTCGACACCAGGAAAGCTGCGCCCGAGATCCTTCCCGATCAGGCCCTCATACGGGCTCGATTCGCCGGTGAACCTCTCGAATGCATCCTCGAGCGTCGCGTCCCGCGCCAGGGACATGCTCTGCCAGACGACGCCACGGAGCGGGGGCGGGATGCCCTTCCGGATCTTGTTGGCCAGCAGCGTCGGCAGCCGCGCAGCGGTCTGCTGGTAGTCCTTCACAAGGGCCGCGTAAAACTCGAGGTCCGTCATCGGGGGCGGTGGCAGCATCGAGTACCGCAGGGGCGCGGGCTGCGGCCCTTGGACCATATCTCGTAGCTGCGCCATCGAAGGGGGCCGCGGCCTTCGTGCAGACTGCTGAAGCTTCGTGGTGGTCTGTACCTTTACGCTCTTCGGGTTCGTAGCCAGCCTGTCGTTCTCCTGTTCTAGTCGGGCCAGCAGCATAGCAGTAGTCTGCGCAACGGAGGCCCTGTCAGTACCTGTAGACAGGACAACAAGAGCGTCCGGACCTCGAAGGACCCAAGGCAGAAAGGTTCAACCCACATCTTCCTCGTTGTCCTTAGACTCGGCGTCCTCCGTCTTCTGTAGCCCCTCCCAGTCCACCTCCTCGTCGTCGCTCTCCTCTGCTTCAGCGCCGTTGATCGTCTTGCTGTCGTCGTCGGCACCCTCAAGCTCCTCCTGCAGGTTCAGCTTCAGGCTGCTGCCCGGTACGGTCGTGACGGGGCTCAAGGCCTCATTAGGGTCGAACGGCGAGCTCAGGGGGCTGCGGGTGGTTGCTGCGGACCCGGGGCTCAGCGTGTTCCTAGACAAGCTCCTCCTGTCCTGTATCGTGGCGCCGTTCGGCGGGAGGTCGGTGTTGAGAGTCAGCTGCCTCGGCGGCTCGGACAGGCGGACGGTGACAAGGGAGTCGTGCTCGGCTCTCCGCTCGATGGTGCTGTCGTGGGGGTTCGAGCTGCTTCGCTGGCGGGTCTGCTCGGAGGTGGTGGGAGAGGGGACGGCGGTCGAGCTCGAGAGTGAGGAGGCATGTTTATGCTGCTTTGGGCCAGGCCCGACACCACCAGTAGGGCTGGTGGTCTCCTGGTCGGCCTCCATCGGGGAAGGAAGGGCAGGCTCCCGACCCGAGCCTCGAGGCTGCTACTCGAACGACAAGTTGGTACGCCGAGGAAAGGGATCTGGTCGGGCAAAGGGCTGAGACTGGAATGACGGGATTGGGGGGGGGGGGGGGGACCTGTGAATCGAGCCCGACGGACCTCCAGCTAGAGGAAGAAAAAAAAAAAGACAAGGCAGGGTTCAAAGGCGGAGATTCTGGGCCGGGTATTTCGAGAGACCGGGTCCGGTGTGAGACAAGACAGAGAGAGTCCTGTCCTTTTTGGGTATGTTGGTAATCTGGGGGGAGGGGAACAGGTCCAGTGTGGGCTTGGTCGAGGTCGTCGTCAATGCACCTTGGTCGATGTCGGTCTTGCCTGCTGCCTTGACACGGAGACTGGGCAGGGGGGAGGGAGGGGTGGTGAGAGCCCAGGGCCAGTACGGTTTATTTACTCTTGACCACGAAACCGGGCCTCTCCTGGCGGTCGCGTTCAGCGCCGGGGCCGCAAGGTCGGTGTGGACTGGGGAGCAGGTGGGTATCGCCCGCCGTGGCTGCTGCTGCTGCTGCTGCTGCTGCTGCTGCTGCTGTCTCTCTTTTTTTTCTTTTCTTTCTTTCTTTCTTTCTTTCTTTCTTTCTTTCCTACCTCCTGCTGCCCCTTCCCTTGCAGGGGTGTATGCCAAGCGAGTCGAGGGCTCAAGACGACCCGAAGGAAGACGGGTCGTATAGGAGCCAGCTGGCTTATGAGAATGTCGATCGGAAGGGGAGTAGTCTGTGTCCCCTTCCCTCCTCCCCCCTCTTCTCGATGATGCCCGTCGTGTAGTCACGGTGTCGGGTCGGTAGGACGATCGCTCAGGCAGAGGAGGCGAGAGGGCCCAGCGGTCCTCGTCGTCCTGTGTCTCATACAGTGGGCAATGAAGAAGTGGTGAAACAAGACAGATGGAGTGTCTGGGGGCATGTAGGTCGACCCGCCCGCAGCAGGTTTTCGAAACCCTCGGCCGTTGATACGATAAAAGCCTCCAAGTCTCAGAATGACGAGGCCGTCAAGAAATAAATCTACCGGGTCTGGGGAGCTGGCCGGCCACGGTTCTGGCAGAGCCCTCTTCCTAGTCAAGGGAGCGTGCTGTTGGTCTGGTCTGTCCTGGTCTGTCCTGGTCTGTCCTGGCCTGGCCTGGTATGGTCAAGGGTTGTTGAATTATGGATTCACGGCGGCCAGCCAGCAGTGGACCGTGGAGAGATGGACGTGGGAAGTGGGTACCATCGATCGAAGTCAGCTTGGAAAGAATGGACTGGACCGAAGGGCAACGAATGAGTGGGCTCGATCCCCAAGCTGGGATGGGGGGTGCCCGACAGAGAGGCAGGTGGGCGGCCCAGGTCGAGGGACGACAAGGCGCGGTGAGGAGGAACGGACAAGAACATCCAGGCCGAATGGAAGACGTGAGATGATAGTCGCGTCAGTGGTTCATGCATCTCTCCTTACCTCGCGCGCATCATTGGCCAATCCCCCCTGCGGCGCGACAGGGCTCGGCCGGGGCCCACACCTCCTTTTCCCCTGCCACATTGGCTTGAAACCATAGATTCGAACCTCTCTGCTGCCGCCGCCGCAGCTGCAGGCCAAGACCTCCTGGGGTCCAGAAGCCACGAGCCCTGCTGATAGCGAGAGAGAGAGAGAGAGAGAGAGAGAGAGAGATGGTCTCTCTCTCTCTCTCCAGCTGTTTGTCGTTACGAGGTTCGGACTACTGTCGAAACATGATAGCCCGCTGAGCCGGGCCCCCCCCCCCTCCCCCTTAGTTGATCTCCAAAACCCCCCGGCCGGGCCCATCCCATTGGTCCTCAGCCACTCTGTCAAATGCCTGTGGCCGTTTACGTGCGGCCGGTGCCTCTATAGCCTGCCTCACCATGGCACGGGTACCCCACCCCGTTTACCTGGCCTGTGTAAGGGAGCAAGGGCTCGTCCCGCAGGCGATTCGACCTCGTACGTAGGTAGCCTTCACTATGACGGGACGGGCCCCCAACTGTTCTCCTGCGATATCAACCGTGATTACAGTATACAATACCATGGATGGCCTCTCCCAGCGCAGGCGGGCAGCGTCGCGCGGAGTATGCCCACCAGCTGCCGGGCCACACGGTCCCGCGTCCACGTATCAAGGGCTATGCCAGCGGACCGTGGAGTCTTCCAGAACAATGCACCGAGCCCCGTGCCCTGGCCTCTCCTCACTTCGATCATCTCCGGGTCGGGACAGCCTTCATCTCTCTCGTCATCGCCACTCGCCTGTCGTACATACCTCCCTCGGCCTCCCTCTGGACCAGCCACCCTGGTGCATACACAAAAGTCTTGTGGAAGGGGGGGGGGGGGCGGCCGGGCTGAGGGGTTCGTTGGAGGCCACTTCCGGACCCCCAAAGCCAGTGGTCGAACCGTTTCTTCACTGGAATTAATTGTACGCAACTTCTATGGTGTGGTCCCCCCCCCCCTGTCAGCCCAGCGGGTTAGTCATTTTTTTCGTCAGTGGCCCCTGGATGTGGAGACCCCTGGTCCCTGCGCCGATGATCGTCACGGTTCGTGGGACTCTAGACGTCAGTTCATCATAGATTCAGGCGTCACAGCCGGGCCGCCGTTCAAGACCTCCCCCACGGCCACCCAAGTTTCATAACGTTTCCCATCAACGCCTGCGGGTCGGGTGAGGATGCCTAGTGGTGAATGGTTGTCATAGTGCAGGATGACGTATGACCTATTGGATATGCCACGCAGAAGGGTCGGGTCGCCATTCTGGTCTTGTCGACTTCTGAGGTGATAGGCTGTCCTTGCTCGAAAGACTCTACCAAGGCGAGGCCGCGGCCTCTTTTTCCGACCACCTCCTCAGCCCTACAGGTCTTTTAAGTCAGCCGCCATATAACCATCGGATGAACACCATAGCTACAGTGCTATGGCAGATACTGGGAATGAGATGAGCATTGACATTTGTGGTGTCGGAGCGTATCTGCCTCGCCATGCTCCCCCACCGTCTAATACTATACATACAAGAATTCACCATATTTGTACATGGCAGAGGCATTCTGTTCTGCACGCATACAAGAAGAAGCCTGGGCAATTGTGCAATCCACCTGTTGGTTTTCTAAGATGGCCCAGCTCATATCCAATGCTGCCACCCCACACACCCCCCCCCCCAAAACCCACCCCGGACTTACGACCTATGCCTGGCCAACTTGTAAGACGTCATGTCAACAGTCCAGCGTTTAACGACAGGATGCCGCAATATTTCACACTTGGGTATCAATTTTTCTTGCTTGCTTGCTCGAAATCATTATGTGGACATCGACGGTTGCGTCGAAGCTGGTCCTGGTACTGTCGCCATTTGCGGCGTCGTCTGATGAGCCGACGACACCGGTGACGGAGCCGAGTTCGCCTGCATCTGGCCCTGTGCTGCTGCCATGTTCGCCAAGCGCTGCGCGTGCTGCGCCGCCATCGCTGGGTTCGGGCCGCCCGGTCTCGGCTGTGGTCTGTAGACCGGCTCCTTCGTCGGGTCGATACCGGGGAACAGCGTGTGTAGTTTCTTGTACAGCTCTTTCATGTATGCGTCCCTCTCCTCGCGGTCCGCACTGCCATCGACCTTCTCTGCATCTGAAGCCGACGGCATTGGGCGCAGTTTGAGCTTCGTGTTCAGAGGCGGCGCCGAAAGGATCATTGGTGCTGGCTGACGTGGGACGCCTGGCTTGTTTGTCGTCAAGCTCGCCAGATACCCAAGGTTTGCCTGTAGTCTCCGGAAGACTCTGTATCCCGCTTGTCAGTGCCGGGAACACACAAGAAAAGGACAAGCCAAACCAAACCAAAGAAGGAAAAAAAAAAAAAAAAAAAAACACGTACTGGCTGTAGTCTTGATCAAACGCTTCCTCTTCCTCTTTCTTTTCCTTCTGCTGGTCCGGCCCCAGGCCACTAGCCGCATTTGCTGCCAGCTCTTTCCGTATCTCCTCCAGACTGTTCTTCAGGTGTATGACTTCAAAGAGGAGCTCCGTGTTGATGTCTAGCAGCAGACCCATCCTCTCCTGGTCACGAGCTTGCGTTCCCGGGCTGACCGGGGTCGAGCTGCCATTCACGGCTGCTGACTGTCCCGTCGAAGGGAACGTGGGCGTCTGAGGGGTCGTTATGCTGTTGGCCGACGGCGGCGCCGGCGTGGGTGTTTGGTTCTGCGGAGTGCCCTGAGGATTCTGTGGTGTCCCGAACGGGCCCTGCTGCTGACTCTGGTTCGGTGTCCCTTGAGAAACCGAGAATTGACGTTGGTGGTTTGGCGTGCCCATGCCAGCTTGGTTCTGCTGCGCCTGGTGCATGCGCTGCATCATGATCTGCTGCTGCTGCTGCTGCTGCTGCTGCTGCTGCTGAGGGTTCATTCCAGCCGCATTCATGGGATAGCCGCCCATTGAGTTGGGCATCATGTAGCCGGGATTGAACTGGCCCTGCGGGGCTGCTGTGGACGGTATGTTGGGCCCATATGGTGAGCTTGTGAAGGGAGGTTGGAAGCCCACTGTAGATCTCGTCAGCTGAGACCCTCATCGAAAGTAGGTTATCATCGCGACGCATGAGAGCAAAGGCAGATCCGTCGCCAAGGACAGGGAAAGAGGCCTGCGCCACTGAGACAAGACGACGCCACCTCATCGGGGGCGGAGCACCCTAGAGACGTGACACGACGCTTGTGAGGCAGAACGAGAGATGAAAGGCCAAGCCGTAAGAGATGGGGCCATGGCTTGTGTGACGTGGGGGAAAGGGGGGGGGGGGGCAGAAAGGATAGACTGACTCTGGCCGTTGGCGGGCATCTGCGGCATGGCGGTATTTTGCATCATTCCTGCAGGACCGGCAGCTCCGGGCATCATGGCACCGGGATTGGGAGCACCAGGAAAGGCACCTCCTGGCCCCATGGGGTACTGTTGGTTATACATCATCTGCTGCTGAGGCTGGTTAGGACCAGGGCCGGGCTGCATCTGAGGATTCTGACCCGGTGGGGCACCACTGAATGGTTGTCCTGCAACATTGCCGTAACCATAAGGAGCCGAGTACATGGCTCAAGGTGCTAAGGAGGGGGAGGAGAAACCGGCAGCGAGCCGAGGAGGGAGTAAGGGCGGCTTGGGAGGCGCCGGTCGATGAGGCGATCAGCCCCGATTAGGAAGGGCGTGTTGATTTTTCAGGTACGGGACCCGTGACCGTGCGGCTAGCTGTCTTGTGAGGATCGTGTGGGGTACCTAGAATCTCAAGCGGTCCGGACAGGGAGGGGTACCACCGTCGACAAACAAACCTGCTTGAGGAGGCTTGAACGGAAACGGTGCCGGGCCGCGTGGGACAGGTGATGTGACGGGGCGAGCGTGGATCCGACCAATATGAGTGACGATGTACAGGGTGTATGTAGGGTGTACAGCGGCAAGTGCTTGTCCGCCGCGGATACAACCTGGTGACGAAGACGTGCCTCTTCTCACAAAGACTCCCAGGCCAGGACTGGCGGACACGACGGTAGCAGGCCAAGTCGGGGCGGGATTGGCGAAAGTACCTCGCAGGTCGAATGTCAAGGAATGTGTCCACGGGGTGACAAAAGAGGTGTGTAAGTGTGTGTGCGTGTGTGTGCGTGTATGCGTGTGTGTGTTGTGTGTGTGTGTGTGTGTGTGTGTGTGTGTGTGTGTGGTGATGTCGGTGCCTGACAGTTTGGCCCCCCCCCCCACACAGAACGGGACGGCCGGGGTATGTGGAGGCGAAACACCAAACAAATGACAGGCAGGCAGGCTCCTGGAACTGGATCCCGATCCCCGGGATCTTCCCTCTCACAGGTCCTCGTCCTCCTACCTGCTCACCCTGCTCCGGGCTGGGGTGCAAGGAGATTGGGCGTGAGCTGACAGGCAGGAGAAAGGCGCGGCGACACCTTGGGTTGACGTCGACCGATGATGACTGGCAGCTGACGGGGTGGGCCAGAGACGGGGGGTGAGATCTGAGGGGGAGTGAGGAGCGGCACGCCAGCCAGACAGCGAGCCAGACAGCCAGACAGCCAGACGGCCAGACGGCCAGACAGCCCAGTCAATAGTTCGCCTACCGGTAGGCAGGTAGGTGAGAGGCAAACCCTGGAAGAGGAGATGAGGGTCAGACGCAGACGTCTTGCCCTGGCCTGGCCTGGCCGGTAGTCAGGTACCTCTCGAACTTCGGGTGTCAAGAGGTCTCGGGGTCCGAGGCTGACCCAGGCTCGGGGAGGCCACCCAGGTACGAGGTGATCCCCCAAGAGGCGCGAGGGAGACAAGATCGTCGAAGGGGGTGTGGGTGGACCAGTGCCACAATGGTCGACGAAAGCAACAACAGCGAACCTAATCTCTGGACCGGCCTCGGGAGGGAGAGAGGGGGGTGGGTCGTGGGTACGGGGAATGCTGAGGAGGTGGGAGTGGGAGCTAGGCCTGGGCCGGATGCAAGGTTGCGCCTCGATACGATGCAAGATCGGGGGGGGGTGGGAATCGACAAGATGAAAGGAGGAGAGGTACGGAGTACAAGATACAACGACGCCCTGAGCGATGGGGGATGGGGGATGGGGATGGGGGATGCGGATGGGGACGCGTTGCTGTGCTGCGCTGTGCTGTGCTGGCGCGGTCGGTTGGTCGAGAGCGCGAAGGAGTGTTTTGAGTCGTTCGATTCACTCCGGTTCTGGCACGACGGGGGGCACCTGGGGGGGGATCCGGGTAAACCTAGAAGGGGGGGACCTTCGAGCTGGGGGAGGCAAGGCAGACTTTTCTTTTTCTTCTTTCCTTTTTCTTTGGGGCTGAACTGAAGGGGGGACGCAGCTGGGGACCTGGGACGGTCGCCGGAAATGTGGGCGTTCGTTTTTGCTTAGCTGGCGATTACGCTATCCCGGTCTCGGTCTAGATCCCAGACTTCCCAAACGGCCTCGCAGACCCGCATTCTGCAACCTCACTGCCATGGTGCCTCCCCTGGTGAGAAGCATGTCCTACACAGGTCGACCCCCTAGCTGAAATCTGGTGGAACAACGCAGGAGTTTCCCTGAAGCTCTGCCGTCCTCCTCTATGGGCCGCCATACAAACCGCCATCCAGATATGAAGTGCCCCCGATCGCGTGGACGCGGCCGGCTGGAGCACTCGAGCCTGGCCTGGCCATGACATGATGCAGCTGTCCTTGCTGCGCTGCCGTGTCCCGGTAGCACGCGCAGGTGAGGTGGAGGCTCTCGAGAGGCCCGCTGGCTGGGAGCACCCGTGCCGCGCCTCAGAGGCATGGGCCCAGACGTGCCGGACCCAAGCACCAGGCAGCCACGAGTGTGTTACGCGGTGGCCCGCATGTATTATCAGGCATCTCCGATATGCATAACATGGCTCCCTGGCGGAACCTGGAACTATCCACAAGTCTGTCCTCTACCCAAGATGCGTCCCATACGAGGAATTCCCGTACACCACGCCCAGGAACTCCCTCGCGATGAACGTGCCCGTCCTGTTCGAGGGGTGCAGCTCGTCATACCACAGGAACGTGTCCAGCGGCCGCGGCTCCGCCGTGCAGGCCGAGTTGTTGTCCGCGTCGCAGTGGTGGTAGAACCCCGTGGCGTTCGCCGGCGGGTCCAGGTACGCCGCCGGGCTGTGGTAGATGTCCGACAGCAGGCTGTTGACGTCAAAGATGTCGATGGCCGCGCCGGGCCACCGCGCCCTGACCAGCGCCTCGTAGGCGACGCCGTAGTCGAAGAGCCGGTTCACGAGCTGCGTGTACTCGAGTATCTTGTACTGGTACTCCGTCTCGTTGTAGAGCGTCTTGTTCGTCCAGTACTGGTTGTCGCCCGCGCCACCGCTGCTCTGCGCTGCGTACATGGGCGCGTACTGGAGGGGCGCGGTGTTGAGAAGCACGAAGCGGCGGCCGCCGGTCGAGTAGATTGTGTCGAAGACGGACCACACGCAGTCGATGTAGGTGGTGATGTTGGTCTGCCCACGGCCAGTCAGTCCCTGACCCCCAAGAGGCTTGGCTATGGGGGTGGAGGAGGGGGGAGACCTACCCCCGGGGCCTGCGAGTCCGACAAGAAGGCGCCATAGCCCAGGTCATTGGTCCCAATCCACAGCGCATACACGGTGTTATCCGCCGTCCTGTTTGTGTACAGCGTCTGGGCGCCCACGTCCGCCACGAAGCTGGGGAGCTCGTTATCCGCGACCGAAGGGAATGGCGCGTCGATGGAGCTGAAGTACCGCGAGATGATCTCGTTGCTGCAGGTGGCCCCGCTGATGGCGTAGTCGAAGTATGCAACACCAGCGTACTCCTGGACGAACTGGCCCCAGGCGAGGCCGCCCGAGGCACCGACGTTGGACTCCGGCTGGATGGTCCCGGCGGGCGGGGGGTTGCCGTCGTTGCTGATGTAGTAGCTCAGCCGCCCATCGTCGGTGTAGCTGTCACCGAACGTGACGAGGTTCGAGAATGGCCTGCCGGCACAGGAGGCTCCTGCGGTGAGCGCCACCACCGCGCTCGCGGCGAGGAGAGTCGGGGACCGCATCTTGTCTCGGGGGGGGGGGGAGGTGGAGGGTATCACTTGCTCACAGGTCGAGGAAGGGTCGGATTACAAGACCCTTACGGCAAGCCACAAGCAGAAACGACGGGATACACCGGAAGACGGCCATCGTGCTGGCATCTGCGCGGGTACCTGACCAGGAATATATATAGTTACAGCTAGGCCGGGGGGGGGGGGGGAAGCAGTCGAAACCATGACGCCTCCCGTTCATCCGAATGTTCGTGCAGGCGAGAGACGGGATTGAGGGGCATCTGCGGAGTCGGTCACAACAGTCCTTCGTCCACACGGCAATGCGCCTAGCCGAGATCAGATAGTTCACCAGAGCAGCCCGAAGTTTGTACGGCGGCGTGGGGAAAATAAAGCCGCTGATGCAGTTCGCGAATGGCAGGCGAGGTAGGCCTACCCACGCCTATCCGGTCTAGCCCCCCCGGAGGAAATGTGTCCTAGAAATCCAGAGGAGGATCCGACGACTGCCATCAAGCCGGAGGAATCTTCCCATCATTGGTGGCTTGACTGGGCCTGGCCGACACGATACAATCAGGCTGAATGTTGCCAATTGACCCGGGAATCCGGTCAGGCGTGGTTGCCCTGGATAGACTTGTGCATCTGCATGCCGGCCCATGGCTCGAGATCCGAGGATGGCGTTCAGGTCTCTGCCCATGGTCTAGGAAGCTATCGAGAGCTCAAGATGGTTGTCAGCAGAGAGAGGCCCTCTTCTGAACGCCCACCTCCCTCGCGCACCGGGCAAGGTGTACCGCCTCTGTGCCTTTCTCTTTGCTGCCTTCCACGTCGCTCGTCCACCCAGTGATGGGTAGGAAAGAGGAGGGAGGAGATCGTCCATGTGTCCATACAGAGTAGGAAATGACGTCGTGATGAGCTCCTGAGAGCCTGGACCCGGAGGAGGGGCCGGCTGACGAGGCCCGGCGGCAGGTGGGGCCCTCGACCTCCGGACTCGGAGCCGAGCCGAACCGGAACCTCAGCCAAACCTTCAGACTCATCGATATTGTTTTGGTTTTTTTCCTGGCTGTTATCGTGTGTGACTCAAACCCTCAGCTCATCCCCCCTTACAAAACATTGGAACCCACCACCTAACCAGGCCCGTCCTCGCATCCCTGTGTACATACTTTTTCAATCAGACACAGGGCAAAAAAAAAAAAAAAAAAAAAGGCTCAGCAAGGACCCCCGACCGCTGCACCGCGCAGCCTCTCCCCTCCCCCCAGCATCTCCCACCATGTGCCCGTTCGACCTCTCGACCTGCGCCCGCCCCAACATCCTCCGCCTGCAGCCCTACCGCTGCGCGCGGGACGACTACAAGGACGACGGGCACAACATCCTGCTGGACGCCAACGAGAACGCCTACGGGCCCCCCCTCTCCCCCGGCGCCGGCGCGGCGGGGGGGCTCGACCTCCTCGGCCTGCACCGCTACCCGGACCCGCACCAGCACGGCCTGAAGCGGCTCCTCTGCGGCCTGCGCAACACGCACGCCCACACGGCGCGGGACCTGACCCCTGAGAACCTCTTCGCCGGCGTCGGCAGCGACGAGGCCATCGACGCCCTGCTGCGGGCCTTCTGCGTCCCGGGCCGGGACACGGTCCTGGTCTGCCCGCCCACGTACGGCATGTACTCGGTGAGCGCCGAGGTCAACGACGTCGGCCTGGTCAGGGTCCCGCTCCTGCCGGCGCCGGGCTTCCAGCTCGACGTGCCCGCCGTGCTCGCCGCCCTGGACGGCGCGCCCTCCAGCCACGTCAAGCTCGTCTACCTCTGCTCCCCCGGCAACCCCACCGGGTCCCTCCTGTCCAAGGACGACGTGCGGCGCGTCCTGGAGCACCCCACCTGGAACGGCATCGTGGTGCTCGACGAGGCGTACGTCGACTTCGCCCCCGAGGCCGCCAGCCTCGCCGAGTGGGTCGCCGAGTGGCCCAACCTCGTCGTGATGCAGACCCTGTCCAAGGCCTTCGGCATGGCCGGCATCCGCCTGGGCGCCGCCTTCGCCAGCCCCGAGGTCGCCGGCCTGCTGAACAGCCTCAAGGCCCCCTACAACGTCTCCTCGCCCACCAGCGCCCTGGCCTCGTACGCGCTCTCGGCCGGCGGGCTGGCCGCGATGCGTGCGAACCGGGCCAGGATCGTGGCGCAGAGGGAGAGGCTGGTGCGGGAGCTGCCCCGGGTCCCCGGCGTGGGGAGGCTGAGGGGCGGCACCGCGAGCAACTTCCTGCTGTACGAGATGCTGAACGGGCACGGGTCGCCGGACAACAAGACGGCGCTCGCGGTCTACGAGGGCCTCGCCGAGACCAAGGGCGTCGTGGTGAGGTTCAGGGGCAAGGAGCACGGGTGTGAGGGGTGCCTGCGGATCACCGTCGGTACGGAGGCGGAGTGCACGAGGTTTTTGGACGCCATCAGGAAGACCTTGGCGGAGGTCAGGGGTACAGATACGCCCAAGGACGAGGAGAGGCGGGAGGAGGAGGCGAATGGGGTTGTTGCTTAGATGGACCTCTGCCGGCCGAGGACACCTGCCGGGGGCGACGGGTCGGGTAGACAAAAAAAAAAAAAAAAAAAAAAAAAAGAGAGAAAAAAAAAAAAGGGAAGAAGTATAGAGCTCATGATCTCTACATCATGTGGATCGGATCACACCACCGCGTTTCGTAAGGGGGCGGCGGGATTGCAGCGACAACTGGAGGTATCTGATTTATAATTCCTGTATATTATGGTCCAGCCTGCAACGCCAGGTATGCCAGTGTATCCATGTGTGCGCGCATGCTCCCACGCCCCAAAACGTGCCTTGTACAATCCTAACACAACGCGTCCATCTTGTCCCCGATGGATCTCGAGAAACGAACACAGCGGGCGAACCCCTCGGAGAAATCACCACGGCCAGCCCCGCACGGGCTGGCCCTACGACAGCATCGCCAGCAGCGACCCCGCCGAGGCGGCCAGGGCCCACGCCACCGCGTCGGCGGCAGCCACCCTCGGCGCCGGCGAGCGAGAACGCTTAGTGTTCGCAGGCGAGGACGTCGAGGTGGTGCTGATGGCCGGCGATGACGACGTGCCTCCGCTGCTGGTCGAGTCTGTCGTGCCCGTGGTCGACGTCGCAGAGCCCAACTGCCGCACGTCCTTGATGTCGGCCATGCTGTACGGCGCGGGCGCTGCCTTCGCGAGGAGACCATGCACCGTTTCCAACGCGCTCATCTCCTGACCGAGACCGGCGCTGCCGTCAAAGTCGCCGGTGTACCACTTCTGGCCACACGTCGTGCTGTTGTCGCCGCCTGCACAGGCCTTGCCGGCCGCCGTAGCAGAGGCGTCGAGGTATGTCGAGACGGTGGCCTCGATGGAGGGGACCATCAGGGCGGAGGCGTACATGAAGCGGCTGAGGTAGCCCTTGAAGCTCTTCATGTCTGTGTCACACAGCCCGTAGGGCTCGCACGCGTGCTCGTACATGATGTTCGTCGAGTTGTCATAGGGCGTGAAGAAGCTCCCGGCCGCCTTCAAAAGGCCCTCGGTGTGGGCCGTCCAGGTGGAGGCGTCGGTGCCATTGGTGGCGTTGGCGAGGACGGCGGCCCCGTACATGTAGATGCCTGCGGCGTAGGAGAAGGTGACGTTATCACGCTTCGCGACCGTGCAGTTATCCCGCGAATCAGCGCCGTCGTACACGTTGTAGTCCGAGTCGATGAACTGGATGGCCGTCGACCAGCCCCAGACCTTGTTCGCCCAGTCGAGGTAGGTCTGGTTGCCCGTGGCGCGGTAGAGCCGGGCGCTGATCTGGAAGAGGCCGCCGTTCGAGACCGAGTTGCGGTAGTTCATCCCGTTGCTGTTGTCTGCGAAGATCTGCCACAGCAGCCCGCCACCGCACGCCGAGGTGTTCCACCGCGCAGAGATCGAGTTGAAGGCGTTCTCCGCGACCTGCAGCCACGAGGGGACGCTGGTATCCGCCGTCTGTGGGAAGTTGCGCTCCGCAGCAGAGAGGACCGTGAACGTCCAGAAGGCCTGGTCGTCGTTACCTTCAGAACCGTAGTCGGTCGGGACCATCAGATCGTTCTGTGGAGCCACGACCTGGGATGAGATGGCGGTGGTAAGGATGTCGTCGTACGTGGGGTCGTTCGTGTAGTGCGAGTAATCAAGCATCGCGCCCATCAGGGCACCACATTCCCACCAGTAGTACGGGGTAGGTAAAGCAGCGTAGGACTGTAGAACCTGTCAGCGAGTTCCGGGCCGTCAGACGCGGCAGAGCTCGTGTGGGAGTTCCCAAGCCGAACCATCCCTCCTTCAGAAAACACGATGGCGGTTTCCTGAGCCGAGAGATGTGACGGCCTGAGCCCGCCCCCCCGGCGAGCTGCCCTCAGAGAATCCTTACCTCGGTGGTACCCGGGTAGTATGACATGACACCCTCGGCGAGAGTCTTCGCAACACCAAGAATCGAAGCTATAACGTCAGGTCAGCCGGCCTGTTCCCAAGGTCATCCCACATCTCACTCTCATGTCCAACATACAGGTCTGGGTCACATCCAGGTTGGCCGGGGCGATAGTGGCGACATTGGTGGATGCTTCAACCGTTCCATTGGTGGCTGCCGCAGCAGCTAGCTGGGTGAAGACGCCCGCCTTGGTGAGGGAGGAGACGAGGTTGAGAATACCGGTACTCATCGTGACGGGGTATCGAAGGTAAAGTAAAGGCTCGCCAGTAGCGTTGGGGAAGAGAGAGGGGGGGGGGGGGAAGGGGAGTCCTAGCTCCAGGGAAGACCTTCCAACAAGGTGGGACTGGAGAATGGGTAACAGAGGCGTGGGTAGGAACGAGTCCAAGATGCTGACTGCTCAAGGTGCCGAAAAGAATGACTTCATAGAAGCGTTGAAAGAGAGACGTTGTGACAAGGTGAAAGGGTCGGACGGAAGCAAACGGGCAAACGTCAGTGAAGGAATAGCAAGGATAGTCAAGAAGAACACACAGCTCAAACCTTGGCCCTACACCAGCAGTGGACAAGGGAGGTGAGGAGAGGGTGAGGTAAGGTGAGCGAAGCAAAGCAAAGAAGGAGGAGGAGGAGGAGGAGGAGGAAGAAGAAGAAGAGGAGGAGGATGATGAGGTTGGCGATGTCATCCTCCAGGCCTGACCCACCAGGCCGAAGCCCATCATATACCTACGCAGGCGTTGTGCTGTTATGTACGGGGGCGGCAGCAAGTACCTTGTTCCTGCAGGAGGGCCCCCGGGCTGCCAGCCTGGAGGGGGAAGGGGAAGGGGAACGAGCACAGCCAGGTTGACAGGAGGAGACGTTTAGCTCGCTGGCACCCAATTAGGGCACCTGGGCGTCTTGAAGATCTGACTTCGCGGCAGCGCGGCAGAGCCAGAGGGTGAAAATGGTCCAAGCCCTTGTCCTGGGCTTTGTTTCGTTTGTTCTGCATGTCTGTGCCCCTGGTGACTCGCATTGGAGAGAGCGAGGACTGACAAGTTAAGTGGTCACTGCAGGGTTCCTCATCTGGCGGCGTCCCTGGCAGGGGGATAAAGGTGGGGGGGAGGGGCCACAGGGCCTAACGGGATGGGCCTGGTTGGGAATCTGGGGGGGGCGGCGCTACAGGTAGGAAAGAAGAACAGAGGGACATGTTCTGCCTAGACTGCATGCACATGAAAAGGTCGCCTCCCCCCCCCCCAAACCCACCCTTCAAAAAGATGAGATCTGGTCTTCGATATCTCGAGGCGTCAGTAGGGGTGCCTGAGGGATTCTATCCTGACCCATGAAAACACGAGAGAAGTTGGTCGTTTGTTTCCTGGCCTGACCAAGTACCCTCGGCAAGTAGGGGCAGAGGAAGGTAGCATTGGGGGGAAAAGGGGGTGTTTGTTTTATTCTCCTCGATTGGCTGACTGTGGCTCGACTCCCGGCCACGCGGTGCAGCTGAAACACCCATCTGCCAGATTAGGCCGACTGGCTGCCGCGCGCGCTCCTCCTTCGCGCTGCCACTGCCGAGAGCGAGTGGATGATTCGGGGCCGGCCGGCCGGCCAGTGAGCCAGTGAGCCAGCCATGGTCTCAAAAGGATCTTCGGGCTGGCTGGTTCTCAAGAGGGCCTTGAGGAAGACAACACGTAGATACGTCAGAAACAATGTCTCGTGCGGCCTGGGGACGGGGGGACCATGGGCGGGTCGATTCGAGAGTTGATCCACACTCTAGCCGCTCGCCGTCGCCAGCTCGCCTCCAAGTCACGGCCCGTCCAGGACCTGCAACGCGGCTCAGGCATCATCCATCTTCGTATTGGGTGGGCATGGGCAAAATGTCAGTTTGATATGTGCAGATTCTGGGTATAAATAATGTTGTGGGGAGATCCGCATCCCGTTGTAGTAGATCCCGGGGCCCCGGGTCAGGTTCAAGACCAACTCGCACTTCGGACCGAAACCAGAACGCCTACGCAATGGCCCAAGCTCTCGCAGTCAGGTAATCCCCATCTCGGGTCCCAGCTCACCATGACGGCTGGCCCAGAACACCGCCTCCTCGGCCGATGGGCCCTGCGTCACATGGCGAGCATCCCCATCACTACCGTCGTCGTCATCATCATCACCGCAGCTGCCACCAGTGCCGGCCTGCTTGGGCCGGCATTGCGGGCTGCCCACGATGTCGTCGTCGGCTTCGGGAAGAACCATGCCGTATCGCTAGGGTTGATCGACACCCCGCTGGTCCCGGTGGCCTGGGCAGCCGTCTCGGCCGGCGCACCAGATGTCAGGGTCAAGACACCCCATTGGACCTCGCTGCCGAGGTAGGTCTCCGTGCGAGACACCTCGGTCGGCCCCGTCGTGTTGCCTCTCTCCCATCCGGGCCCGAACGATGAGTACTCGGTGCATGTAGCTGCAGTTGTCGAGGCGAGCTGGCATGATATTATGGCCGTCCTGTGAGGGCATCAGCAGGTCATCTCCACATGGGCCGGCAGCCCTACTGGTCGCCGGGGAGGGGGGGGGGGCACTCACAGTCTGCTCTCTACCTCTCCTGAATATTTGAACGTGCTGGGCCCCTCTGCAAAGGTGAACTGCATGCGTCCTGCTATCTGGCAGTCGTCGGTGTCAGGGCAGAAGATGGTATATGTGGTCGCCGTGCTGTCCTGTAACAAGATCGGCAGTCAGATGCGGGACGACCTCTGTTGTCGGGGCATGTGGGAATTCGTGGATCCGGTCTTACACTCGTGATTATACTGCCGGCCAGATCATCCCAGTTCTCGCTCCGGTACCCAGGCACGTAGACCGGGACCGTCGTCGGTGAGTCGGCGGCGGACGCCGGTGCTAACCTCGGGGCCAGCGCGGCCATCAGGAGCGGCAGAGGTGGCCAGACGCGCTTCATCTTTAAGAACAAGAACAAGTCGGACTCGGAAAGAGAGCAGCCCAGGACGTCCAGGGGGAAGGCAAGGTCGGATGTTATCGAACCATTGGCGCCGCGGCTTCTGAACCCCGAGGTCGTGACGGCGTTCGTTTGCTGCACTCACGCCACCATCAAGACCGCACGATATTTTCGGTGTAGGAGGGCAATCGGGTTCTCAATGATCCTCGGGGGAAGGGGGGAAAGGGCGGGAAAGGACACCCAACGAGCCCTTTTTCTTCTCAAGAGGGACCCAGTGCTTTCGGCGATTGGCATCAGCCGCTGTGTGTGTCTGAGGTCTTGGCTTTCTCTTGGCTGTCTGACAATGCCAAGACCGACCTGACCCTCTCTGTTGGGTGCTTTGGTCTGCCGGGTGCTTTGGTGGCCGTCCGCCCCGTGGCCTCCTCCGGGCTCTACCACAGTAGAGCCTTGCTTGCGCGCCCCTGCCCATAAAATCCCCCTACAGGCCCGCCGGGGGCCAACCTGGCCCTCGGCCGCACCGCGAGAATCATCGATGCCAAGCCTGGGCACCAGCTATTACTGGCGGTGTTTATCAGCTGCATGTGGCCCGTCTTCCCTGCCGTTTGAGCTGCTTGAGACTCTGCTCACCGCTCGCCCTCCGGAGCTGTATGTGACATCGCGTTGAGACCGTGCCACCGACAAGTCGTGCGTGAGAGGCCATAAAATAAAATAAAAAGGAGGGGTGGGCTATGCCGTGATAGGTTGCGGGACAGGACGAAATGTCGATCTCTTTTCCCGGCTCGACTTTGCTGTGGAAGATTTCAGAGGAAGTCAAGCTGCTGCAGCTTGTGGATAGCGCTCAGAGAGAGGCTAGCATCCTACCCCGACAGGTTACTACCACATCCTCGGTGTCTGCCGATTTAGGAGGTGTATGGTGTATGGTGTATGGTGTATGGTGTATGGTGCGCCACAGGGCTCACTCTGCAAAGACACCATGTTCTGTTAGAGGCACACCCAGCCTCCTCTTCAAGCCTTCAACCTACGAAAGCTTTCAACTTGACAAAAGGGGCAGGGCTTATTTATTTAGCTAGATCTACTTTTATTGTCTTGTAGGAAAAGGGATTTTTGTAAAGTGAGCTCTATAGTGCACACTATAGTGAGCTTGACTTATAATTGACCCTAGCCATGCGAGTTAATATTGTCCTTGCCCTTAATGATGGAAATACAAAATTTCAAACAAACATGGTCTAATCCTCGCAATGCTGGTCAGATAGCAGCCCGGGGACTGCAGGAGTGGGCCGTTTTAGACTTAGAGTTTCGTTTGTAGGCGAGGCTCAACCGAGATATGAAAGGGGCAAAGATTATCCATCATGCGATTTTCTATCTGTCCGGTATTAAAGCGCGCCACGTCCAGCGACTGTCCACACTGAACATGATAGCCCAACTTCGTAATAAGATCAGCCTCTCAAAGTTGTCATAGGATATAGACGAAGACTCCCCAACCCGAGGTCATTCTCTAGGGCCGATCTGCTATCGATCAATTATGACGCAGCGAATCCCGCTTCTGCTGGCTGTGCTGGGCAGCATCGCCAACGCCGACGCGGCGACCTCGGCGACCTCGACGACCTCGACGACCTCATCCGTCATTGACATCCACCTGCCTACCGCTGTTGATTCACAGGCTGTAATGGGATCGATTATGGGGGTAGACGCGACTGCGACATCCTACTTCCTGACCTGCCCCACGGGCGAGTCTTCCCTGGATTGCAGCTTTGGGGCTGGCTTCGAGCTCGTCGAAGGGCCTGCCGTGCTGGAGATCCACATGACGCAGTCGGCTATTGGGTAAGGCCGCAAACCAGGCTTTCAGACAAAAATCGGTGGCGGCTGACTTGTATCCAGGACTATTGACGTCTCCTGCGACATCACCTCAGACACAGCAAGCTGCACCACGTCTATGGTAACGCTCGATTACGACATCTCCGGGACCTCCATCGCGTCTGCGATGGTGACGAGTACCGGAGGTGCTGTGGTCACTGGCATCAGCTCCTACAGCCTGCCTGTGACGGTGACGGCTGGCCTGGATAAGCTGGCCGCGAGCACGACTGCGTCAACCTCCTCAAGCACTGGTGGCGTCCCAAGGATGACCCAGAACGCCGTACTTGTGGGTGCCGCGGCTATGGTCGGGGGTGCTTTGTTGATATAGACGGTGCTGTGGGCATTGAGGGATCCTGAACCCCCGATATCTGTAGCGCGCAATGGTACCCCACCCAGACAGCGTCAGCAAGGTTGGTCGTGAACTAGCTCATGTTGAGGATTGCGGTTTCTGGCCCCCAGAAGTGCGGAGAACGCCTTTTGCTTTACCCTCTTCAACCCAGCACTCGAGGAAGAGGGGCCCAGCCTCGATCGCGCGGATAGGGGTGGTGTTAGCACGCAAAGCATTGCGTCCCTTCTCTTGGCGATTCCGCGGAGCGGGCTGCGCTCCAGGCTGTGAAGGTATCCATGGCTGGGGATATCCTATCGGCGCTGGAGTCTCATCTCGTAGTTCGACGGCCACCGTGAATGTGCAACCCTCCGGCAGAGCATCCATCTTCTCGCCCGCGTAAGCAAGGCGACGCGCCGCACCACGAAGTTGTTCGTCGACGTCGACCCAGTTGATGGTTGCAGCCTGGTCGTCGTCGGCCATGCTTCCTTCGACATCAACCTCCGCAGCACTGTCCTCATCGCTGACATCCTCGTCCTCGGCGGACTCTTCGTCCTCGCCCTCCTGGTCTCCTCCCTCCCCAGGGATATCCTTCAATGCCTCTATCCCACCAGGCCATGTCGGGAAGTGAGAGACGTCGAACATCCACCTCTCAAAGACGCTGCCGGGGGCCAGTTGCTGGGCAGGCGAGACCTTGACAGGTGATGGGTTGGGAGGGGAGTGGATGACCACGGCAATCCGATCAACAGTGCCCTTGGCTAGCTGGGCAATGACGGCGTCGACGGCATCGCTGATCCATGAGCAGACTTTGGGATGGCGAGACTGATGAACGGGCAGGTTGAACGCCTTGGCCGAGAGAAAGGTGTCTCTGGGGTAGATGTTGCGATAGTAGATGATGGTGTGGATCGAGACGGTGAGAAAGCTGGCAAAGCAGTCGAGGAGGGTGTGTGCCTCAGCGACAGGCACTTCTGTCGTCTGTGGGCCCAGCAGCTGCTCTGCTCCTCCTTGTAGGGGGAGGGGGGGCGGTGGCATCGACATGATGCAGAGCCCTCACAAGCACAACCTCGGGCGCAGAGTCTGTCTCAAGGCCAAGACGAGACAACTGTGGCCACCTGTGCGTAACAGGTCCAGGACGGTATGGGGGGCAGGTGGACACCTGCGGGCAGCCACGCCCGGCTCCTCGCATTGGAAAGCGTTTTCGAAGGCCTTGTTTCGGGGCCTCTGCAGAGGAAGCAGTCCCGAGAAGGTTCGGCACACGTTCCCTCGGAGAATCCTGGAAGCCAGGCAGGAGCCTCGAGATTATGTGAGGACTGGGTGGATGGATGACTTCCGGGTTCAGCCTAGATGCTGAGTGCTGCTGTTAGAGGCTAGACTGAACGGTGGCTTTCAGAAATGCCTCTATTGGATCATGATTCAGGCAAATCAAGCCAAAGGCCAAGACCCGAGGAGATAACAACACCCCCAAGATCAAAAGGGTCATCATTCTGTCCCGGATTTTGATAATGTCTTTGCTGGGAGATGTATAATGTCCCGTCCAAAGAAAAAGGTGAGGATGTTCTGTGGTACTCTCCATGGATGAATGGCCTTGGCCAGGACAAGTCTGGCCCATTTACGCGTACCAAATCGCGTCACGTCCCCCTCCCTGTTGGGAGGGAACCTGGGCGTTCGTTACCACCGTGCTGGTAAGACCCTCTGCCCCTCTGTTGGACCGGGGAACAAGTGCATTTGGATCGGGAAGTGGGAGGGCGAAGATCATCATGAAAGCCATTTACAGGGCTCGTAGAGACTATCGCGGGCTGATCAGAGGCCTTTATGGCTAGGGAAGCAGGGCATCCAGTTCCATGGTTTTACAGGCGACGCGTCTTCAGAAGAGAGGGGCAACCAAGTGGACGTACCTGTAGTGGAAACTGAACTGTAACCCCACCATCCCCAAAAGCTGACCCGCCGTTCCCTAAGCCTGCAACCCGACGAGCTTTCCCTTTCCCCTCCCCCCCCCCCCCAAATGCACAGCTGCTAACAAAAACAACGGCCTCGTTCGACTACTGCATCACCAAGTGAAGAGCTAACCTGGGCACACTCAACGGCCAGGCTGGTTCAGGCTTGGACATTCTTTTTTACTTCAGACCTGTCTCACCGATTGACAAGCCCGCCGCCACGTTCCCACTACTTGTAGTTACCTAGCTACAAGTACCCCTCTAGCCCCGCCCCGCAATAGTCTTGAGAGACGGCACCTAGAGCAGAGCGAGCAGAGGGCTATCATCATGGAGGACGAGCTGGCTCAGCTGCTGGCCAACACCCAGCTGCCCCAGGAGGAGCCCAGGAAGCGCGCCGAGCTCGACCTCAGGCATGCCCAGACGAACATCGCCTTCCCGGTCGCCCTGGCAAACATTGCCGCCCACAACTCCGTCTCGGCAGATATCCGCCAGGCCGCCCTGTCCTATCTGCGACGCTTCATCGAGTTTAACTGGGGCGAGGAGGGCGACGAGGATGGCGAGGGGCCTCGGATCCCCATCCCGGACGCCAGCAAGGAGCAGCTGCGCCACAAACTGCTTGACCTGGCACTGAGCGACGAGCCTGACCGCAAGGTCAAGTCTGCTGTCAGGTAGGCCACCTACAGTCATGGGGGCGAACCTGGTGATGAGACGCAAGTCGAGTAACACAGCACAGTTATGTAGTCGGCAAGATCGCCACCAACGACTTTCCCGACAAGTGGCCGGGCCTCCTCTCCGCCCTCCTCCAAGTTATCCCGAAGGGCACCGACACCCAGCTCTACGGCGCTCTCAAGGTCCTGAGCAACATCGTCGACGAGAGCCTGACCGAAGACCAGTTCTTCTCCGCGGCCCGCCCCATCATCGATGTGGTCTACAATGTTGCTCTCAGCGACGCTCGAAAGCCCACCCTGCGGGCCCTGGCCGTACAGGTCTTCCGCGGCTGCTTCGGTCTTATGGACATGGTCAAGGACGATCATCCCAAGGAAGTCAAGGGTTTCGCCGAGGAGGCCCTAAAGGGGTGGCTCCCGTTCTTCTCGCAGGTGCTTCAGGTCCAGCTGCCACCGGTCTCCGAGGAGGCTGCCGCGCGCGAACACCGCAACGGCCTCATTTCGTTCAAACTGCAGGTGGTGAAGACCCTGATGAAGGTCAAGAGCGTCTTCCCAACACTCCTCCTTCCGCAGAGCCCGGCCTTCTTCCAAGCAACATGGCACGAGCTCTCCCTGCTCCAGGGCCAGTACCAGGAGCACTACATCGACAACACAGGCCAAGGGCGGTTGGAGGACTCGGACGGATTGCCATACACCCTGGACTTCTTGATCCTGGAGGAGTTGGATTTCCTGAACCAGTGCATGAGGGCAGCACCGGTTCAGAAGGAACTGGAGGCTCAGCTCAACGGCCGGCCAGCTCACGAGGCACCCTGGGTCATAGACCTCATGAAGTTGTTGGTTGCATACAGTCGCATCACCTGTGAGGAAGAGGAACTGTGGGACATTGACGTCTCACTCTATCTCGCCGAAGAGACCTCGGTAGGTTACCCCTTGTGTGTCTCGTTACTCTGCTGTGAAGGCTCTTGTTTCCACCGGGGGCCGAGGCTGACTGCTGCCAGGTGACGGCGAACTACACCGCACGAACTGCCTGTGGTGACCTGCTGATCAAGACCGGGGAGTGGCTCCATGCAAGAGCCTTGGAGGGCCTCTTCGCTCACACCAAGACACAATTCACGGGCCAGAATGACTGGCGCTCGCAAGAAGCGTGCCTGTATCTGTTCAACATGCTCCTCAGCGACTTTCAGGATCGCTCTGATGATGTACCGCCTGAGGTCGCCCAGGCACACGTGGAGCTAATTAACTATGCGGCAGGTAAGCTCCTTCCCTCCGAGCTATGGTATCGGAGTAGCAACGCATCTCGTCTCCTCAAACTCGCGCTGATTCCGTCCTAGGCCAAGAGCAACCTCTGCTCCGAGCCCGAGGCTTCGTTGTCGCTGGCACACTCTCTCAAGGCTTTGTGCCTGTCAATACACTGCTGGACCAGACGATTCAGTCAATCAGCAGCGACAGCTCCGAGCTTGTCCAGGTTGCATGCATCAAGGCTATGGAGAGTTTCGTCACCTCCGGCAACGGCCCTGCCGACCGTCAAGTGCCAATGCTCGTGGCTCTCAACAGCTTCCTCGATGGAAAGGATATGACTGAACTGGAAGACGCTCATGATTTGCTGGTCACCCTCGCTGAGGCCCTCAGGGCAGTCATCAGCATTGACCCACGCATTACCATTGCGTCGGAGATCAAGTCTGTTGACTCGCTGTTCCTGATCGCGAAGCACGGCGCTTCGAACTTCCAGGTGACCTTCATGATTGTGGAGGCTTTTGAGGACCTGGTCTCGACCCTGTCGGACCCGACATCTTATGCGGCTCTCTGCGCAAAGGTCCTGCCCACGATCGCTGGGGCCTTCAATGTGGCAGATATGACCCAGGACGACCCTCTCCTTACCCTCGCGTGTGAGTTGCTCGTGCCGTTAGTGCAAAACGGTTCCGAGCCGCTGCCTGCTGGTTTCGTCGCTGCAACCCTACCGAAATTGAAGAACTTGCTACTTCAGTCTCCCGAAGGCGAAGTCTTGCGACCAGGCGCGGAGGCAATCAAGTACATGTTAATGCACGACCATCACCAGGTACTCGGCTGGCATGACGAGAATGGCCAGTCTGGACTGGAGACCTGCCTCCTCATCGTGGACCGCCTCCTTGGGCCCAACATTGAGGACAACGCCGCATCAGAGGTCGGGGGGCTCGCAGCGGAGCTTGTGGAGAAGGCTGGCCCGGAGCGTTTGGGACCTTATCTGGAGAAGCTGCTGCAGGCGGTCGCCAACCGTCTCGCGACTGCAGAAGCTGCAGCCTTCATCCAGTCTCTTATCAGTGTCTTCGCGCGCCTGTCTCTGGTACAGGCCGGCGATGTGGTCCAATTCCTCAGCAATATCGACATCAACGGTCAGAACGGCTTGCAGGTCGTCATGAGCAAGTGGCTAGAGAACTCCGTCAGCTTTGCGGGATATGATGACATCAGACAGAACGTCATTGCCCTGTCGAAGCTTTACTCCCTCAACGATCAGCGCCTGGCCCAGATTCAAGTGAAGGGCGACATGATCATCCAGCCAGGGAACGGCCGGATAATGACGCGGTCGCGAGCCAAGCAGAATCCAGACCAGTACAGCTCTATCCCGGCCACCCTCAAGATCCTCAAGGTGTTGATTGAAGAGCTTCTGTCGGCCTCGGGCGTCCAAGGCGCTGCCAACGCCGCCGCCGCTGCCGCTGCCGACTTCGCCGACGCAGACGAGGATGACGGTGATGAGGGTTGGGAAGACGAGCCTGATCTGGTGAACCCTTCGCCTGCGGCACTGATGTCGATGTTGGACAGTGGAGGCCACCGTACGCGCGATGACGAGACCCAGCAGTATCTGTCCGAATTCTTCGTGCGAGCCGCAAGGGAAAACATCGCGGACTTTCAGCACTGGTACAGCATGCTCACGGAAGATGAGCAGAAGAAGCTGAACGAACTGGCGTCGAGCTCCTAAGAGACGCCTGAGCTCCGAGAAGAGACCGGGCTCAACATCTAGCTAGGGACAGACTGTCCTGGTTTCAAGCCGGCAGCCTCCAGCCGGGATACTGAAGTCGGGAAGGCACGGCAACTGGACTACAATATTAATGGAATGTGATCAGACGAGGTGGCTCTTGGTTTCTTTTTTTTTTCTTCTTTTTTTTTTTCTTTCTTTGTTGATACCTGAACTACATGCGCAGAGCTAAAATGTCGGGGTGGATCAGACGCGGGTCAAAAGCCTGCATTCTCCAGCACCCTTTGGCGGCCTAGAATATGTGCGGACAGACAATACGGCCTCGGTATCCAAGAGGGCAGCAAAATAGACAGATTTCGGAACAACACTATTAGATGACCAAGTGCCGTGCTCACTGTGCTGTCAGAGCAAAAATGATTGGTTTCACTGGCGTATGCCATCAAACGGGGCTGACCAACGCAGGAGAGTCATGGAGGGCGCGGCGACGCTCGAAAGTCCAGCAATGTTAGTCAATCTTGGCCAGCTATTTGAGCCCATTTCTGCGTGGCCTCTGCCAATGCACCCACCGTCATTTTCCATCGTAAACCTCCTAGTCAATACACTATTACACATGAGCCTGTCGCAGGCTTCTTCTGCCCATCACCTCAGATGATTTCGCCCCAGAAGGGATTCCCACCCCTTCCAAACCTACCACCAGGCCGTCCACCACCGAACCTTGGCGGCCCCGCTCCAGGCCCAACAGGATCCCATCGCGCGCCCGGCGGCGCCTGCGGATCATGGCCCCTGCCCCCCTGAAACAGCGGGTCGTCGAACGTTGGATGCATCCCGCCGCCCATGCCGCCCGGGCGCGGCAGTCCGCCGCCGGGCACGAAGCTGCCCCGCAGGGGGTCGTGGGGCCCCAGCCCGGGCGGGTGCAGGTCGTCGTGCCCAATGTTGGAGGGCGACCCGCCGGCGCCGGGCATGCGCAGGCCGCGCGGGGGCCTGTTGATCTCGAACTCGTCTTCGAAGCCCGGCGGGGGGAAGTCACCCGCCGGCAGGGGCCTCTGGGGGGCCGCGGCGGGGGGGTCGTCGAACGGGTACGGCCTGGCCGGCTGGGGCAGTGCCGGCTCGGGGACGTGCGGCTGCGGCTGCCTGCCGGGGCCCTCCCGCCCGACGCGGTCCGCGTCGTCCCTGGCGGCGCGGTCGTCGGCCGTCTCCTCGTAACCCTCCTTCTGCAGGCCTGGTATCAGCCTCTGGATGATGTCGATCTTGAGCAGGGCCGCGAGGTCGGCGACGCGCTCGGGCGAGATGAAGACGCTCTGCAGCTTCTGGACGAGCCCGGCGCGGTCCTCGGCGCCCGTGTCCGGGCTGAGGGTGATGCGCAGCGGCAGGGCGGACGAGGAGATGTAGTCCCGTGCGGAGACCTCGAGGCGGGTGATCCTGTCGGCACCGACGGCGAGGCCGCGAATCTCCGTCTTGGAGCCCATCCTGTCGGTCTTGAGGATGAAGTGCATGGACGACTGGGTGTGTGCGTAGAGGAAGGAGTAGGAGGAGACGGAGGCGTTCCACCTTGGCGGCAGGCGGGGCGCGAGGGAGGCACATTCTTGCTCTGGAAGGGGGGGATGTGGTCAGCATGTGGTGTGCTACATATGATTGAGGAGGAGGAGGACGAGGAGGGGGGTTGCGAGGCCTCATGCTTACCCATCTTCTGGTCCTCGTTGAAGCCCAGCAGGCGGAAGCCCAGGTTGACCATGCAGGCGTGTGTGAATAGGGCGATAGCCTCGGTGGAGCTGCTCATGTCTGAGGTGGTGTCGCCCTTCTCATGGGTTGGCAGGGCGTCTGCCATAGCCTGCAGGATGTTCTGCGGGCTGAGGGGGTTATTTGCCATGATGTAGTCGCAGATGCCCTGATGTCTGTCTAAGTGGTGTGGAGGATGGCTCAGTAGAGTTTTTGGATTGCTGGGGCCTGGAGGGATGATCGAAGGCGAGATGTTTGTCAGTTGGTGAGAAGCGAGATGAAATGATGTCCCTCCCTCGATGGCGACCGTTGGTTCTATAAGAGCTGCATGTGCAGCTCCAGCTAAGCTGATGCGTCACTGGAGGCCTAGCAGCCCGGCCCATAGGGCTGAGTTTGACGTACAGTGCTGTAGGTGGAGTGTGGGGAATAGCTTCCCGAGGCCTGACCCCAGGGCCCAGCCCCAACCAGGACGCTCGCCTTAGCAGGGCACGTTAGGGCAGCCATGCCACCAGGC
Organism: Endothia cerciana; assembly: GCA_026119935.1. Lineage (NCBI taxonomy): Eukaryota > Fungi > Ascomycota > Sordariomycetes > Diaporthales > Cryphonectriaceae > Endothia > Endothia cerciana. The sequence continues at coordinate 825,053 of JALRMH010000010.1, forward strand.
GTCCAGAGCTGACCCCACCTGTAGATAGCCCAAGAGGACCCTCCATGTGTGTTCTGAGGCACTTTTTGTATAATTTTGGGGGGGGGGGGGTTCTGAAGGTCTCGAGACCATCCCGAGGGAGAAGACTGACTACATTGAAGGTCAGAAAGGAAAGTTGCTAGTAGTAACAGAAAGCGAGACACACGCTTCCCACCCTGTGAGCATGGATAGCCAGGGATGGAACCCTTCACTGCAACCAACCTTGTGCATGCACAGTCTGTGAGACACTGATGTTGACTCTCCTGGTGTGGAATTCCAGAGCGAGTAGCCTTGCAGCAGAGCGCTCAAGCTCGAGCTGTGCTGTGCTGTGTGCTTTGCGGTTCAGGGACCCTGGCGCGGGGGTACCCAGTCACCAGTGCCACAGGCAATTACAGAGTCTCTCTTTTTGTTCGGGATTGTTTGACGCCGCCATGCCACGCCACGCCCCGCCCCGAGCCTTGTTTTGTTGTTGGACAGGTCAGCCTAACGCCGACTCGCCTCGCTGCCATGGATATGCTCCATCCGGCGCAACAGCCCTTGCGACCTAATCACTACACCACAACCAGCCCGGCACGACCTTTGTTGAGGGGGGCCCTGATCTACTTGCAGAGGCTGCGATCCCTCGATAATAATCTCAGCAACAGTCCAACCCTGCTCTACCTTGCTTGCCGTGGGGCTTGTAAGCAGATACCGAGGGCAATCTTCCGAGGCTTGGCTCGAGATCACGATCCACCTACACACATACACACACACACACACACACACACACACACTCTCTCTCTCTCTCTCTCTCTCTCTCTCTCCCTCTCTCCCCAAACACCCTCCAGAGACAGCTCACGCCGAAGAATCTCCATGCATGTCTCCCCCATTCAACTCGGACATCTCACAACAGCCCACCCCACTGGATCATGCACCGGATGCTGCTGCCAGCGAGGTGAAGAGCTCGATGGAGCCAAATCAAGAGACCTCGTCGTCGCCACCCGACGATGAGATCATGGCAGGAGCAAAGCCTCTCGTGGCTGACCCCGGTCCGCCCGAGGGCCTGATCGCCCTCGATACGGAGCCCCAGCAGCCTGCTGCAAACGACCAAAAGAACGTTCGCAGGCCAGAGCCGCTGGACTTGCAGTCCGAGGCACCGCGCAAGGCCGATGACGGACTCGAGCCGGCCCCCGACTCCTCGACAGCGACACTCAAGCCCTCCACCCCTATGACTACCACCGCCACCCAGTACATGAACATCGAGTCGAAGCCATACGTCGATCCCACGCCGGCCACCCCGTGGACCTCGCAGCCCCCATCGAGGACCCCTTCCAGTGCTACCGACCGCCCCCGCTTGTCCCTCGATTCCTTGCAGGGTCGCTCTGATGACGAGAGGCGTTATGCAAGCGAGGATGAGCGGGATAACGATGGCTCCGAGATACAAAACATCATGGCGCAGTTCAGGGAGGGTGGTGGCGGCCCAGGCGAAGAGGAGGTTATGAGTCCTCGGCTGGAGATCGCGTCCCCCTTCTCCGCGGCGTCGATACAACACCCGGCTCGAAGGTCTAGCCTGGAGCCTGTCGGACCGGGCCTCGCCCAGCAGTTTCAGGCCCTACGACTGGAGACTGTCTCCCCAGCCGGCTCGGCATCTAAAGGCAAGGATCCCGAGGACCAAGGACCACCAGTGCCCCCGAAAGATCTCTCGATACGCTCCGGCAGGACGGGCCAGCTCATGAAGGACGAGCGTGATATCGGCTCTCCGCTATCACCAACGGTCTCGCTGCACAGGCCGCCCCCACCGGAGCCGGAGCCTGAATCGGCCCTGCCATTCGACTTCCACAGGTTTCTGGAGCAGCTACGCAACAAGAAGGCGGACCCAGTTGCGAAATACCTGCGGTCCTTCCTCAACGAGTTTGGGAAGCGGCAATGGATGGTGCACGAGCAGGTCAAGATCATTAGCGACTTTCTTGCTTTCATCGCCAACAAGATGGCTCTGTGTGATGTCTGGAAGGACGTGTCCGATGCCGAATTCGACAACGCGCGGGAAGGCATGGAGAAGCTTGTCATGAACCGGCTCTATACGCAGACGTTTTCGCCCGCAGTCCCGCCACCACAGCCGATACCAGGTGGCAAACCGCGGAGGAAAGGCGGCGAGCGGCCCATGGGACCCGGCCGCAGGGGACAACACCAGGAGGACGTCGAGCGTGACGAGGTAGTCGCCCAGAAGATCAAGATCTACGGCTGGGTGCGGGAGGAGCATCTGGACATCCAGCCGGTTGGTGAGAGCGGGAAGCGCTTCCTGAAACTTGCCCAGCAAGGTCAGGCTTATTCTTGCCCTGCGAGGTCTGGTCCCGGCTGACAGATTCAGAACTTCTCAAAATCAAGTCCTACCGGGCGCCGAGAGACAAGATCATCTGCATCTTGAACTGCTGCAAGGTTATCTTCGGTGCGCTTGTTACCGAAGCCCCCCCCCCCCCCCGACGGGAGTGCAGAAGCTGACAGGGCACAGGCCTCCTCAAGCACTCCAAGGCTGATTCCTCTGCGGATTCATTTATGCCACTACTAATCTACGTCACCCTCCAAGCAAATCCCGAACATATAGTATCCAATGTCCAGTATATCCTCAGGTTCCGGAACCAAGACAAGCTGGGCGGGGAAGCTGGCTACTACCTGTCCTCGTTGGTAAGCGTCTCCTTTCTGTCCAGCTCATATCGCCAACTGACACGCCCGCAAAGATGGGAGCCATCCAGTTCATCGAGAACATGGACCGCACCACGCTCACAATTACCGATGAAGAGTTTGAGAAGAACGTCGAGGCTGCCGTCTCCGCCATCGCCGAGAAGCACAGGCTGGAATCCCCGCCCACCTCAGCCACCCTTGAGAAACCACCGCAATCATTCGGTGGCACAGGCGAACCTTCATCGACCAGGCCGTCCATGGATCACGACGCGATAACTCAGCCATCATACACCCTGCGCCGGTCCACCTCTTCAAACGATGACAGCGGCGAGTACGATGAGAAGGCAGCCATCACTGGGCTTCTTCGGTCAATCCAGAGACCCCTCTCGACCATTGGCAGAATGTTCTCCGACGACGGCGATTCACCTGCACAGTCGAGCGCCTCGGCCCGCAGCCCAATACACACGCCCCTGCCGCCAGGCGCGGATGAAAGTCGCAGGGGTGCAGGTAACGGCGGTCGGTATTCTGCAGAGGAGGCCGCAGCAAGACAGGCCAGTGCCGAGGCAGCAGAGGCTCAGAGGCTGCACCGGGCTGAACATGCGAACATCGTCGAGACGCTGGCCGGCATGTTCCCGGATCTGGATAAGGACATCATCAGTGACGTGGTCTATCAGAAGGAAGGACGGTATGTCTATCTACCCAATCGCGTGAGGCGTACCCACGGACTGACGGCCGCGATGCAGAGTCGGGCTAGCGGTGGATGCGTGTCTTGCGCTATCCGCATGAGCCTGAGCCCGAGCCAGGCCAGCAGACTGAACCATCATGATAGGTCTTGTCCGGCGGGAAGGAAGAGCATAGCTTGCGTCTCAGCATCAGCAACGGTCATCGGGAGCGGCTGGCGTGGCGGGACATTTGATAGTTTCTGGAGGTGTGCGGCCTCCGTCTAATAAAAGCATAGCCGAACGCAGTGCTGCAACGCAATCATGTGGCTGAATACATCTGGTCGGTCGTACAGCCCTTATACTATTACCTATCTGGTGACTTCACAGCGCGGGGCACAGACAACAGATCTGTTATATTGTTTAACGGCGACAGTGGGCAATATGAAGAGAGGACAGAACAGGCTACGTTGGAGGTTCTTCCTCCCCAACAGTGTCGAACGTTCAGACTTCAATGTCACAGGGCCCAGATGGATGGATCCACAGTTCATCATCCATGAATAAATAGGGCGCAGCCCAAGGCCACTCGGCACCTATTTACTCTCCCCTCGTCGCGCAACAAAGCCTTCTTCATACCCCGACCTGACCACGTTTAAGTAAGCTCCAGCAAGGTTGAAAAGGGAAATTCCATGGCAGAAGTTACTGCTCCGTGAGAAAAAAAGATGCCGACTTGCGGACTCGAACCGCAGATCTTCGCATTACGAGTGCGACGCCTTACCGCTTGGCCAAGCCGGCTCAGGTGGATGACTCACACCTTTCCGGATACATTATAGCCCAGCAGAGTCAAAGCAGGAGACCCCCACTCGACGACGGCCTCTTTTTCTATTTCCTTTCGGGACCCGCCTGCGAGGCCTTCGCCGGTCCGTGGGGTTCCCAGTAATTGCAACGAATTGAGGGTCTCAAGGCACGACCGGAGGAGTGCCTCAGGATAGACAAGCAGGCTTGCCAACCTTCCTCCCGTAGGGGCTTTCTGAGGTTATACTGGAAGGTGCCGCCGGAGGAGTCGTGACCTTGTCTTGATGATGGTGTCGATTCGGGTTGTCCGGCTAACTGACACGCGGGCTGAGAACACGGCTTGGGAGGAGGAGGAGGGCGGCGGCGGCTTGAGGGCAGATGGATGAGACGGTAGAGCAATACTGTATAGAATAGAGCTGCCGTGCCCACCGACCGCAGAGCGCCAACCGCGATTCTGGTCGCCGCGGCTCGTGAATCGATCAGTCTGGACGGCTGACGTGCGACACCTGTTTGACAGTCTGGCCGGTCTAGGTAATTAGGTCCTGAATGCACAGATCTGGAGGCTCGCGACGGCCGACATTGTTCATCGCGGATGGCCTGCGTGGTTGGCCCTCAGGCCAGACTCTTGCTCTTCGCCCCTTCTTGCCTTTCTATCCTCTTTCTGGCAAATCTGTATGTACGTCTTGCCACCGGTTATTAGCTGTCTTTCAGTTAGCCTACCCTATCACCCACCACCTTGATGTTTCAGCCTTGTGAAATCCAGCAGTTGCTTACTTGGGTACGCTCTTCTCCTCCGCCCGATTGGACCCTCTTCTCATCAGCCTGCTGCCAATTCAGGCAATATATTGCCAGGAGGAGCAGTGCTCGTCACCCGACACTTCCCATGTGGCAGATGCGTCTCTCAAGCAACAGCCACGCCCCATCTGAACTTTCTCTCAAAGGTAAGTTCCTCCCCCACAGACCTAGTTACCGTTAGCCTGCCTGCTTCCTCCTAGCCTCGTTTCCTACCTCCACTTGTATATAGCCTTGCGAAGTCCCCACGCTTCTCTTCTTTCTTCCTCTCTTGACCCGGAATCACCTTTACATCTCCCCTTTCCTCTACCCAGATCAACCCCCGACCCCCCGGAATAACCCTACCTTCAATGACGACACATGGATCCGTACTTTTCTCGACCTTTCTGCAACATCGCAACCAATGTTATTTTTCGCGGCGTTTCTAGCTCTGAGAAGCCCAAGACAAGTGATCACTGCGTCACTCTAACCTCACCCTGAGAATTCTCTACGAGTCACCCACTTGGCCATCACCAAGCCTTCCTGCGCCTCACTGCTTGCCGCTCACCATAATACCTCCTTCTCTTTCCACCACCGCGTCTAGTTTTGCCTTCTACAAAACATCGACTCGCAGAACAAAGGATGACCAAGCCTCCCTCCTCGTCGGCCGTCTTTGATTAATATGTTTCATCAGGCCTTGACCTGTCCGCCTAAGTCCTCCAAAGGTACACTAGTAATCACCCGCCTCTCGTATACTAGCATCGTCTCAGGTATGTCTGTCCACGAGATTTCAGTGTTTACACTATGTTCCGTGCCTAACTCCTCCTGTATTTCAGGTCTGACGAACGAACACCTCTTCCCTCTATCGCGTCTGCCTCAAGATGGCTAGGAGTTCCAATTCCAGGTACTGGCTCCACGAGGGCAACCTGGAGCACGCAACAATCTCGCTACTGGATGATGACGGAGACAACACTGTCAATGTCACAGAACCTCGCTCACGAGATAACCCCCATACGCAGCATGTCATCCATATTGACGAGGAGAATAATTTACTCCCCAATGTTATGCACAGTAACGAGGAAGATGAAGCTCAGGTGGCCGAAGATTTCGAGCGCATTGATCTGACTCGAGACGACGACAACAATGGAGACGGAGGCCAACGACCACGTCGTATCGCTGATAGTAACAGGCAGAGAAATCCCCAGCTCCATATAACCCATCGTCTGGTCGAGAGGTTTCACGTCAACGGAGTCCGATTCAAGGTTCACGACGTCATCGAGCTGATTCAATTCATTGGAGAGTGGAAGATCCAGTTCGTCGAAATCCAAGAGATATGGGTCGACAATACTACGTCAAGGGTCCTACTCCGTGGTACCCCATACGCTCGCGCTCGTTACCTGCTCGGGCGTCTCGAAACTAAGCGCAACGAAGTTTGCCAGATTCTCGAGGTTGACCTCGATGACAACCGCATCGACGAGAGCCAGGCGCTGATTGAGGTTCGTGCTGAAGAGGTCTTGGCTGTGAGGGTGCTCAACAAGACCAACACCAACTTTCCTGATTGCCGCTTTGGTAACGACCCATCCTGGCTCTCTAAGTCCAATTCACAGAAGGAAGCGCAAGGCCCCTTAACCTGCCGCTGGAAGATGCGCATCGAATACAAGGATGCCCGCTACCGAAGAGCTCGCCGTCCCTATGGTGGCGCCCTGGTTCACCTCTCCGAGAACGATGTCCAGCAGGAGCCACATCGCACCTCGGATCAGCAGCGGCAGCGAGACTGGCGCGGCCGTGATCGACGAGCAAATACAGGAAACAGATATACTTTTGGTGATATCTTTTGCGGTGCTGGCGGCGCTACTCGCGGTGCTACGATGGCAGGATTCGAGGTGAGTTTTTGAGTCCAGTAATATGATCATCAATACCGAAAGTTACTGATTCAGTCGGCCCTTAGCCTAGAGTTGCTGTTGACCACTGGCCTCCAGCTTGTGAAAGCTACAAACGGAACTTTCCAAGTGCACTCCTCTTCGAGCAGGATATCAACGAATTCATCAACGATCCTGAGAGGTTCTACATTGATGTTTTACATATCTCGCCACCATGCCAGTTCTGGAGCCCAATCCACGTCCATGCCGGACAGAATGACGAGGCCAATATCGCAGCATTGTTCTTCCATGATGTCCTCGAGAAGACTCGTCCCCGTCTTACTACCCTGGAGCAGACTTTCGGGCTTACTCACGATCGGCATGCTGACTATTTCAATGCTTTGATTCGAGGCTTTACTTGCCGCAATTACTCTATCCAGTGGTGAGTTATCTGACTATCCTTATATCTGTGTTTACGCTAATATTTGTCGTCTAGGAGGAGTCGGATCCCTTTTGTCGAGTATGGACTGCCACAGACGCGCGAGCGCCTTATTATGATCGGAGCTTGCCCTGGCGAGGAGCTACCCCCTTGGCCAGCCGCGACCAGGCCTAGTCCAACAGCATTCGCAACAGAGGCTGACGCAATCAGTTGTATTCCACGAAATACTGCGCTTCACGATGTTTATACTGCTCGACGGGTCAACGCGCCATCGAGGAATCCAGAATCCCCTCTGCGGCGTACAATCACCTGTGCTGGGGCTGAGAATACATACCACTACAACGGCCAACGTGTGTACACACTACGAGAGCTTGCTTGTCTGCAAGGCTTCCCGCTTTCACATGTCTTCCAGGGTCACTGCCAAAGCGTTATCAAGAAGCAGATCGGAAACGCATTCCCCCCTTCGGTTGCGAAGGTATTCTACCAGCACTTCCGAAAATGGCTTGAGCGACGTGATAGGGCCCGAGGAACCGCAGCCCCCCCATCTCCGTTAGCGGGTAGCAACCTTCAGACCGCTCAAAGGAGGCTGAGCAGGAGTCTCGAGAGGTATAATACGGCGCTTAGGTCTGCTCTACACACTAGCCAAGGAGCTCAGGAGCGGACCAGCTACAGCTCCCGAGTCATCACCCTTGATGACTCTGACGAGGAGGATCTGCCTGTACGACAAGCTACTCATAGCCTACAGCGTTTGAGTATCGCGCCGACCACCCCGGATCTGACCTCCTCCCCACTGAGCATCTCCAGCTCCAGCTCCGGCTCCGGGTCCGGCTCCGGCTCCGGGTCCGGCTCCGGCTCTGTCCAGACCCCGATATCTCGGTCCCTTTGGGAGTTCCTCTGCTCTCCCGTGGCTAATTCGAGGGCCAGCAGTACTACCCTGGATTTCAGCCCGAGCCCGAGTCCCGTTCTAAGAACCAAGCGCAAAGTGGATGCTCTGGAGGTCAGCGAGAGCGTTGCGGTGAGGGAGTCGCCAATGAAGCGGGGGCGTCTCAGTGACGATGTTGGGCTGGGGTCTCCGCCTTGCATCCTCAAGCTGAAGGGACGTAATGCACCCACTCCATCTCCGGTCTCCGTGGCATCACTCCAGGGAGGCAGCCGCGCCCTGTCATTTGGCAACAGACTGGGCAAGCTCCCCGCTACTCGTGCTGACAGCGAGGATTGGATTTTCTGAGAAAGAGGAAGGATTGTGGGATCTGTTGGATTACACACACGATATGTCTGAGGGATGTTTGAGCACTACGCGAGTAAGTAAGCTGGTGCGGGGACCAGCTCGAGCGTCAGATGCAGTGGAAAACCGGCCGGTCTCGGCCGCGACGAACGTCTTTGACATCTGTACTAAGCAAGAGCCGAGATGGTAGGATGAAACGGGATGAATGGAACAACTGAACGGAAAGCGTAGGGGAATCCACGGTACTCTACAAAATCTGGACACGACCAAGCCCGGTCATCTGATGTTGTCGAGCTGTCTATTGAACTTCGTGGGCGGCGATACCCTCTCATTCGGGGTCGTGCTACCGACGCATCAAGGGCGGCGCCAAGCTTTGGGTGCTCCTGGAAACACTAACTAAGTGGGACGAAGTTTAAACTGACTTCAGATCCAATAGCCCGTGCAACCTGGGGCGGTCGAAGATAAAGCCCGCCATTTTTTTTCTCGCTGAAACAACGTACAGTACTGTGGAGGCAGAGAGAAATTGTGGTGCAGGGCAAGATGTGGTGGGGTTTTGCGTGCCTCCGTCTTCGATTCTCCGACTCTGCATTCGCGTCTGGTGTCGTACGGATCTGAATCTAGCACCAGTCAACGCCAGTTTGACTGCCAAGGGCCTCATCGTGCATACCCGCACAAGGCCCGTCAGTGACCTCACAGGCGTGGGACGACGATCTTGACCGCTTTGCGGTGGTCCTACCCCGTTCTTACATCAGGGACCTCGGAGGATTGAGCGCAGGCCTGCAGAGCAGGCAAACCAAGCTCATCGCCTATCTCACACACATCTCGGCACCCTTATTCCGGGTGACGACAGCGCCCACCGTCATGGTGGCCTCGCGCTGGCACTTCCGGCTGTCCCGGCACGCTCAGCGGCGCATTACAGGTTTTCCCCAGCGAGAATCACCCACCTGGAGCGCGTCATAAATCGATCACTGCTTCCCGGCTACGTACGACGTGGGATCCGCAGCGACACACAGGCCTTCCAGAGAAACACGCTGGAGTGTCCTGGCCAGTCCGGCTCTCTGGTCCAAGAAAGGTACGGGATGCGGCTGATCAAGTGCTGGATGACCAAAGCCCCTAGCGAAATGGCGAGCTTATTGACGGTGCCTAGCGGGGTACGACGTTCCTATCTGACTCCTTCGTCCTACGGTTCGCTGCCTGGGCCTCGATTCTGCGGCCCAGTAGTCAGCACCAGCTGTCCAGCAGCGAGTAACGAGCGGACAAGGGTGGCCCGCGGTAAGGAATTGAGGCTAGATCCCTCCGTGCCCGCGGGATCTAATTTCTCACCATCTGCCTCGCTCTCGTGGCTGTGGTGTGCCGCACTGCAGTCCTGTCACGCCGGCGTGCAGCGGCGATGATACCAAATTGAAAGCAAATGGCCCCAGTGTACTTCCCGATTGCGACCAGTTCGTCCCAACCTCAGCAGTGGGCCCCACAAGGGCGTCGAGACAAGCTTCTCGGTAGGGAGCTAAGCTCATCCCCACCCCCCTGCCCGACCGTAAACGCCTCGAGACTATCTGGCACCTCGCGTCTTGTTTTGTGTCTCAACGGGCAGGGGTGAAACGTCAAGGCACACCCCCAGGGCTGCTATGGGTACCTGGTCTGCTCGCCGGACCCATGTGCCTGGGTCGCCTCCTACTACACCATGGTGGCCGTGCCGCTTCCCTTATTAGCCCACGGGCCCTCGAGGTCAGGCTTCGCTTTCTTACTTGTACGGACAAAGCACTTTATATGACCGTCCCGTCCCTCCTTAGGCCCGTCCCGCCAGTTGGCCCCCAGAGGCGGTTCCTCTTTCTTGGCGCTCCTCGTCTCCTCCTCGTTGAGGTTCACACACGTTGTCGTCCTGTGATACAGCCTGACCCCCCTCCCGCCCGTTACTCCTTCACCACCTAACCGCGGATCAGCACGCCGGCAGGCGTCCGCTACCCCCAAAGCCTCCTAATTCAGGTTCGACTCTGAAGAACCTCGGAGGGGTCTGCAAATTCTTCCTGAAACGGGCATACTGTACACCGGCCGACAAGTCGCTACGGGCTTTCACTGCCCTTGCGTTCACCCTTCCTTGGTAGACTAGACAGTCTCAGGTGGATTGGTAGACCGGAATACTTCACCTGGCACCACACGCCCCATGATAGTGAATACACCAACAAACATGGCTACAAATATGGACAGGTTCACGAGCGTGGGGGCCGGCGTGTCCCGATTCCCAGGCGAAGCAGAAGCAGACGGCCGTTCTCAAGAAGACGGCCTCTCAGAATCCTCAGCGAGCTCGTACACACAAGACTTCGAGAAGCCAGGCCTCACTTCGACAACTCCATCAGGAATATCGAGGCTGAACCCCAAGACTTGGTCCCGCAGAATGAGGACACTCGCGCTCACAGGTCTGGTCCTGGTCACCCTGGCCCTTGTCCCAGGTGAGTTCACGCTTCTCCCCCCCCCCCCCATCTCCCTCACGTCAACAGCTCAGGAAATGTCTCTGACGCTCGCTTCCAGCCATCGCCGTTCCCCTAGTGGAGCGCGCCCACGACGGTGGCCCCAGGCAGGCGACCCCCCTCTTCGTGAACCCGCCCAACACGTCCCTCATCGCCAACGGCACCGCCCTGCGGATCATGCCCCTGGGCGCGAGCATCACCTACGGGTACCTCTCGACCGACGGCAACGGCTACCGCGAGGACTTGCTGGGCCTCCTCAAGCGCGGCGGTAACGGCAACGTCACCTACGTGGGCAGCCGCCACAACGGCACGATGCCCGGGAACGCCGTCGAGGGCTGGCCGGGCTACCGGATCGACCAGGTCATGCCCAAGGCCGCGTCCTCGGTGCCCGGCTACCTGCCCAACGTCGTCCTGCTCAACGTCGGCACCAACGACTGCGTGCAGAACTGGAACCTGGACAACACGACGAGGAAGTCCAAGACGGAGCCGTCCCTCACGGCCAACGCCACCACCGACGTCGGCGACAGGATGCAGGCCTTCGTCGAGAGCCTGTTCACGTGGTCGCCCGGCGTGACCGTCGTCATGAGCACGCTCATCCTCAACAGGGTGGCGCCCACGAACGCGCGGGTCAGCAACGTGAACGCGCAGTTCCGCGCGGTGGCGGCCGCGCTCCAGGCGGAGGGGCGGCGGGTCGTGCTGGCCGACATGGACGCCAGCGCCGGCGGGCCCAACAGGACCACCATGGCGGACGCCACGCACCCGAATGACGTGGGCTACGCGCTCATGGCGGACCGGTGGTACGTCGCGCTGCAGGAGGCCGGGGAGAAGGGGCTGATCGTGGCGCCGAGCGGGGCTGCTGCTGCTTGAGGGCGCCGAACCCACTCTGTCTCTTTCTTCCTTTTCCTTCTCCCTCTTTCATGCCACGGCGTTGTTTAGCCTTGGGACACGGGGTCTTGTTCACAGCGTTCTGATCGGAGTTGGGGACGGGATATTGGGCCTCTCTTAACGATTTGGTAAGATACCCTCGTTCAGACTGGAAGTTCTGTCGGGCCCCCGGGCCCTGTTTTGAAGAATAGCATAGCGATTCCTGTCTCGGTCGTTTATCACTTTGGAGTTGGAGATAGAGCTCGCATGAACAAAAATGGATACCCGTGGAAGGGGGAAAGAAAAAAAAGAAAAAAGAAAAAAACAACTCATAAAGCCCTCACGACTTTCATGAAAAGAATTGCCTAGGCGGCCCGAGAGAAGACGTGACGAAATCAACACCCCCGATCCCCCTTCCCCCATACCATCTCAGGTCTCAGAGTCGAAACCCCCCCCCCCCCCCAAAAAAAAAAACAGGGCTGATTCACAGTCGTCGGAGCCAAGACGGGGAGACCCTTGGACGGGGTGGTTAGGGCGGCACGTGGGCGGTGTGTTTGTGTGTGCTGTGTGGGACTAGCTCCAGGGGCCGGCGGCCGTCGACCAGATCCCGTGCCCTCGCATGCTGGGGCTGGCGATCGGCATCGGCCAAGTCTGGGACCTAGGTTGGGAGGGGGGCTTGTAGGTCAACGTTGGCGTGTTCCGGGGCGGCAGGTAGCACGTGGGCTCGTCGAGGCTAATCACGGGCCAATGAGGGTACGCGGGCAGCATGATACAGGCTGGGCAGAAAGAAGAAAAGAGGAGACGACTGGGATTTGACAATGCGAACAAAAAAAACAAAAAGGTGAGAAAGGAAAAAGGAAAAAGGAAAAAACATGTCCCGCTGTGCCTCTACTCCCGCTCGCGAGGGCCTAGGGTTAGTGCATCATCATCATCATCATCATCATCATTATCATCATCGTCATCATAGCCGCCAGGGCTTCCTGACTTCAGGATGAGCCCCAGGTGAAGAAGCTGGCGCCAGGGCTGACAGCTTCACCACAGGGCACCACAGGCCCCTCCAGCTGTCACCCGGGCCGGGCAGCAGTCGTGAAGAGACGGCGGATGCACCGGTCAGCCGGTTGCTGAATCGAATGGATTGCATCAGGGTCCAGAGTGAGATGGTGGCTGCTGTTTCTAGGACAGCCCGGAGACCAAACTTGCGTCGTTCGTCATGTATCATTGAGGAGGATTATTCGTACATCAGGAGGGGCCACCTCGGCCCATTAATATGTTGCATTTGTTCCGCGGAAGCTTAGATCGCCCGTCCTGCACCGTGCGTCCGTCCCGTATCCTAAATAACACATCCAGGGCTTCCCCGTTCATGAGCCAAACACCTCTCGGTGATGCTCCTCCAGCCGTTCGCACATCAGCGGCCTTCCCTTCCACTCCCCGATCACATCCTGCAGCTCGCAGCCGGTCTGGACCAGTAGGTCCCAGAGACTCTGCTCGATGTCGAAACCAAACTGTTTGACCAGGGCCTCCTTCGGCCCGAGCAGTCTCAGCCTTGTTGTGCTGTCAGTCGCCAACAGGTCGCCCTCGTCGACCAGGTGACCAGCGTTCATCTTTGGGGTGTTGCTGTGCAGGAACATGGGTTTGATGCTATTGTGTAGGGGTGGCGATGACGACGACGAGGACGACAGGTAGCGGTAGTCGTCTGCTGACGAGTGCTGTACCATCGCGGTCACTCGGTCCACGAGCCCGTCATGTCGTCCCAGGCTTGCGACGTTTGTCTTGACTCTATAGAAGGTAGAGTTGAGGTTGACGGCGGCCGCCATGAACGTCTCCTTGTCACCCTGGCCGAGCGCGCCCTGCGACAGGAGGGGATAGTAATGGTCGGGCCCAAAGATGTTGTAATATGTCGCCAGCAGAAGAGGCGCAAGGTGTGTCGCCTTGTTGACTGCCAGCTGACCTGCCTCGCTGGCCGTCACGGGCAGGTCTGCAGGGTAGACCGATCTCCCCGCTATGGTCCAGAACTTGGGGCTCTCTGTCGCCTTCCAGAAGTCTGGCCAGACGACCATCCCCTTGGACCTGTACGGTTCGACGTCGAAGATGGTGGTCGCAGGGTCGGAAAGTGGGATGCTGTCGCTATCGAGGAGCAGGGCGTCGGAAAAGGAGGAGAGCAGGAGCGCTAGGGACTTGAACTGGTAGTGCGTGATCTTGATGTCGGCATCGTCACCCGGCCCGACCTTTATGGCGCTCTTGCCGAGGATGTGCGACAGCACCACGCACTTGGCGTCCAACTTCTTCAGGTACCTGTCGCAGACCTCCTCCTCGTACTCGGCGTCGTCTGGCACGAATACCTCGACGGGTAGGGTGCTCCCGGTCCTGCGCAGCATGTGCAGGCTGATTATCGCCGGGCCGAAGTATTCACCCCCGCCGACCATGACGATGCCCCGCCCCTGGAAGATGTCCACGCCCTTCCACTGCCTCTGTGAGACGTTCCTCTGGCCGTCCCCGAGCTCCTCCTCCAGCCTGTCGACGTACAGCGCGTGCATCGCGCGGAGGGGCTCGAGCTCCTGGAGGGGCTGGCGGACGTGGTCGCGGTATGGCTGCCGCGTCGTCTGCCCCGGCGGGGGGTTCTGGGTCTGTGCATGCCCATTGAGCGCGATCTTTGGGACGTCCGGGCGGGCATCGTGTATTATCCTGCTCCATTTTGCCCAGAAGCCGCCCGCGTCCCTGATCTCGCCGCCGTCATCCCCCTTGGCCGTGGTGATGAGCGGCTGGACGCCGGGACGCTTGGAGCCGGAGGCTGAAGGGGAGGAGGTCTGGCCGTCTGCGGCGGGTGGTTTCTCCTTGTCATCGCTGCTGTGGAACGGGAGGATGACCTGTGGCAGTTGGAACGTGGCTAGCTTGGAGGCGGCCTCCTCCTCGACGGCGTGGGCGTAGGCCACGGCGTCGAAGGTCTTCTCGATGATGGTGCTCTCGACATTGCGACGGTAGCGGATCAGGACGACGATGGTGCCAAACAGGGCCAACATGGACAGTATCCGCCGAGCCAGACGCATGATGGTGGGAATGGCCGTTATCTCGTCATCATCGGGCTGTGAGGGGTTCAAGGTTCGAGGCCCGACAGCAAGCCCGAGGGTCAGATCTGGGAATCGAGCAGGTATGGATGGGGCCGTGTTGCTCGAAGGGGTGCTTCTCTTTGTGATGTGATCTGATGTTGAAGCCGAGATCCCCTGAAAAGCCACAACACATGCACGAAGGAGTTCCACCCGCGGCACGGCCACACACCTGACAGACGCGTGGTGGGCTGCTGAAGGGTCCGCAGGATACCCCCTGCAATCGGCCTGGGGCGCTCTCTACCATAGTACATACCGGCAGTGCTATAGTACCGTGTATAGTATGTACCGTGGTAATCCCTACATACCCAAGTGTTATAGTGGTAGCACCCCTTGATTACAGCGCGGCTGTGTGGGTCTATTATGCCAAGTCGTACAATTACAGGCCCAATTGAGCCTGGTGAGAGACTCGACTCAGCACCCTGGTTTGTAGTACCTAGTGACTACTATATACCAATTGTCTGGGTTACGAGGAACCAGGCCACTGAAGAGCAAATAGAGGAGCGGATGATGGCGCATGGCAATGAGCAGAACAGAATAACAGGGCATCATTCCAAGAGGAAGAAGAGAACCCCTAACCCTGTTCATTCTGACTGACGTCACGCCCAGCGGTCTGGTGGTTTCATTGGACTCTCGACAGATCACCAAGATGTTGACTTTGAAAGACATCGGACCACACGAATTTCCATGGTAAAAGGAAGGTCTCGGAACCTCCCATGCGGATCATCAATGCAATGCCTCTTCTTGTGCCGTGGACAATTGGTTGTGTTGTTGTAATGGGCGTCGACAAGGGTCCCTTCCTTGGTCTCAGATGTAAGCTTGGGGAACGATGATCTCATCAGCATCAGACCTCTCTTCTCTCTATTAAGCCTCAGCTAGTCCGGCTCGATCCGACACGCCAGGTAGCCTTACATAAATCCTCCTTCGGCTGTTCTTATATCGTGAGCCTCGCGAGGGTCACGGCCACGTTGCTCAAGTACCACACCGTATCCTAAGCCTCACTGTGAAGTCTGTGAGCCCAGCCAAACATCGAAAGACATGGTTGGGAGACGATCCCTTGCCGCCTTCTCAAATGGCCACATCCACTCCCACTCCAGGACCAAGACAGGTGACAACCCCTTCCGGCCAAAGCCTGCCGCCTTCAGGTTCCAAGATGCTACCAATAAGGCGGTCGAGGATGAGCGGAGGAAGAGGATCAAAAACAAGCTCATAGACACCGTGAAAGGCGATGAGCTGGAGAACTTCAGGAAGACCGACGACGAGGTACGTCCTGCTCGGGCTGGTCCTGTCTCCATGTTGTGGGGCCAGACCACCATGACCAGTGCTGACCCAGCACCGTCCAGATTAAGTCAATCAAGAACAAAGGCGTCAAGAAGTTCTACGAGGCACAGAACGATGCGCTGGGCGACTGGCTCGAGGTCGACTCGGTCGTCAGGAGTATAGCGGACGATATTCTCGAGTCGTTTGACCCGGACAGGGACCACGACGGCATCCTCGAGCACGGCGGTACGCTGCAGGCACAGAACGAGGATGTGGAGGCCTTCTTACCCAAGGACGAGCGGGAGAAGCGGAGCAAGGCTGAGAGATCCGCGAAGAGGGCGATCAATGTTTGTTCACGACCAGACCGGGTTCGTGACCATGGGCGTCTCCTCGCTAACCACCTTCCAGGTCAACGTCGTGGCCAACATCTTGCTCCTAGCTGCAAAAGTCGCCGCCTGCTTCTTCTCATCCTCGCTATCGCTGATCGCGTCCACCGTCGACTCAGCACTCGATCTGCTCTGCACCGTCATCGTCTGGACGACCAACCGCCTAGTCCAATGGAGGCTGGACGCTCTAGACCGCCGCTTCCCCGTCGGGCGACGCCGCCTCGAGCCCCTCGGGATCTTGGTGTTCTCCATCTTCATGATCCTCTCCTTCGCCCAGATTCTCCAGGAATCCGTCGAGAAGCTCCTTCCTGAGGGCGACCACACGACCGTGGACCTCGGTGCGATGGCTATGGGCGCCATGATAGCAACCATCGTCGTGAAGGGCACCATCTGGTTCGGCTGCATCAGGGTGAAGACGACACAGGTGCAGGCGCTGGCACAGGACTGCCAGACGGACGTGTACTTCAACACGCTATCCCTCGTCTTCCCGCTCGTCGGGAAGCAGCTGGGTGTGTGGTGGCTCGATCCCGTTGGCGCAGGGCTCCTGTCGCTTTTCATCATCTGGGACTGGGCTGGCACTGCCTTTGAGAACGTCACCCGGCTGAGCGGCTCCGCCGTCGATGACAGGCTGTTCAGGAAGATCATATTCCTGGCGTGGCGGTTTGCTCCGATTGTCGAGGGGTTCAAGAATATCAAGGCGTATCACGCTGGTGACGGAGTCTGGGTAGAGGTTGATATACTGCTGGACCCGTATACGCCACTCATGAGCACCCATGACATCGCCGAGACGTTGCAGTATTGTCTGGAGGGTTTGCCTGAGGTTGACAGTATGCTCCCCCGGTACCCTTATCCCTCTTCTCATTTCTTTTTTTTTTTTTTTTTTTTTTTTTAAAAAAAAAAAGAAACGCTGAAAAATTTACCAGGGGCATAAGTTACCACCGATAAAGCGGAGGAGGGCCCCAGTGGCCACGCAAACAAAACCACAAAAAAAATTTGCTCA
>JALRMH010000110.1:0-24050 GCA_026119935.1 Endothia cerciana
AAAGCAGTAGATCGCAGCATCTTTTTATTTTATATAAGAGCTGCTAGCTAATTAGATAAATAAGCTGATTTAAAAAGGAAATAAGTAGCTAGAGCTTAACTTATAGCTTTATAAAGTAAGCTAAGCAGCTTATCTAGTAGGCTTTAATCTAATCTGCACTTAAGCGCTTCTTATATTGATTTAAAAGGATAAGCTAATTCTATAAGCTATATAAGAGAGCTTCTAGCAAGTTGCTAAAAAAGTTTAATATACTATAATAGCTATTATTACTAGCTATACTATTCTATTCAAGGTTAATTAAAGAGATAAATATATTAAGCTTTAGCAGCTATTTAATAGCTAGCTAAAAAATAGCTTATAGCAGCGCTATATAAATATCTAGCGCTATATTCTGAGCTATATTATGCAGATACAGCCTTTTAGCTTTAATTAACAGCTAATATATATATTTATAGCTAAGTAAGACTGTTTCTATACTTAGCTTCTTTATTAAGCTAAGATAGTTTAAAAGGTAGAGCTTTCTTAAGCCTTACTATAATAAAACAGAGTATATTTAGACTTTACTATCTAGCTTTTTAACTATTCTTTATAAAATACTAAATATAAAAGCGCTTTTTTAAACGCTTTTATTATTTTTAATATTTAGCAAAATAATAGCTAGAAAACACTACTCGATTATATAGTTATCTACTCAGCTGTTATCAAGCTAGTTTAGATGCTTATTATTTTATAAGCTTTTCTTAAGTATAAAAATAAAATAATAGTAGCAAAACAAGCTAATATAATTATAAAGTTGCTAGAAGAATAAGTATAAAAGCATTACTTTAAGCTCTTTAAAATTATTTAAGTAAAAGTTAATTAATATATAATAATAATTAGCTTTAAAACTAAGCTTATACTGCTTAATTAAATCTATAAAGCAAAATTATATAGCTTGAAGATTTGCTATAATACTCTAATATAAAGCAAGGTAGACTAGCAAGATAACTATATTATCTATAACAGTATACAGCTCTCTTTTAATTAAATCTCTAATATAATCTATAGCTTTTTAAATCTAGTATAGCAATGCTTTGCTAAGATACTTAAGATTCTAGACTTAAAAGCTCTACTGCTTATTAACTAGCTCTTCTTTAAAGATAATTATTATAAAGACTAAGTCAGCTATTCATTCCTTATAAATTATTAGAATTAATAGCTTATAGACAGCTAGCAGTAGCTTTTAAATTATATTCTAGCTAGTATAGAGTTATATACAAAGTAGTTTAATTCTTGCTCTTAACAGCTCCGGAACCCTACTATTTATTAGTTCTACTACTAGGCTAAAATATTCTGCAAGCAGCTGCTCCTTCTAATACACCTTATTAGAGGGCAGCTAGCGCAGTCCTTAAAGATCCTTACTCTCTAATCTGAGAACTTAATATATAAAGGCCTCTAAAATATCTTTCTTTATAATAAGCTAGTCTGTTTTATTACCTTATATTATAAAAGCTACTATATAATAGCGCAGCTTAAAATCATCTACTACTACCTGCTGTATAAGGTTAGAGCTCTTCTTATTTAATATCTTTAGCTTGCTCTTTTTTTTTAATAGCAGATTAAAGAGCTTTTAAAAGCTAGCTAAGAAAGAAACTCTTTACTATAAGCTGATCAGGTTATAATAAAAATAGAAAAAAAAGAAAAGCAAGCCTTTAAACTAGCAACTATAAGTATACAGCTATAGCTGCTAAATTAAATAAAGCGCCTTCTTCTATAATATAATATACAGCTTATAAGTGCTAAGATTATAATTAATGCTTAATAGTATATTACAATTACTATTACCTGCTAATACTTTAGCAAAAGCTATTATAGCAATATATAAAGTTAATAAAGAGGTAGTAAAGAGAATTAAATAAATAATAAGTAGAAGGCTAATTATATTCTTAATATATAAGCTAAGTATAGTATAATAATAGCCTAGATAGTTTATAGAAGAGAGCTGCAGCAGGGCTAGTTTAAAATAACTGCTTGAAGAGACTAGTTCTAAAAAGCTAGCAGCTAGTAGCATCGATTCCTAGGCTTTTAAAGCAACTACACTCTTAGGATTCTATCTAAGCAGAAAAGGGAAGTATTTAAAGAAGAATAAGAGCAGAGCTAGCTGCAGCGCTTTCAGTAGCTTTATAAGACTAACTTTCCTAAGCAGTTATAATAGATACTAGAGGAGAAGGTGTAGTTCCGAAGCAGCTAAGAGCTTATACTATAAGTAATTATATAAAAGGAAACACTTATTCTGCAGATTGCTAAGACTAGCAGGAGAAAAGCTCTCTCTTTTCTACTCTTAATATATTATTCGCTCTAAAGTATTATAATTATAATTATCTTGCTTCTTACACTATAAGGTAATCTCGTCTGAAGATACTAGGTATATTAAATCAATATATATATTTAAGCTAGAGCTAGTATAAACTAAGCTATAGTAATTATTTTCATTATATTAGAATCTGCTTTTATATAGTAATTCTACAGCTTTATAAATTAATTAAGAGCTTGTAAGCAGCTAGATCGAGTTATAATTAACAAATATTATATAGCTTTTAACGCTTAAGATAGCTTCTGACTAA
This sequence comes from Endothia cerciana, assembly GCA_026119935.1. Lineage (NCBI taxonomy): Eukaryota > Fungi > Ascomycota > Sordariomycetes > Diaporthales > Cryphonectriaceae > Endothia > Endothia cerciana. The sequence continues at coordinate 2,604 of JALRMH010000110.1, forward strand.
AGCTATAAAAGCTTAGAGCAGTAATTGCAATATATAATATATAGCAAGTCTTTCTAACAGCTATGCTACTGCTTAAAGATAAGCTATTTTTCTTTCGCCTAATATAGATTTTTAATTTGATAGTTTTCCGAACTACTACTATTTAAAAGAATATTAGCTATTAAGTGATCTCTGCTGCCTTTAATTAAATAAAGATTATAACCTGTAGAATAGTATTTTAAGTCTTAATATAATAAGATAAAGGTAAAGTGCTTGTTTATAAAGAGATAATCTAGTAGGTTAAGAGCTTTAAAACTACTTTAAGATATAAAATATATTATAATAAAGTAAGCAAGGCTTCTAATAAGCTTATTATTTTATAAAGATAGATAAAAAACAGCTAAATAATTATAGCAACTAATATATTAAAGATAGGTTTAGATATCTCTAATATATATATAGTAGTCTATACTAAGCTGCTAATACAGCTGTAAGACTATATATAAAAAAGCAGCTAAGCAGGCTAGAATAAAAAGGCTTGTTTTGCTATCCTCTTTTAGAATAAAAGAGCAGCTGTAAATATTAATAATAAGATATATTAGTTTTTAAAAGAAAAAAGGTGCTACTGCATTCTTTTTAATTAAATTCTTAACAGCTAGTATATTTAAATATAATATACTTTAAATAAAGTGCTTTGCAATTAGTATAAAGTAGATAAGAAGAACTATTAGTCTGCTTTTAATCAGATACCTAGCTGCAAGCTCTTTATATAGATAAAATAAAAATGCAATTAAATATAAAAAGAAGTGCTTAAAGAGTATAAGGAAAAGGGCTAGATCGTTAAAGTATTTCTTTAGTAGTTTGAAGTATAGAACAGCGCTTGTATTCTCTGCTAAAGCAGTAGAGAAAAAGGCTTAGCAGCTAAGTATTTAAAAGTAGAATACTTATTTTAGCAAGACTTGCTCTAGTATATAATCAAAGAGAGGTAAAAAAAGTTATAGAAGAAAATATTTACTAGAAAGAGCCTAGCGCTATATTCAGAGTATTTCTAATATAAAATTCTTTAAGCTTTTTATATAATATAAAAAAAAAGGCTATTTAATTAAAAGTCTTATAATTAAAAGCTTAATATAACTTATTAGTACTTTTTACTAATTGCATTTATTATTTTAAAACTATAAGTTCTTTATAATAATATAATTAAAGTGTTGATTTTTATACTAATAAATTAAAATTAAATACAGCCTTTTAATAAAGCTTTTATCTATTTATAAATAAGCTAGCGCTGTATATAGCTAGATATAAAGATAAATAATCTTTACTAAGTATTTTTAAAAGTAATAGAAATAATTAATAAAATATTAGAAAAAGAAAAGTAAAGTTTGCAGCTTTCTTATTTAATATATATAATATAAGTGTAATGAGCACTGCAGCAATCCAAAGATCTCTGAGTACCGATTAGGTTTATGCTAGCAAGAGCAGTGTCGAATATAAGCCTTGAATATAAAAATATAGCTAGGTAGTCTGTGCAAGTATTCACTGCCTTTAAGGCTTCTAAGTATAAGTATACTTAGAACTTAGATTAATAACTAAAGAGCTATATATAAGATCTATCTAATAGAAATAAATATATCTTTATATATCTAGCTCTTTAGTCTTGTTAGTAGTATTAGTTATTAGATTATTTAGATCACCTAGGTAATCTAACTAATTCGGATCACTATAGATTAGCTACTAATCTATCCTAATCCTATAACCTTAACCCTTGCTTATATAAGCTATAGTTCCTAGAGTGTTAAACCCTTTCCTTATCTTTCAGACAGTTGTCCCTAATATCCTAGTTTATAACCTGTATATTAGATAGGTTATAACATCATCTCCCTTTTATTAATCGTTATCCTTAACGATCTTTCGTAAGTATTCTAGCAAGTTATTCATATATATAGTTATACCTTTCTAATCGAGATATCGAACAGAGTTAATAAATCGCATCCTAATCGTTTGGTGAAAACTTAAGAGCGCTATTATCTTGCTAAGCTTATTTTTGTTTTTAGCGTCGAAATGCCTACCTGTACTTATTATCAGGAGATAGAGGCTTCCTGCTGCTTCGCTGAAAACTCTTCTTATTATAAGGAGTGTGTTTCTCTAGGTTAAAGTTATAATACTAGTTGTTTCTCAGCTTCTGCTAGTTAGTCTCCTTATTCCTAGGTGCTTTTCGTGATTACTAATTCCCTTCTCTAGCAAGGCGCTTGATTTATAAAAAGCGCAAGATCCTGAGTAAGGAGGCTAAGGCAGAGTCGGCAAACGCTACTGCTTTGCAAGCCTTGCTAGCGTCGCAGGCTTGTCTTAATCGTGTGTAGAAATAGCGAAGGCTATTAGAGGAGCGGGCTGCGGAAATGATTTGTTGTAGCTTTAATTCTTTAGAGGGGTTTGCTGATGAGGAGGATTGCAGTCTTTGTGAAGAGGAAACTCGCCTGATATCCTAGGGACACCTTAAGGTTATTAACTAGAGTTCTTTAGCCTTTAATCCTAGCGTATCTAGTTAGCCTTCTCTTTTAAAGAGTGAAACTGCAGCACTTGATTTTCGTTTTAGGATAAAGAGGTCTTAGATAGTAGTTTTCTATTATTATTATAATGCTAAAGTGACTGTTAGTAATATAGTACTAAGGTTATAGCTAGTTTTTTTTTTTTAATTTACTTATAGCGTTTCTAATATTTCTCTATAGTTTTTATAAGTTCTTGCTTATTAAATAACTTTTCTATTTAATAAAGTACTTAAGTATATTATTATTGCTTTTATACTTAAGGATTTTTTCTACCTTATATTTTAGTTTGTTATCCTTGATTTTCACTATATTATTTATTAATATTTCCTTTGCTGCTAATTCTAGCAGTAAGATATAGAAAACTAAGTGTATCTTTATCCTATAAGGTAGTGCGAGCTTATAGTTGACTAAGGAGATTTATTGCAAAATTTTAAATAGTCCTAGTTTCTTATAGTCGAGTTTACTACTAGGTCTTATTATTTTAATATTTTTGTAAAGTAGGTAGACCTTATCTCCCTCCTATAGGATTAGTCTCTTAATTCTTTTAGAGTTTATATATCGTGTTATTTGTTTTTAAGCGAATTATAGTTCTAACTAAAGTTCTTCTTAGATTTTCTTAATTTTCTTAACTCTTTTATCTGCTGCTTCTGCATCTGCTTCTAGCAGTGCTTTATAATAAGCTATCAAGTTGTATCTATAGAGTATGAAAAATAGCGACTTCTTTATTATGCTTGTATCTGCGCTGTTATAGGTAAACTGCGCAAGAGGTAACAGATTAACTTAGTTATCTTGTTCCTAGTTAATATAGTATCAAAGGTACTATTCGACGACCTGATTTATTCTTTCTATTTATCTATCTGTCTAAGGATGAAATGCTATAGATATTCTATATTATGTTCTAAGTTGCTTTATAAGCAAGGTTTAAAACTTTAAGTTAAACTTCCTGTCTTTATTAGAGATCACTTCTTCTAGCATGCTATAGTTAGTAATAATCATTCTGAGAAATATATATATAAGTTCTTCTGCTATACTGCTTTCCTTATAGAGAAAGAAATAAGTATATTTACTTAGTCTGCAAACTACTACTAAGATGCTATTATATAGTATTTTAATTAAAAGTTTTTATAAAAATAGTAGCTTAGTAATAAAGTCTAGACTAATTAACTGCTAAATAGTTATAAGTACTAGTAGAAGTTATAATAGTCTATAAGGCTTATATCTTTCTGCTTTATTCTTCTTATAGCTATTATAATATTATAAGATGTCTTTGATCCTTTTTCTAAAGCCTAATAGGTTCTAGTATCTCTTAATTTGTTTATAGGTTGCTCTAACTCTCTAGTGTCTGTGTGCTAAGGCATTATATACATTCCTAATATACTTATCTTGTTCTGCTAGAGTTATTTATTCAAAGTCTTTATCTTAGGGTCTTATTCTAAAAGCTGCTGCAAGCTTTTTATATATATTAATAAGGTCTCCTTCCTTATTAATTACAAAGATGTCCTGGATCTCTTTTTTAATCTTGTCCTGATAGTCTAATCTTCTGCTAAGAGCGTCTGCCTTAGCGTTTTCCTTACTTTAAATATAGATAACTTTAAAGTCGAACTAGGATAAGTACTCTGCTTATTTTACTTATCTTCTGTTAAAGTTCTTTATTATTATAAACATAGTAAGGTTCTTATAATTCGAAAACACTTTAATTATATATTTAACACTTATAAGATAGTGTTCTTATTCTTTAAATGCTTCTACTATAGCTATAAGTTCTTTATCTAGTATCCTATATTATAACTTTAGTCTATTAAGTTTCTTTAAGAAGTTAGCGACTATTTATAATCGTCTCTGCTTATTGCGCTAGTTGAGTTCTGCGCTGAGTGCGTAGTCTGATGCGTCTGTATATAACTTGTATCTCTTCTAAGGGTCTGATTCTTATAAAACAGAGTCTTTAGTAACTAGCTCCTTGATTATTTCGAAGGCCTAGTTTTCTTTCTAGTTCTATTAAAAGGGTAGGTCTTTTTTTATAAGATTTATAAAAAGTCTAGCAATATCACTATATTTGCTGATAAATTACTGATAGAAGTTGATATATCTAAAGAATGCTCTAATGTCTTTGATATTCTTTAGTATAGGCTAGTTCCTGACTACCTGTATTTTGTTCTTCTGTATTCTGATGTGTTTTAGTTTAATTATATATTTAAGGTAGTTGACTTTCTGAATATGAAAGTAGCTTTTAACTAGTTCTACTAGGAGGTGTGCGTTCTAAAGTGTCTGAAGTATCTGCTATATATGTTGTTTATATTCTTTAAAGGTCTTAGAGTAGATGAGAATATCGTTGAGGTAGACGATGCATATAATATCTAGGAATTTGCAGAGGATATAGTTAATTATTTCTTAAAAGGATACTAGTGTGTTAGTTAACCTGAAAGGTATAATCAAGTATTTATAATATCTATAGCAAGTTCTAAATACTATCTTTTATTTTTCTTCTTTCTTAATATAGATATAATAGTAACCTTTCTTAAAGTTTAATATTATAAACTATTATATGCTTTATAGTCGATCCCTGATTTCTTTAAAAAGTAGTAAAGAGTATTAGTTTTTAATAATAATATTATTAAGCTATCTGTAGTTTATATAAAGTCAGAGTTTTCTGTTTTTTTTTAGTACGAACAGGATTAGGTATTCTACTAGTAATTGTAATAGTTTAATATATCCTCTTTTAAAGTTCTTATTAAGGTATTCCTTAAGTATCTTTAGTCTTGCCTTGTTAAGCTTGTAAATAAAGAAGAACTATAGCTAAGTTCCTTCTTTTAGTAATATCTTATAGTTATATAGGCTGTGTTTTAGAAGTTCTGTATTAAATTTTCTTTAAAACAGCTTTGTGAATTTATAGTACTCTTGCAGTATTCCAGCGAATATTAGTATTAGTCTGTCCTTCTCTGTTTCTGCTTTATAGAGGAACAGGAGGTATTATTAAGTATTTTTGTCTAAGGATGATTTCTTTCTCTTGCCTGTTAATCGTTTCCTTAATAGCTCTAGGGGTTCTCTTTAGGCCGGATTAAATTTCCTAGGTGTTATAACCTATCCAATATACAGGTCATAAACTAAGGCACCCAGGACAACTATCCGGAAGATAAGGGAAGGGTTCAATACCCTAGGAACTACAGCTTATATAAGCAAGGGTTAGGGTTATAGGATCAGGATAGATCAGTAGCTGATCTATAGTGATCCGGATCAGTTGGATCACTTAGGTGATCTAAGTGATCTAATAACTAACACTACTAACAGGACTGAAGAGCTGGATATATAAAGACACGTTTATTTCCCTTAAGTAGATCTCGTACATAGCTCTTTAGTTGTTAATCTAAGTTCTAAGTATACTTATACTTAGAAGCCTTAAAGGCAGTGAACACTTGCACAGACTACCTAGCTATATTTCTATATTCAAGGCTTATATTTGACACTGCTCTTGCTAGCATAAACCTAATTAATACTTAGAGATCTTTAGATTGCTATAGTGCTTATTATACTAGGTTATAGTTGTAGGATTTCTTTATAGTTCTAAAGTCTATACTTTTGTTATCGCTCTGAGTCAGGCTAAGCTTCTTTAGGCCTGCGTATGCTTGTTGTTATACTAATTTGCTGATGCTTTAGTACTTCTTATTTAGGTTTATTATTACTAGATTTTTCTTTATAAGCTATTAGCCCTGCTGATTTAAAGGTAGTTATAGATTCGTTTAAAGCCTCTTTCCTTAAGTGTCCCTTAGTAACTGAATCTAATCCTTTGCTGTTAATTATAACCTTCTTATAGATAACAGTATTATCCTATAAGATCTAGCTAGTAGTCTAATCGATTCGAGAATTATACTCTTTAAGCTAAAGAAGTCTTATAATTAGTTTATAATATACTATATTTATAATATCTAATATAATAAAGATTATATATCCTTAGATTAAAACAAGTAGATAATTAGTCTTCTTATCGATTACTTCTTAATTATATATAACTAGTTGTCCTTTTATAGTACTGAGTCGATAAAGTTGTTCTTTTTAATACTATTATAGTCGTACTTTATTAATAATTGCTAGTAATATAAAGTTTCTTTAAGCGCTGCTGTCTAATAAAGCGCTGTATTGTTTTTCGTTAATATAAGCATCTAATTTTATATGCGTATAGCCTCTTTCTGCTATATATAGAGACCCTTAAGCCCTGATCGTCTATAGTTTTATTATAAGCGATCCTTCCCTTTTAAAGATTTTTATGCTTTATAAGCCGCTCTTTAAGCTAACCTTCTAGCTTGCTATTAGCCTTACGTGCGTCGTTCCTTATTATCCTAGTGCTTATGCTAGTCTCGAACCTTATAGTAGATGTAAATAGTGCAGTCAATAGTTCTACACTACTACTATTTGACTTTTTTATTAACGCATTCTCTAGGATAGTTATCTAGTAATCTGATATAAGCGTTGTTGTGCTTTCTATTGAGAATTTCTCTAAATCGTAGGTAGGGTTCCTTAATTGCCTAGATAATCTAGCCGAACTCTCTAACTAGGAACCACTTATATTTGACTTTCTCTATAAAGTGCACCTTGCAGTTATAGTATATATATAAGATCTATGCAAGCTTATAGTATCTTTTATTAATTAGGCTGATTCTAGTGTCTTTTAGCTATTTAGCTTTAATATTCTAGATAAGTACTATAGCAAAAAGATCTTTAAGCCTAAAGCTATATACTATATATTTAATTACTAGGTCTTAAGTATTCTGTCTTTAGTCTAAGTTATAGTTATAAGTTTCTTCCTTACTTATAGTATTTTTATCTTCTATTTTTAGAATAATAGGTTCTAGTATATTATTTAGCTATTAGTCTTAAAGTGTTTCTTCCCTTATAGTTTCTGTAGTTACTTAAGATAGAGGGCGTTCTCTATAATAGGTTATTAAGTATAGTCCTAGACTCTTATCCTTAAGTTTCTGAACCTTTCTTTCGAGTTCCTTCTTAAGAGTGCTTGAATAATCAGGGTTGCTGTCGTTTAGTGCTATATTATAGATTAGGCCCTTTTTATCTATTGCTAGTCGCTGTATCTTCTTAAGTGTTTTAGAAAACTATCCTGAGCTTTCTTTCTCTAAGAGGTGTGTTAAGCATCTATTATTAAAGCAGAACATCTAGTTAAAGAGTCTATAATCGCAGATAGAGTCTGATACTTGCTCTAGTAAGATATTATTACTCAGCTGATTAGGTTTCTATTATTAAAAGATATTCACCTATCGTCCCTTTTAAACTAGTTGCTATTATAATTTTTTAAGTTGTCTGCATTCTTATATAAAATAGCTATACTTTTTATAATTATAACACTTAACGCTATTATTTAGTCTTCCTATAGACTAATAGTTAGCTGCATCTAGTTCTATTAGGCTAGTATAAGTACTTCTGCTTTATATTATATTCTAGCGCTGATTTCCACTTTAATTTTTAGGCTAGAACTTCTTGCTGTTACCTAGCTATAAGCACTATATAGTTTAGCTTCCTCTCTTCTTAGACTTCTCTATTCGTTATTTATAAAGATAGTTATTAATTCTGATAGCTGTATTTGCAAATATTATAAAGTCTTCAGGCTAATCCTGTTTAGAGATCTTATTTTTAACTTCGTCCTTAAGTCCTTTATAGTAGTGTTCTATAAAGTTCTTATCTTTCTATAGGAGTTGTGCTGCAAGTTGCTTAAACCTGACTATATAGGCTGATGCTGACTTAGTTTATTTAAGATCTATTAGCTGCTGAGCTGTAGTGTATTCTTTATTAGGGTTATTAAAGGTTTCCTTAAAGGCCTTCTTAAAGCCTGTAAAGGAGTCGAATATTTCCTTAGTGCTCTTAGTGCGTGTATTAGAGTTGTTAGCATGTTCTAGATAGTTGCAGAGAGAAGGCTTATATTAGATAAGAGCATCCTTCTCAAGGCGAGTTCCGGCAAGGATAACTTTCTCAGGTTCTATAGTGAACTAGAAAGCATTATATAAAAAGTACACCTTATAGTAAGTAAGAAATCCTTAGAAGAGTTTTTAAGTGCTGTTATATATAGCTAGCTTATTTATTTTATAGCCTTTATTATTATTAATAATAGTAAGGGCTTAAGTACTATACTGAATTTGCTCCTGCTATGCTTAGATAATATTTTCTTGCTATTGCTAATATAGATAGAGTTGTTTAATATATTAGATAAGTTAAAGGACTTGCTAGACAAGTTCTTCCTAAATAGGCTGTATATTATACAAAGACGAAGAGAGGGTTCCTAAAGCTATTGTATTTCCGTATTATTTAAGGGGTTAATACTAAACCGTTCCTAAACAAGAGTTGTTAAAATATAATAAGCACTATAGTAATCTAAAAATCTTTAAGTACTAATTAGGTTTATACTAATAAGAGCAGTGTCGAATATAAGCTTTAAATATAGAAATATAGCTAAGTAGTCTATACAAGTGTTTACTGCCTTTAGAGCTTCTAAATATAAGTGTACTTAGAACTTAAATTAACAACTAAAGAGCTATATATAAGATCTATCTAATAGAAATGAATATGTCCTTATATATCTAGCTCTTTAGTCCTGTTAGTAGTATTAGTTGTTAGATCACTTAGATCACCTAGGTGATCTAACTAATCCAGATTACTATAGATCAGCTACTAATCCATCCTAATCCTGCAACTTTAACCCTTGCTTATATAAGCTGTAGTTCCTAGGGTGTTGAACCCTTCCCTTGTTTTTCGGATAGTTGTCCCTAGTGCCCTAGTTTGTAACCTGCATGTTGGATAGGTTATAATACTTAATAAGACAGCTGCTAGCAGCGCCCCTCCTGTATACCTTTAGCAGCATATATTCCAGGCTTTTAAGATAGATAAGGACGACTAGGAGACCTGCACATTTAATAGAGAGAATACTAAGCGCTGTTGCAAGGATATTATCAGCAAGGCCTAGGTCTTATCTAGCTAAGTTAAGTAGGGTAAGGGCAAAGAGCGTGCAGCTGAGCGCGACTAGGAAGACGATAGTAAGGACGACATCAAGTCTGCGCAGAGTAATAAGACGAGCACTATTAAGCTAGACGATATTATTAAGCCTGCCTTTGCGTTCAAATAGCACTAGGCAATAAGTGAGTTCTATAGCCCTCTTTTATTTCTTCTTATTCCTTTTTTATTTCTTTTTTTTAAAGTTCTAGACTTAATTATACTTAGAAATTATAAGGTTATTTTTAGCCTTAATCGAGTCTAGAAGCTCTAAAAAAGAGAGAGAACAACATCCCCTTTTAAAAAATAGAGGAAAACAGGAATGATTCTACTAAAGTAGCTAGGCCTTCGCCTTAGCTTACTTATTATAAAGAGAGGGCAAAGGCAGAGGTAGAGGCAGAGTAAAGAAGAGACTAGCTATAAAAGGCGTTTTCTATACTAACTAAATGCCTGCAGATGTATATACTATATACTAGCGCTTTAAGTTGCTCTTTTTATTTTATATTTTTGCTAATAATTGCAATCTTAGTAAGACTTTTATTATAAGTGCTGTTATAATACTCTGCGTTATTATTATTACTACTAACTTTATTAATAAAGAGGCACTCGTCTGCTACTCTAGTATTTACTTTACTATAAAAGACCTGCTTAACTAGATAGCCTTTAAGCTTATTAAGCCCTTTTAAAAGAAGTTGGATATATATATCTATACTACTAGCACTAGTGTTTATATAATAAACGCTACTATCCTGCATATTAATAAAGAGTAGTATAAAGAGCTTGAAAAGTGTATCTAAGTGCTAGCTAGCTTATAAGTATATTTTCTTAGCCTGCTAGACTTAATTATACCTAGAAACACTCTCTCTCTTTCCTCCTCGCCTTCTTTTTCTTTTTCAGCTTAATTGATTCTAACAGCGCTAATTTTCCCTTCCCCCCCCTCTTTTTTTTTTTTTAAACAGCCTGCAAGCTCTTTATCTGTTCTTATAGCATGCTGCAGGCCTAGTTTATATTGAAGAACCTGCGCTTTACCTTTGACGACCCGGATAACCTAGATAACCTAGAGGACGAGATCTGCCTATACCCTACTATCAGCAGGAAAGAGGTCGCTGTGTCTGATCTGAGCAGCTACTTCTGTAATAAAATCACTAGCATCTAGCAGGGTATTGAAAAAGAGGAGGAGAGAGAGGTTGCAAAGAACAATAACAGCCTAGTCTATAATACTAATAGCCTATAGAATAATATAGACCTGACTAAGGAGCTAAAAGAAGAGCTAGTAGAGAAGGAGGTAGATAATATATTAGGGTCGAGCCCTTCTCTTGCACCTGTCGTGTTTAAAAAAGCCCCCTCTAGTCTTAACCTCTAGGCCTAGCAGGCAGGTAGCTATAATATAATAGATAACCTACTACCTATAGCTTTGAAGAATATTTTTTCTAGGTCCTTTAAAGATACTAAAGTTAGCCTAGTTTATACTGCTATTAAAAGTAAGTTTATAGCTACTTTAAATAAAGTAGGCTTGCAGGTCTTTATAAATTATATAATTAAATATAGCTTTTTATCCTGCTTTTATCTTTAGAACTATACAGCCTAGCCTGTCTTTAATATAATATTCTTAAATAAAGCTTATATTACGCGTTATACTATATCTCGCTTTTATTAAAGCATCCTCTTTATTAAAAAGCATAATATTATATACTTATCTGCTATACCTGCGCTTAATAACCTTACTAATATAGCTAGGTTTTGTAATATAGCTAATAATATATTTAGCCTTAGTGAGATTTTTTATATAGCAAGTAGGGAGCAGGCCTTATAAATTATTTATAACCCGGCTTATAACCTCTTTGCATTGCTAGATAAAGAGCCTGATATTATCTAGCAGGACTTTATTAAGAAGCAGAAGGTTGTGCTCTAAGCGTTCTAGAAATAATATAAAAAGGACCTAGGCAGGAATAAGTTTTAGTCGATCTTGTCCTACTACGCCTTTTTCCTCTAGAGCTCTAAGTCTACCTAGCTGCGCAGCTAGGAGGCTGAGATAGTATTCTAGGTAGCTTAGACAAAGCGCACTATATCAACGCCCCTTATACTCCCCGACAGCTCTACCAGCTTCCCTGTGACTAAGATCCCCCCCTACTGCATCTAGACGCTAAAGGTAGAGATGAACGAGGATAATAAGCAAATACTGCAAGCTACTACAGATATATTGCTGCAGACTCTATATACGCGGAAGGGCAAGACGCTTAAGAAGTCGCTTTTATAGAGCATAACTATCTATCAGGTGCTGAAGAAGCTGACAGGGTCTCTAAATATACATTATCACCGCCTGTTATCCCTTATGCTGCTAGACTTCCTTATGCACAAGCTTCTGTTTGACAAGCGCTGTGTGAAGCAGGACCCTATTACTAGTATGTAGATAGAGGATGTCTAAGCTGCTATCAGGCTCGACCTTAAAACTACTACCTACCTCCTGAATATAGCCTAAGGTTTGCTAAAAGAAGGCTTAGACTAGGAGGTCTAAAAGGTTATAATGCTTAGTATATCTATTCTTATAAAGGACTCCTGCAAGATTAATAAGAGGACTTAAGCTAGCTATAATAAACAGGCTGCTAATATACCTTGCTTTAGCATTATATATATTATATAGTTAGCTAAGATAGATAAAAGCAGTATAAAGTATATTTATATAGCTATTTATAATTCTTATAACCTGCTTTAAAACGACTATACTAGTAATGCTTACTTTTACTTAGTTTACTCTTTGCTCTTTTTCTATGCTGTTAATAAATATATAAAGAATAAGTTTGAGATTAGTAGCTATATAGTTGTCTTTATAGATAAGCAGTTCTTATAGGAGTAAGTCTCCTACTCTAACCTACTGCCCTCCTCTCTTTTTATTTCCCTCTTTTTTTTTCTTCTTTTTTTACTAGTGTTAGATTCAATTACATCTAAAAAAGGCTAGGATATACTATTTTTAGATATAATCAAGTCTAGCTATACTAAAAAAAAAAAAAAAAAATTATAAAAAAATATTAAAAAAAAGGCAGCCTATTTTCATCTTAGCTTAGCTAGACTCAATTGTGTCTAAAAACCCCTCCCTCTGCTAGCAGCTGCTTTCTCTTTTAAGATATCTGCACTTTAAGGGTATAATTAAGTCTAACAAGCTAAAAAAACCTAATTAAAAAAAAAGAGAAAAAAAAAGAAGAGCTACATATATACTAATATATCTCTAGTCGCTTATATACTTTAATGTATAAGGTTAGGCTGAAGGTTATTAATTATAATACTAGGATAATATATTTAAAGCGTATATCTGCTTAAAAGCAGTTCACTAACCTTTAAAAGGATATTAACATTATTATCTTATCTTTTAGCTTATAGATTATTAGCCTCAACTTTTATACCTGCTGCTAGCGCAGTATCTATCTGTTGTACTACTAGAATTATAACTATATAATTCAAGCGTTTTACTAAATTATCTATATAGGCTAGAAGAAGCTAATAGACTAGGTTCTAATTAAAGTTAACAATACTTATAATAATATTCAAGAGCTCAGAATTATAGTAAAGTAGGTAGCACAGCTATTAACAGAGAGTTCTATCCTGCACTAGATAAATAATAATATATAAAAAGTTATTACCTTTAAGTTTATCTAATACTAGTTAAGCTAGTTATTCAACTAATATATATAGATTAAGAACTTGCTAGCCTATATTAAAGAATATAACCTAGCTTATTATATTAAGTCTAGCTAGTACTACTTTATTATCACTAGCCTTTTTATTCTGCTTTATAATCTAGATGCTAATAATAAAAAGGATATAGACCTAGCTAACAAGCGAATTACAATGCTATTACAAAATCTATTATTACTAGTCGTCTTTTAAGAGATATATAGCATCAACTATAATAACATTAACTAGGATATTATAGTCACAGCTATTAAGGCTATCTGCAAAAGTATAGAGAAGGATTACAGCTTTATAACTAAGATACGTAATATACTAGACCTAGTTAGCTAGGCAGCAGTACGCTCTATATATATACAAGCACTTATAGCGTTTACTAATATATAGCTAGCAAGTGCTCTAGTAAGAGTAAGTAATTCCTGCAGATAGAAAGCGAAGGACGTAGCTATAGTTTTTAATACTCTAGAGGAGTTGCTTATACCTACCCTAGCCTTAGAGGAGTTGCCTGCCCTTGTGCTAGAGGACTTATTAGAGGGCCTATCAGCATTATTAGACGACCTGTCGGATAAGGATGTAAGCGTAGTCGAGACGCTTAAGTCCGAGCACGAGCAGGCGTTAGTGTATAAGGAAGGGGCCGAGCAGGCTAAGGAGGAGGCCGAGGAGGAGGCTGAAGGGGAGGCTGAGCAGAAGGCTGAGATAGACGTAGACAAGGGGGTGCAGGCGTCCGCACCTGCTCCTACGCCTACCTGCTGCTTAGGTCGTGCCTAGGCTAAGGTAAACTATAACTAGAGTCTTGACGAAATCTCAGCCCTTGTCCTTTAAGGCTGCAAGCGAAAGGGATCTGCTCAGAACAGCACCGGATTAGCTAGCACCTTGCTTGCTAAGAAGGCTAGAAAAGCTAGAAAGGCTAGGAAGGCTAAGAAGTGAGTAGGCAGGGCAGGTAGCGCTCTAGCCGACCTTTTTTTCTTCTCTGCTGTCTTTTGCTCTTCTTATATTATTTATCTTTTTCAAAGCTCTATTAAGGCTTAATTATAATATAGTCAGGTAGAGGTCCTCTTATATTAGCACCTTCTATATAAGGCATTTATTATACTGCTTATTCTAATAATTAATAATAGATAGATTTTAAGCTAAAGCCCTTTTATATTTTATAGCCTTATAGAAGATATATATGTTTATTAGGCTTAACTTTTACTCTCTTTAACCTTTTTATAAAATTTCTGTTAATTAGTAAAGACTAGATTTAATTAAGCTAGAAAAAAAAAAAAAAAAGCGCGGTTAGCACTTTATAAGTATAATTAAATCCACTTACTATAGAAAGCAGAAAGCGCTATCTCCTTATATAAGCAGCGCAGCTGTAAAGCAAGCCTATCTCTCTTAAGGTCGAAGCTATAGATAACCCTTAGACTAATAGCGCTTTATCTTCGCTAGCAAGCAGTATAAGGACGGCTGCGCTATCGATAACGTTAAGGCTAAGATCTAGGATATAGCAGATAATATTAAGCCTAGCCAGCGCCTTATCTTCGCTAGCAAGCAGTGTAAGGACAGCTGCGCTACTAACAACACTAAAGCTAAGATCTAAGATATAGCAGATAATATTAAGCCTAGCTAGCGCCTTATCTTTGCTAGCAAGTAGTGTAAAGACAGCTGCACCCTCTCTGACTATAATATCTAGAAGGAGGCTACTCACTAGAGAAGAGTTGAGGTATAAGAAGAGATCACTTGTAAAAGCGTTTTTGAAGGTAATTAAATCTAAAAGGTTAAAAAAAAAAAAAAAGAAGGAGCAAGATAGTATTTACTTTATAAAGATAATTAAGTTTAAAAGGTTAAAAAAAGGAAACAACATAGCTATTTCCTGCTAAACCTATATATATAATAAACCTCTGCTATAACTAATAACTATTTTAGTTTACTTTATTTATTAATAAGTAAAAGATGCTTAGTTCTTTTTATTTTAAAGCTTTATACTAAAGGAGTAAAAGCTTCTTTATTTATATCTATTGCTAGATTTACCCTTTTTAAAGAGCTAAGAAGGTTTAATTATAAAACAGCTTAATATACTTTTTTAAATAAGATTTAACTAATAGAGCTTGATTCTAGCTATTTAATGCTTTATTAATAATATATCTTTTATATCAACCCTTCTTTACATCTTCTTTATTATTTCTTATTTATAAGCAAAGCTTCAGTATAATTTATTCACTTTGCTAACTTATCTCTTTACTATTTATATAGATTCGCTATATTTATTAGACTTATAGTAGCTGAATAACAGCAGGCTAATTATAAGCAGTAACAGCGCTGCTATAAGTGCTAATAAAAAGTATAAGCATAGGAGGAATATTAAGTTTAATAAAGCCTTGCTTAGACTAATCTTACTTATTAAGCCTTTCTCTACTAAAGCAAAAAGATATATATAATTATAAAAAGCAGGTTCTAATCTAGCATTAATCTGCAGGTCTTATAAGTTACTTCATCTATTAGCTCTTAGCTATCTAGCTATAGCAATTATCTATCCTCATCCTCTTTTTAGCTACTGCTATAGCACTCCTCTTATTTATTATAGCAGCTCTCTTGTCTAGCTATTATAGGATCTCTATCGCTAGTCTAGCCTGCGTTTGATTTCACTTCAGGGAGTTCGGAAGGTAAGCGAGAAGGCAGTTATAAAGATATAATTATAAAAGAAGGGGCGCTGGATTCTATTAAGAATGTTTATGAAAACAACAGCTTAGACTAGCCTAGCCTTGCTAGCTCTAGCAGTAATATAAGCGCTTTTAAGGCTAGCAATGAAGATATAGCTATAAAGGAAGAGGGGCTAGGTCTTATTAACAATTCTAATAAAGATAATAGCCTAGACAGCTTCAGCTAGGCTAGCTAGAGCAGTAACCTTAGCAGGTTTAGCAATAGCAACTTATTATCTAGTTCGCTAGGTTCTAAGGATAATAATAATGAAGACAGAGAAGAGATTTCTGCGCTTAACTAGCTATGCATATATAATATTTTTCTGCAGGCGCAGATACCCTATAGTGTAAAGAAACAAGCAGCTGATATTCTCTAAGAAGTGAACCTGCTTTATTGCTTTTGCAGTAGGCCTAGCTACTTCTCCTAAGTCTTATTATTATATAATCTACTAAAGCTCGAGTGACTAATCTTTTATATATATTAAATAGACTACCTAAGGCCTTGAGAAGAGTGTTCTTATCTCTATATTCTTTCTATTATAGCCTGAGCACTCACTTATATAAAAAAGGACCTTTCTAGATGCTCTGTTATAGAAAGACTTTAGTTTCTATTATATTTTAACCGCCCTCTTACTTAATCAGACTTTGCTAAAGGCCTTATATCTAACTACTATAAGCTTCTTTATAAAGACTACTATTATAACTAGCTTCTCTCTCTATAAAAGTCAGAAGATTATATATTAAAAGCCTTACTTAGTACTTATATTTATTATATATAAGATATTAACTTATAAGTTATAGAGGTTTAAAGCTTTATAGTATTTGTATAGTGCTACTTCTTACTATTAACTCTACTTCTCTTTATTATTATAATCTATTAGAATTTATATTATTATATTAAGAAAGAAAGGAATATTAAGCTCTATTTAATTAAGAACCTTATACTAAGCTCTATCGAATCTATACTTATATAGAATACTCTTTATATCCTCTTCCTGCATTTCAACCTTATAGCTAAATATTACAAGTATAAAAAAAGAACACTGCTAAAGCAAGAAGCAGAAATAATACTATAATAGCAGTAGTAGCAGCAGTATAACAAATATTTATATCTACCTTACTCTATAATTAATACCTTAGCTAACAGCAACTTTAATATCTTTTATATAGAGTGCTTCCTTTCTGCTTTATAAGCTGTAGTACTAGCTTATTTATACTAATCTTATACACCTTTATAAATATCGATCCTTACTTAAGCAACAGCCTTTTAGCTAAAGCTTTAATGCAGAGAAGGCTATTATTATATATACTATAAGGAGTTTATTAGTAGCGAGTTTCTTAAGCCTTTATAAGACTAGCTTCTAGGCTTTTATAACGAGTTCCTTTAAAAGTTTGCTTAGCCCTTGCTGTTCTTTTAAGCCTATAGCACTAAGAACACCCTGTTTAGCAGCCAGCCTGAGAACGCCCTGTCTAAGCTCTACTAGCAGTATCTCTGCTGCCTAGCGCCGGCCCTCCTCTACCTAGACTAGTTCTAGATAGACTTTGCTCTAGTAGACTTCCTGCAGCATAAGCAGAACGAGGAGGAGGAGGAGGATAATGACGACAACAAAGGCAAACCTATCTCGCTCTTTTATAAATAGGACTACCTACGCTATATTAAAAAGGAGCTTATCAACCGCCCTGCCTAGTAGCAGAGGCGCTGCTCTATATAAAGCTAGAATAAGCCTGTGCTATTTAACTTTCAGGCGCATTCCTTTATAGAGTATAGCCTTTATAATATTATAACCCTTAAGCTTATTAATTAGCACTTAGACTAGCTTACTTTATAGCCTGTCCTTTATATTAAAATATATAATTCTTATAAGAATATTTTCTAGACTTTTAATAAGTATATAGCAGCCTTCTTTAAGCTAAGCTTTCGCTTTCTTAAGCTTATTAAAGACTAGCGCTGCTAATAAGCTATATACTATTATAAATATAAATATAAGACTATAAGCAGCTACTATTATATAGATAAAGAGCTTAACTAGGCTTAGCAGCACTATATAGCGTATATTATCTACTATTTGAATATTAATATAGATGCTATGCTTTTTTTATATAATATATAGTAAAAGATTACTATTCTCTTTATTCTTTTTACTAAGCTAGACTTAAATACTCTATTTTATTATAAGCCTTGACTCTTTAAGCTCTCTTTGCTTACTAATAAGCAGTATACTCTATTCTTCTTTATATTTATATGTTCTTTAAACTAACTCCTCTTTATTACTAGCAGCTGCTATTTTCTTATTCTTAAGCAGCTAGTTACTTATAGCTACCCTTACACCCGCACTATTATAGAGCTACTATATCCTAGTAAGGTATAGCTAAACCCTAGTAACTTCTTTAGTCTAGAGAAGTATATCCTACAGACTTATACTACTTAGGCTCTACAGTGCTTTTTAAAGCTGTCTTATTTCAGCAACTAGCCTGAGCTTTTATTATAGCTATAGGCTTGCTATATACGAGTGCAGCTGCAGCGCTGCAGCGCCTGCTAGCAGCTGCACTAACAGGAGGAGAAGGGGGTAGTAGAAGTAGAGGGCCTTAGATTAAAGAAAAAGGCAGAGGAGGCAGAAAAGGTAGAGGAGGCAGAGAAGGCAAAGGAGGCGGAGAAGACAGAGGAGGAAGAGGCAGGATGCCTAATAGAAAGAATAGCAGGCCTCGACCTTAGCAGCATATACAAAAAGCTCAGCATAGTCTTTTTCTATAGTAAGCATTAGAACTAAAACTTCCCTTACCTCTACTTTAGCATTACTTATACTATTAGTTTCCTAGACTAGGTCTAAGATATATATATATTTAGCATTTATTAACTCTATATTATATTTAGTTTTAATATATTTATTAATAGCTTAATCTTAGAGAAATATTAGCAGGCTTTAATAGCTATAGCTGCTAATTAGTATAAAGCTAAAAAAGATAAAGCTGCTATCTTTAGCCTGCTCTGCTCAGCTTTTATCTTCGAACTCTAATCTATTATAGTTGAGTATAATTATAACTTACTACACTTCCTCTACTACTGTTTATCAAGTGCTAAGAGCTATAAAGTACTAACGCTCTTATAATTTTTAGCTAACGCTATATTTAAAGCTTTAAACTTAATGCTATAGAAGTAGAATTAGATTTGCTACTTTTTAATTACTAATTTAGACGTAGTTTTTATACTCGCATATAGGTTATACAGTACTAAAGCTTATAAACGCAACTATAGCCTTGACTAAGCCCTGCTAATACCTACCTTTATTCTTATCTATATATATAACAATATATTTTAGTCTACTTTTATCAATTTTATTTTACAGAGCTAAGTGCTTAGCGTTCTAACAGGTGCTGCAGAGATTTTATAGCACAGAAAGCCTTTTGCTATATACTACTACTAAGCCTAGCAGCACTAAGCTATAGCTATAATAAAGAAGAACATATTCTTTTATACCTTCTAAAATGTAATAAGCACTGCAGCAATTCAAAGATCTCTAAGTACTAATTAAGTTTATACTAGCAAGAGCAGTATTAAATATAAGCCTTGAATACAGAAATATAGCTAGGTAGTCTATACAAGTATTCACTACTTTTAAAGCTTCTAAGTATAAGTGTACTTAAAACTTAGATTAATAACTAAAGAGCTATATATAAGATCTACTTAAAGGAAATAAACATGTCTTTATATATCTAGCTCTTTAGTCCTGTTAGTAGTATTAGTTATTAAATTATTTAAATTACCTAAGTAATCTAACTAATCTAGATCATTATAAATTAGCTACTAATCTATCCTAATCCTGTAACCTTAACCCTTGCTTATATAAGCTGTAGTTCCTAAAGTGTTAAACCCTTCTTTTATTTTCTAGATAATTATCCTAAATGCCTTAGTTTATAACCTGTA
This sequence comes from Endothia cerciana, assembly GCA_026119935.1. Taxonomy (NCBI): domain Eukaryota; kingdom Fungi; phylum Ascomycota; class Sordariomycetes; order Diaporthales; family Cryphonectriaceae; genus Endothia; species Endothia cerciana. The sequence continues at coordinate 22,400 of JALRMH010000110.1, forward strand.
TATTAGATAAGTTATAACATCATCTCCCTCTTATTAATCGTTATTCTTAATAATCTTTTATAAGTATTCTAGCAAGTTATCTATATATATAGTTATATCTTTCTAATTAAGATATCGAATAGAGTTAATAAATCGTGTTCTAATTATTTGGTGAAAACTTAAGAGTGCTATTGCCTTGCTAAGCTTATTTCTGTTTTTAGCATTGAAATACCTGCCTGTGCTTATTATTAAGAGATAAGGGCTTCTTGCTATTTTGCTAAAAACTCTTCTTATTATAAAGAGTGTGTTTCTCTAGATTAAAGTTATAATACTAGACGTTTCTCAGCTTCTACTAGTTAGTCTCCTTATTCCTAGGTGCTTTTTGTAGTTGCTAATCCCCTTCTCTAGCAGGGCGCTTAATTCGTGAAAAGCGCAAGGTCCTAAGTAAGAAGGCTAAGGCAGAGTCGGCAAACGCTGCTGCCTTGCAAGCCTTGCTAGTATTGCAGGCTCGTCTTAATTATATGCGGAAACAGCGAAGGCTGTTAGAGGAGCGGGCTGCAGAAATGATTCGTCGTAGCTTTAATTCCTTAGAGGAGTTTACTGATAAGGAGGATCGCAGTCTTCATGAAGAGGAAACTTGCCTAATATCCTAGGGACACTTTAAGGTTATTGACTAGAGTTCTTTAGCCTTTAATTCTAGTATGTCTAGTTAGCCTTCTCTCTTAGAGAGTAAAACTGCAGCGCTTGATTTTCATTCTAAGGCAGAGAGGTCTTAAGTAGTAGTTTTTCTATTATTATTATAATGCTAAAGTGACTATCAGTAGTATAGTACTAGAGTTACTACTAGTCTTTTTCTTCTAGTATTTCTTTAATTTACTTATAGCATTTTTAACGTTTCTTTATAGTTTTTATAAGTTTTTGCTTACTAGGTAACCTTTCTACTTAATAAAGTACTCGAGTATGTTATTATTACCTCTATACTTAAGGATTTTTTCTACTTTATACTTTAATTTATTATCTTTGATTTTCACTATATTATCTATTAGTATTTCCTTTACTACTAGTTCTAGTAGTGAGATATAGAAAACTAGGTGCATCTTTATTCTATAAGGTAGTGTGAGTTTATAGTTGATTAAGGAGATTTATTATAAAATTGTCAGTAAAGCCTATAGATCCGAATCACATAAGTCAGCTTGTTAAGTGCCCCTAGCTAAAAGCCTGTATTACGATGTAATAGCTAACACTTAAGGTCTAAGCCTAAAGTCTTAAGCCTAAAGCTAGTAGGCTTCCCTTTTGTATAGATAGCTAGCCCTAGCTAGCTCCTAATCCTTAGCCCTGTCACCTTATGACACCTGCTACTCGTGATAACTATCTCCTCCTTCGTGCGATTCGCCCTCGAATCGGATCCGAAGCCCTCTCAATAGTTTCCTAGGCACTAGACAGCCTTTAGATCAACAGTTTCCAAGGCACTAGACAGCCTCTTCAGTCTTCCTCAACGCTGGACAAGTTTCATCAGTTTCCTAAGCACTAGACAGCCTTTAGATCAACAGTTTCTAAGGCACTAGACAGCCTTATCAGTCTTTCTCAACACTAGACAGTTTCAACAGCTTCCTAAGCGCTAGACAGCCTCCTGATCAACAGTTTCCTAGGCACTAGACAGCCTCCTCAGATC
>JALRMH010000111.1:0-23917 GCA_026119935.1 Endothia cerciana
CCGCCCAACGCACGACCGTTCTTACGGTGACTGTGTGGTTCCATGGAAGTCCCGGGTTTTTGGGCCCGGCCCCGACGGCCCCCCCCCCCCCCAACCCACCCCGGCAGACCCATTCGTTCTCCTGCGCTGCCGTGACGCTGCCCAGGTGGCCCTTGGATTCCGTTGTGGCCTGGCTTGTTGAAGGCGCCTGCCGGCCTACGGGCTCCGCGGTACCAGGCCCCGAGCTTCATGCCCAAGTGCCGTACTTCCACAGGGTCACGTCGGCCGTTGTGAGCTGGACGGAGCGGGCACCCGAGGGTCTCGAGCTTGAGCCACCACTGGTATAGCAGTGATTTGAAGCTTGCCATTCTATCAGACCTCCAATCGGCGGGCCACCGCTGTCGGGATTTGACACCGTCTGAGAATATCCGCCTGATCTTGTGTACCGGGGTCTTCTGCCACCCCCCCCCCCAACCCCCGCCCCTCAAGTGGCGCTATTGACCTGCTCCGGTCTATTCGATGTTGTTTCAACTTCTTGATCGCCCGTTTCGGCCTGAACTGGTCCATTGGGCTCAGTCTCAACCTGGCCGTTCGGCTCAGTCGAGAGACTAGCAGACGGCACAGATGGCAATATCTCTGCCACGTCTCTACTGACCGCTGCCTTGTTCCGGGCAGGAACGACGGGATCCAGCTTGAGCGGCAAGTTCTTCAGCAGGGTATAAAACCCCACATCCCTCCAAGAGTACCTGAAGAAGTCCACCAAAGCCTTGTCGATTGCACGGTGTAGCAACTCGCGGACCTCGAGGAGCAGATCCCGTGCCCCTTCGTTGGTGAGCCCCGTGGCTTCTGACTTGACGAGGACTGGGAGCCACTCGTTGATCAGGAGTTGGGCGTACTCGGAGGAGGGCTCGTCCCCAGGTCCTCCTGCCTCTGGGAGCGAAAGCTTCTTGCCCATGAGGACAGCCTGCAGCGTCGGCAGGGGGCTGAACCATCGGGCCAAGATACCCTGGCCATCTTCGTCGTCGCCCCCCCGACGATCGAGTCTCCCACTGAAGAGGACCAGGGGCCCGATCCTCTCCAGCTTGTTCCGTAAAAGCCGGGGGGGGAGTGACCACCTGCTTGGGGCTGACGCATCCCGTACACGCCGCGTACCCATTCTTAAGTCCGGTCCTGAACCAGGAACCAGGGCACCGTGCCCGGTCTGCGCGATGTTTTGACCGAACGCCAGCGCGAGGAGATGCCTGCCCAGTCCGGCAGTGACGTTCTTGCTGTAGTGAGCGCCGTAGGGTTCCTCCCTCAACATGAGATCGGTACCGGGAACGCTTCGATACATATCCATGGTAGGTTTCCGGTATTTTACAAGGCCGGTGGATATTATACTATGCTCGATCTCCCGGGCAATGGCGTCTATCGAAGACAGAGTCTCGAGGTCATATTGACCTGAGATCTGGAAGGCCCCCGGGTCCGCCTTTGCTTCCCTCCTCATGGACTGGCGGAGACGCTGAAAAGAAAGAGCATAGCTGATCTGATCGCCGTACGTAATCCCGTACAGCCTCTGGGGGGTCTTGGCCACCCGCCCTGGCGTGCCGGGGGGGAGGTTTATAGCATGCTGCTCGAGGGCAGCGTAGACAATGGCAGGCTCAAGGCATTGTGTGATGGCGCCCAGTGCCAGGATCCGAGCCTGGGACGGAGGGAACGGTAAGCCCGCCAGGCAGGAATCGAGATACGACTTCTCGTGTGTACCAGTGTCGCCAGGCGCCCTGGATGCTAGATAGGCACGGGCCTGTTCGGTAAAGCTGCGGAACACGACGACATGGTGATCATGGAGCAGGACCCTCGGGCGGAAGGCATTGTCAAGGCCGGGCGGATAAAGATCAGGGTGGCCCGTTGTGACCCTCTGGGCCAAAGCCAGGTGATTGATGCCGACAGCGACGCTGCTCACCGCCGAAGTCGCGGGCTCGCCGAAGGGATGGCCTGCGAACAGGGTCTGAGATGTGTACGCCTGTCGGGGTCTATCGTGCGAGGTGACGGAACTTATCAACCCTGACGGATTTGCCCTGAGAGTCACGGGCATAACCTGACAGTAAAAGAGTGCTATTTCCCGGGCGTTGTGAGTGTCGACGTCCATGGGCGGCAGGGACTTCAGCCTAGCCATAGTCTGCGGTCTGTTGAGCATATTCTCAAACTGCACGGCGGCAGCTGCCTCGGCGTAGGACCTTATGGAGCCCTGTGCGGAGACGGAAATATCGAGCTCGTCCAGAGAGATGGCCACGGTCCAGCTCAGTTTCCCAGGGGAGCCCTCCCGAGGGCGGCTCTCGGCAACGACCTTGGGCAGCAGACCCCGCTGGACCACACGCTGGTGTAGGCATAGCAACAAGCTATGGACACTGCGGCTCTTCGGCCATGGGCGCTGCTTTCGGTCGGGTGGCTGCTGGTGTGGCGACGGCGTGGTCGCGTCAGGCTCGGGCCGGATCTCTGAGGAGGTGCTGTACGCCCTCTGAGCTGCATTTCGTCCAGAGAGGCACCCTCGAGGCCTTAATGGCGAGAGGCCACGGGTGAGAGGAGGATACCAAGCGGCGAGGAGCAAGCCTCCGTGTGCCATTGCCAGAACGGCTGGATAGGCACAAGGCGAACCTGTGGGGACCTGCCACATCTCTCTATGGGTGATCTGAGCAGCTGTCAGTGACATTCCAACCTGCAAGGGAAGGCAGACCGACCAGCAGCCGTGACATCTTCAAACACCTAGTCGATCCGACTCGGACGGCTGCCGTGTTCTCTCAGCTGAATGCTGGGCCTGCCACTGACAATCGGCGGGAGGCTCATCTGCAGTGAAAGATGTTGGGAGTTTTTTTTGGGGGGGGGGGGTGGGGTTCCTTTGCAGGGGACTAGAAGCTAACCTGGTGCATACTATGTACCTCCCACATGCCTGGGCGGGCAGGGGTGACGACAGCTTGATCCCTGCAGATGCGCACCTACCTGCACGGCCGGGGTGTTGTCGAGGGGTGCAAGGGTGCTGCGGCCTATCAGGTGATTTGCAAAAAGAAGAAGACGACGGGTGCTTCCATGACCTGATCGATTAAAAGCATATGGTAGGTAACAGTGGGCACCACCACTTCTCTCCTCCTCCTCGCTGTTTGCCAGCAGCCCGTCTAGAAACCCACACTCAGGGCGGATCCGGCGCCTGCTGTCGCCCATGGCCTTCTTCCAGCCTGCGCCGGTGGTGGGCAGGGCCACCGTCAAGAGGCTGGCCCACCAGGTATCGCGGATGACAACACCAATCTCCTCGTCACTTGTTGCATACTCGGCCTCGGCTGCAGCAGGAGCCTCACCCTTTGTCTGCCGGCAGTGCTCGAGGCCGGCACCAGAGCCCTCCGTCCTGTCCGCCCTGGCGGGAGCACGCACCGCACGCAATCTCCGGAGGCTGCCTCCTTCGCCGTCCCTCGCCCTCGCACGCTGTCTCAGCGGCGGCACCAGCAAGAAGACAGCTGCCCCTTTCCCTACCCCGGCGCTCGGTGCCAACCACGGCGGCGGTGGCTCGGCCGCCCCCTCCGGAGCAGGCGCCGGCAGGGCGAGGGGCAGATCCTTCCCCGGGACCAGCTCCAGGGCTGTTGCGTATTGGCTGCTCGGAAGCGCCACCAGCGTCTTCGGCATCGTCGTCTTTGGCGGCCTGACGCGGCTGACGGAATCTGGGTATGTGCCACCCCTCGTGCCGCGCCTCTTTGGGGGGGGGGTTGGGGGGTGTGCGAGTAGAGATGCTAATGCCTCACCTCCCCCGCTCCCAGTCTCAGCATCACCGAGTGGCGCCCCGTGACGGGCTCTCTCCCGCCCATGTCCCCCGAGGACTGGGAGTCCGAGTTCGCCAAGTACCGCGCCTCGCCCGAGTACGTCAAGCTGAACCCGCACATGGACCTGGACGAGTTCAAGAAGATCTACTTCATGGAGTGGACGCACCGCCTCTGGGGCCGCGCCATCGGCCTGACCTTCGTCATCCCTACCGTCTACTTCATCGCCAGGCGCCGGGTCTCGACGCGCATGGCCTGGAACCTCGTCGGCATATCCGCCCTCATCGGCTTCCAGGGCGCCATCGGCTGGTGGATGGTCGCGTCGGGCCTCAGGGATGACCTCTTCGCCGAGGGCGCCCACCCGCGCGTCTCGCAGTACCGCCTCACCGCCCACCTGGCCACCGCCTTCGTCTGCTACAGCTGGATGCTCCTCTCGGGCCTGTCCGTCCTGCGCGCCCGCCGCCTCGCCGCCGACCCCGCCGCCGCCGCCAGGCTCGCCCAGGCGCTCTACGGCCCCGCCCTCGCCCCCTTCCGCCGCTACGCCACCGCCCTCACCGCGCTCATCTTCGTGACCGCCCTGACCGGCGCCCTCGTCGCCGGCCTCGACGCCGGCCTGATCTACAACGAGTTCCCCATGATGGGCCTCGGCCTGACGCCCCCGGAGTCCGAGCTGTGGGACGGGTTCTACTCGCGCAGGGAGGACGGGTCCGACCTCTGGTGGCGCAACATGCTCGAGAACCCGAGCCTCGTCCAGCTGGACCACCGCGTCATGGCCGTGACGGTGTGCGCCTCCGTGCTGGCCTTCTTCGCGTACAGCCGCACCGGGAGGGTCAGGGCCGTGCTGCCGGCCGACGCCAGGAAGGCGACCATGGGTGTGCTGCACCTCATGATACTGCAGGTCACGCTGGGCATCTCGACGCTGATCTACATGGTCCCCACCCACCTGGCGGCGGCCCACCAGGCGGGCGCGCTGGCGCTGCTGACGGGGGCGTTGGTGCTGGGGTCGAGACTGAGGATCCCCAGGCCGACCCTCGCGCTCATACAGCGGAGGCTGAAGACGATACAGCCAAAGTAGATAAGCGCATCTCTCTCTTCCCCCCCCCCCCCCTTATAACATGTTGCTCCGCTCGTCGAGAAGCTAGGAAGGGGGGGGTGGGGGGCGACGGATTTGTATTATGTATGCATAGCGCCGGGTTATGAAATTCACGGCATTGGACATCACGGCTGCACGGGTCGATGCGGAACCGATCTTTATTGTGTTCGTATCTCGGATGACGACGTCTTGTCCGATTCCGGTTCTGAACCGCGGATCGAACGAGGGTCATCATCCATCATGTGTTGTTGTAGTATGTAACCCCCAGCGTGGGCCATGATTTGCCCAGACAGATAGACTACATCTCTACTCTATCCTTCGGTAAAGAAGATGAATCCGCCCCCCCCCCCCCCAGGTCCATCCACTGACTGGCGGAAGGGTTGGGGGGGCGGGCGGGGGCCGGATTGAAATCAAGGGGACCATGTGTGCCCGTCTTGGAGAATCTACCTGGGGCACTCCCTTTACTTGTGAGCTGTTAGGCCGGGGGGGGCGCGGCGGTTAGTCCATCTGGCCCGGGTCATCGCAACGGGTCTCCGACGCTAAACTCACCAATGCCCTCGACGGGCAGGGGCTCCACGCCGACCACATCGGCGGCCAGCCTCTCCCTGGGCTGGGCCCTGTCGTCGCGCATGAAGGGGAAGGCCTGGACCTCCCTGATGGCGTAGTTGTCGGTCAGGAACATGACGAGGCGGTCGATGCCCAGGCCCCAGCCGCCGGTGGGCGGCAGGCCGTACTCCAGGGCGGTGAGGAAGTTCTCGTCGACGGGCTGCGCCTCGTCGTCGCCCTGGGCCTTCTGCCGGGCCTGCTCCTCGAAGCGCAGGCGCTGGTCGAAGGGGTTGTTCAGCTCGGTGTAGGCGTTGGCGATCTCCTTCTTGCACACGAAGGCCTCGAAGCGCTCGCACAGGCCCTTCTTCTCGCGGTGGTACTTGGCCAGCGGGGACATCATCTGCGGGTGCTCCATGATGAAGGTGGGGTTCACGCACGTCTCCTCGATGAATTCGCCGACCAGCTTGTCGAGCATGCGCGCGTTGGTCAGCGGCGGCGGGCAGTCGACCTTCATCTTCCCGAGGACCTTCTTGAGGAACTCGCCGCTGGCCTCGGTGTGCATCTCCTCGAACGGCGGGAACTTCTCGCCGCACACGCGCTCCAGCTCCGGCAGCATCTCGACGCGCCGCCACGGCGCCTCCCAGTTGACGTCGTACGTCTCGCCGTGCTGGTTGGTGAACTTGGTCTTGTAGCCGCCGGTGAGGTACTTGACCAGCCCCGAGACGAGCTCCTCGGTGATGTCCATGACGTCGTAGACGTCGGCGTACGCCCAGTAGAACTCGACCGAGGTGAACTCGGGGTTGTGCGTCAGGTCGATGCCCTCGTTCCGGAAGTTCTTGCCCAGCTCGAACACCTTGCCGAACTGCCCGACGATCAGCATCTTGAGGAAGAGCTCGGGCGCTATGCGCATGTACATGTCCATGTCCAGGTCGTTGTGGTGCGTTATGAAGGGCAGCGCGGTGGCCCCGCCCGGGATGGCGGTCATCATGGGGGTCTCGACCTCCAGGAACCGGCGGTCGTTGAAGAAGTCCCGGATGTAGCGTATGATCTTGGAGCGCGTCCACATGGTCTGGCGGGAGGCGTCGTTGAACAGGAGGTCCAGGTACCGCTGCCGGAAGCGCTGCTCGTAGTCCTTGAAGCCGTAGTGCTGGGTGGGCAGCATGTGGAGCGAGGGCGCCAGCAGGACGACCTCGGACGCGAAGATGGACAGCTCGCCCTGCTTGCCCTGCTCGAGGAGCTTCTTGGGCGCCGTCCGGCCCGGGTACCCGACGACGCCGATCACGTCGCCTCTCCGTAGGTGCTCGTGCTGCTTCTCGAACGGGGTCACGCCCTCCGGCACGTTCTCGGCCTGGCACGTGATCTGGATGCTGGTCCCGATGGAGACGGTGTCGGCGGAGGTCTTGATAACGTAGAAGATCAGCTTGCCGAGGGATCTTCGCCCGTAGATCCTGCCGGCGATCCGGAGCTCCTTGGTGCGGTCGACATCGCCAGACTGCCAGGTGGGGGCGCCCCCCCCCCGTCAGTGCCTGATCTCTCCACGGACCTCACCCCCGGTGCGAGGGACGTGCGTACCTTGATGTGCTCGAAGTCCTTGACGAATTGCTTGTCGTCGTAGGTGACGTGAAACTTGTGCGGGTATGGGTTGGGCTGGTTGGAGTCGAGGAGGGCCTTGACGGCCCTGGATCGGTTCTCGTAGTACATGCGAGGGTCCATCTCCTGCTCGTCGTCCCTCTTCTTGGCGGCAGCAGGCTTGGGAGGGGCGGCGGCGGCCTTCTTGGCCTTCTCCTCCTCCTTCTGCCGCTGCTTCTGGCGCCTCTTGAGCTCGGACTTGGAGACCTGTACGCCGTGGAAGGAGGGTCAGCATGGTCCATCCCATCTCCTCGAAGGGCGGACGGGGCGCGCTGCCGCGGTGCGTACCCTCTCGCCCGTGACCTCGTCGAGCTGCAGGTTCTCGAGCTGCTCGGCAGGCGCCGCAGCGGCCTTGTCAGCAGAAGGTTCGCCGGCCATCTCGTCGGTTGGAAATCTCGCAGGCTGTGTATCAATTGGCGTTCTTGGAGCCGTCTGCGGTGGTGTGATCGGGCGAGGTTCCCTTCTCTGGTCTGTGATGGGCAAGCCCTTGACTCAATTTCCAGCGGCGGCGCGGGGTTGGCTCAGAAATTTCCTGGGGGGCCTTCTGAGTCAAACCCCAGCACACACACCGCGGGGCTTATCCGTTATCTTCTCTCCAGGGATAAATAAATGTGCCCCAGGCGCGCGGGCGTCTCAGGGACGACTCACGCTCTGCAAGCTGTGCCGTCCCCACTACAGATATCTCGCACTTAACCCCCCCCCCCCCAAAAAAAACTTTTTCCCTTAAGGTTCTGTTATACATACATGTGAGGGTGCGTCCAGCTATTAACCCCAATCTTGGATCATCTGTACCGAATACTTCAGATTGAGTTGGGCCGCCGTGGGATATGGGATGGGCGAGGGGCTGCAGAGGGGGCCCCCCCCCTCTTGTTGTGCATAGATCATGGCATATGTACCACCGAGTAATAGAAATTCTGTCTCCCTCAGGACCTCACAGAATGCAGGACTTGATACTATAGCAAGACTATGGAGATACCGCATGTTATGGGCGTTCTCAGCTGTGCATGCTTCGCCCACAGGACTCAGAGGGTGGGCCCAGACGGTTCCCCTCCCACCCCCCCCCCCCGAGGTTCTCAGCAGATATTAGGACCGGCTCCCAACAGCTCCGCCACCCGGGCTGCCACCAACTCGTGCACTGGGTCCGTCGGGTGAAGAGGGTTGGACCACAGGTACTCGTTGGCGCGTATACCACACGCCGGGTCAAAGAAGGCCGGGTCAGGCGTGCCACTGTCAGACGAAACCCCATCGTCAGCCGAACATCATTCCTGTGTCTCTGGGCTCGCACCCAGCCCCTCCGGGGAGCCCACTGCTGGGGGCCGCTGTTGGCCAGAGGGAGGACTCACTTCTGGTAGGCTTCGCAGAAACCCGTCGTGTTCTTGTACCCGCTCGTCTGCGGGAAGGCCCGCGGGTCGTCCATGACCGCGCTGAAGTCGGCATACGAGTCGTACACCCAGACGTTGGCGTCCGGGCGGCCCGCCTTGAGCCCCCTCGCCATGCCCGCGACCATCCCGTTGAACTGCGCGAGGTCGGCCCGCTCCAGCGCCACCGCCGCGGCGCCCCGCGACGCGGTGAGCGGGCTCCGCTCGATGGCCGGCACGTTGAGGAAGACGAGGTTGCGCGCGCCGCGCCCGTAGAGCTCCCCGGCCAGCCCGGCGTACTCGGCGAGGACCCGCCTGTTCAGGGCGTCCGTGCCGTCCGGCCCCGAGGGCCCCCGCGCGTACGCCCCGTTCACGTCGTTGATGCCCATCCAGATGGCGAAGAGCGTGTCGTCCCGCGCCCACGGCGGGGCCCCCGGCGCCCGCCGGCCCTCCGCGTAGCCCGGGACGAACTCGTCCAGGACCTGGCCCTTCAGGCTGAGGACGCTCGGCAGGTACGGGGGCACGATGCTCGAGTCGACCGTCGCCCCGCCGTACGCGAGGTTGTAGGTCTGGACGAGCGAGCGGTTGTACTTGACCGTGAGGTAGTCGATCCAGTTGGGCCCGTTGGCCGAGGTGCGCCCGGGGTAGGGCGGGTTGCCGAGCGGGCTCGGGGGTGAGGGGTAGGGCAGCTGGGTGTACTCGAACTCCGTGGTCGTGTAGCTGTCGCCGAAGGAGAAGACGTGTTTGATGCCGGAGGGCCCTCGCCACCACTGGCTGCCGGTGCAGGAGGAGGTGGGGGCCGGAGGGGCGGCGTAGCTCGCGGGCGACGAACACCACACCCCCGCCGCCACGGACAGCAAGGCGCGAACGAGCCTCATGGTATGGTGGCCGAGGAGCGCAGAGGATGAGCCCTCCGGACGCCGAGGTGCAGAACCTGCAGTGCCTGGGGCCGCAAGAGACTCCTGGCCGCGGTGATGGCCGTATGCAGCAGGACCAACAGATGAATGGCAGCAGATGTCGAGCAGCCCGCGACAGCCGCCATGGGCCGGGCCCTGGGGGCTCATACTCGGCCCCTGAGGATGACCCGAGCCATCGTGACGAGTGGGACCTGCCAGGGCCTGCGGCGAGAGCAGCAAGAAGAGTGGAAGGAGCAGGCCGGCTCTGCTGAGCCCACTGCGCGAACCACCACCGCGCGGTCTCGCGCGTATACTCGGGTGGCCCATGGGCGTGAAGAGGAAGTCCGAGGCTGTGCGCAGGGAGCCCCCAGCCGCTGGGAAGCTGCCAGCGGTGTTAAATCGTAGAGGGTCGGGATGCTCTGGCCTGGTTAACGTGTTATGAGCCCGCCCATCTCAAGCACCAGGCCTGGATGAGACGGTTAGGCTGGCTGGTGATAGATGTGTGTGCCGGTTGAAGCCTCGCCGCTTTCTGAGACGGCTGCCTATCCCCCTTTCCAAGGTGGCTGGTACGTAGGGCGTCGCATGGGCGGGACGACGTTTGGAGAACTGCACTGTCGCCCGAATGAGGGGAATGGGGAGGATTATGCGCCATCCCCAGGTGCCCAGCTAGGGGGGCAGTTCTATACGCCGTGGCCCCGGGCTGTGAGGCAGCGGCCCTTCTCCCTCGCACTTTTGAGTCCGCACACGGCTCGACTTTCCGATATGGCTTCACGAATGTCACTCGGCGCATGCATTCGCTGGCACGTTTCAGGTTTTCATAATGTTTGTTCGTCAGTCATCCCGGTGCTAAGTCTGATCGCAGTCATCAAGATCCCCCTCGCAGCTGCTAATCTATTCAAACTCGTAGCAAAACAGACATGATCATGTCGTCGTGAAGGGAAAAAAAAAACAACAACCACCAAAACCCCCATGATTCGGGATGGGAATCCAGAGAGCTGCCTCGGGGAGCAGATATGCAGAAATCAAACCCGATATATCCCCCGTCCTGTCCGACTCTCCCAGCGATATTATATAACTATTCAGTCTCCGTGTGTCAAACGCCAGACACCGGCTTTGGACGACACCTCACGTCAGGGTGGCCAGCATCGCCCTGACAAGACCGGGTGGAGGACCTGCAACAGGAGCTCATGTCAGCTGCCAAGCCTCCCTCTCGATGCTGCCCGGTATGTGGGAAGGGGGGGGGGGGGTACGAGGGTGCGGGGACAGGGCGACGCGCACCGCACCTTTAACGATACTTCGGCACGCTGATGGACATCCTACCTTTCTTGTCCTTCTCAATGCGCACCCCGCGCCGCGGCTCCTCGATCCTCTCAATCTCCTCCTCGTACAGGACTAACTCGCCGCTGCTGAGCCGCTCCGCCTTGATCAGCTCACGCTCGCCATGGCGCCTCTGAAGGTCCCTGATTTCGGACCGGATCTCCCTCTGCGACCGGGACCGGGACCGGGAGCGGTGTCGGTCCGCCTTGACGATGGCCAGTGGGCCCACCGGAACTTCATCGGAAATCTCCTCGTGCCGCCGAACATCCATGATGTACGGGGTGGCCGAGGTGGAAGTGGTCCCGGAGGCCGTGGTCGTGTATGACCGGGCGGGGGATACATCGCGGATCACGGTCCTCTTCTCGACGAACTCGGCAGGGGGCGGCGGCTGCGGCGGTGGAGCAACAAAGACTGGTGGCGGCGGCTGCGCGATAGGAGGGGGCGGCAGTGCGGCCATCGGCGGCGGGCGGTGGGCCGGCACGTCAATGATGGTCTCCTCCCGCCTCTCCTCGATGATGTTACCGGCCTCGGACCGGGCAGCGCGAACTTCGAGCTCGCCTGTGGCCGGATGTCAGTTGCGGGGGAACATGGGAAGAGGGGGGGGGGGGGTGGGGGGCGGCAACTGTGGCTCACTCTTCTTGTAGTCCTCGCTCAGTTTGAGCAGGTCGTCGATGTTCTCCTGGCCCAGGGCCTTCAACACCACAACGGTGTTGCCCTGCGAGGCCGTTAGCATGCGAGAGGCGGAGGTCCCCAGCCTGCTGCGGACTTACCTCCTCAACGAACGGGTAGCCGAGGTCAATGAGTGCGCGCTTGGAGACCAGGCGGGCCGGGACACGGGTCTTGCCCTTCTTGGGGTACTCGCTCTTGGCGGTGACCGTCGTGCCCCCGCTGCTGCTGCCGGAGGCGCTGGTGGTGGCGGACGAGCGTGAGCTGCTGCGCACGGTACTGGCCCGGTGGCTGCGGCTGCGGCCCGACCTGACGGAGGGGCTCGGGTCCCTCTTCTTGGTGCGGATGATCTCCCTCTCGCGGATGCGCTCGGGATAGGAGCGGAACTCCTCGTCGCCGTAAAAGTCGGGCTCGCTCACGCGGATGTCGTCGTACACCTCGTAGCCCCGCGGGGGAGGCAGGGCGCGGGTCCGGGGGAGCGGGATGGGCTCGTACGGGCGCGGCCGGAAGTCCTCGCGGCGTGCAGGAGGGCCATACCTCTCCTCCTCGTGATGAAAGCCCTTTCGCCTGTCGAACGTGTCGAGGCTGGACTGCCGGCGGAGGAATGCAGGCCTGCTGGGCGGGGACGGGCTGCGGTACCTCTCGCGCTCAATCACCACGCGGCGGTCGCGCTCGAGCTCGGGCGGAGGGGAGCGGTGGCGGGCGGAGCGAGGCTCGTCGTCATAATAGACCCGGCGGGAGTCGCGGATGACGATATCATCGTCGTAAGGGCGGCTGCGGGCGTAGTAGCGGTCATCGGCAGAGTGCTCCCTGTACCTCGAGGAGCCGCCGCCGCCGCCGCCGCCGCCGCCGCCACCGCCGCTGCCGCCGCCGCTGCCGCCGCGGTAGTAGCGGTCGTCCTCCTCATAGCGAACACGCTCATCGCCGGTACGGTCGCGGTCGCGCTCGTACATGAACCGCTCACGGTCCCAGGTGTTGCGTGACATTGCGGGGGCGGGCGGGCGAGAAGCGGCTCGGGACGGATAGGACAGCTCTTGACGGGAGGACCAGGAGACGGGAACCCGGGCGTGTAACGACGTCCCAAGGGCGGGGTGAGTAGAGGCGATGATAATGATCCCACCGGGAGATCAGCAACCACTCAAAAAGTCCAGACTCGCTATGATGCAAGTGGTCTGAACTGTTGGCGAAGGATATCTGTGGACTCAAGAGGGGAAAGATATTCCTCCTCCTGGGTGGGGTGTAGGGAAGGTACTTGTTGAGGGGAGGGAGGGAGGGAGGGAGAGAGAGAGAACGTGTGGGAAGTTGGCGAGGGATGAAGAGATCCAGAAGTTGGCGCAGATGACGACAGAAAATGGAGGGGCCGCCGGGTCCCTTTGCTGTGTGGTGGTCCTCGCTGCCACTGCTGCCTCTGGCCGGGTCTCTGCAGCCAAGGGGGGGGGGGGCGTCTTGTTCCCCGCCGCCGGATTGGCTGCTGGGTGAGGTGTCGACCAGGAGTGGACTGCGAGGACACGGGCTGCTGCAGGTGAGCTGGCCCAGTGGGTGATGATGACCGTAACCTGAGACCTGAACACCTTGTCCGAGATGCGCGTGGCTACCACCTCGGGTCGCTGCTTGAAGTCGTGGACAGATGTCGAGACCGGCCGATCTTTTTGAAATTTTCTTTCTTCCTTCCCCTCTCCTCGCTTCCAGAACCTCGACACGCAGCCTCCACAGGTGGGGTCTGGTAGGATCGACGCAGCTAAGGCGGCGAGCGTGCAGCAGACGGGGATTCGAAGAAAGGGTGGGCCCGCCGTCCTCTGTAACTATTCCTGTGATCTGACAGGCTATTTATACGGTTGTTGAAGGTCGCCCGACAGGCCGCTGGCAGCAGACGTCCTGAAGGCTCAATGAAGGAACACAGCGTGTATGGCCCCGGGTAAGGTTGTCGTCATGCTACTACGGATATGGGTGAACCGCCAGACCACCAGCACCAGCACCAGCACCAGCACCAGCAGCTCCGTGCCTCGAGAAGAGGGTCCAGGTCAGACGGGAGGATAGGTGGTGGTATCAGCAGCCTGAGAGCTATCGAGAACGGCTAGTCCGGTCAGGAGACAGAGGAGGAGAACGGTCCGAATGGGAAGAGATAGGGGGGGGAGAGGGAGAAGAGCAAAAAAAAAAAAAAAAACCCCCCCCCCCCGGAAAAACAAGGGAGGTCACAAGCAGGATAGACAGACAACCCGCGCAGGGGGTCGGTTGTTCATGCGCTGGCTGCAAGTGATCTTGGAGCCCGTGTCAGGATGGATGTACTGCTGCAGTGTGGTGTGTGTGGTATTGGCATCGGTAGGGAGGAAGAAGGGAGGCAGAGGATGGCAGGACGAAGGCCACGTTTTTTTGAGTGTCACGCCCAACACCTCTGCACCACCGACAGAGCACTCGAGAGGGATGCAGTATATTCTTCCCGGGGACCTAAATCCGGGGGGCTGGACTGTGACGGGTCGTCGTTGTGTATGCCTCTCGTGCCAAGGTAGTAAGTAGATGGTGGGTTTTGGCGGGGTCCGACGTGGGAGCACTGCCTGAAGGGACAGGGAGGGCCCAGGCAGGCCGGTCAGGTCAGGCCCCGTGTGGATCTGTTAGTGCTCGTCAGCCCCTCTACACGGGCTCTACTATCAGGCACCCCTCAACTCATGGCCCTGGCGATCATTACCACCAGTACTACCATACAGCAGCACTAGGTATGTACTTGTACTCTGCGCAGGCAATCTCCTAGCCTCAAGAGCACAGCCAGACCCCTCGGGCTCTCCTCGCTACCTGCTGATCGCCGTCGACCTTCGACGCCCAACGGACACCGCCTCTCCACATCGTACCATACCACTCACTGATCTGGACACGGCAGTAAATCTTTTTTTTTTTTGACACACATCGCCTCGCAGTGGCGAATATGCGAAAGGGCCGCTTCGTCAGCTTCCTGAGGGTAGCGTCTGGGCACAGCTCGCTGCCCGCCGAGTCTGTCTCCCCGCCTCCATCATCCCCTCGTGTCCTCCGTGATGCCCTCGTCCCCCAGGATGTCTCGAGATGGCGGGCGTGTGACGATCGTGTGGTCATGCCCGGGGCTGTCCTGTGTTCGGTTGACAGTCCCGAGACCGCCCACACAAGAAGCCGCCCACGCCAGATCTTCTAGATGTCCTCGACCCAAAAGAACATCACGCCAGCGCAGGCGGGGCTGGTGGGCTCTCGTCTGGACCACCCCGATTCCCTTCCGTCACGGCTACTCATGTGCGATGACGTCGCCCTGCTTGGGCAGTTCCCGAGCAAGCAGATGTGTGTGAATGTCGCCGCTTGGGATTCGTCAATGTCACCCGGAACGGTGTCCAACCAGATCTTGGGGAGCATTCAGGCTCCCGCACCTCTCTGCCTTTCCATCCTCTTCGCTCTCGTTGTGATTTGTCAATGGGCCGGCCCCGGCCTACCTGCTTGACTGTTCTCATGATCGGGGAGGAGGTTTGTGCGAGCTATTTTCAATGGGCGACATATGGTACACACACCACTGCCCAATGGGGAACCCGTGGATAGACGTGGCTCGAGATCCGGGCAACGAGAATCTTGAGGTTGCACTCGTCGTTCCGGCGACCTGCGGGTACAGGAGAAGCTGTGATGCCCGGGATCTTCCAAGTTGGGGATTCAGGCCAGCCCGCGGCCCAGGTCGCCTCGGCTCATCCCGAGCGCCTGAGGCGGTGGACGGTGGGCGGTGGTGAGAGTTCTACCGAATGGGTTGGTTGCCTTGTGCACAATGCATCTTTGTGTGAGCGGCCTCTCTCTCTCCGGTGTCGATCCCACCTACGAACAAACGGACAGCAGGTGTTTAGGAGGATCACATAGACTTCTACTCGTCGTCTGCCGCCTGGACTGTTGTTGCCCGGATGGTTGTTGTAGCTCTTTCTTGCCTGGTCGACTGAGGGCACTGCGTTTGCCTCCATCACACAAAGACTACATATGTATGTACATTGGACAGTATGCCAGCCTGCAGGGAACAAGAGCAAAGGCGGGCAAGCTACCCTCACGAGAATACGTTGCTTCCGGGACCAGGGTTTTCATTACTGTCAGATCTGTCCATGTTGGGTTTCACTTTGTGCGGATGACTTGATGGTCATCACGCCTGAACCCCTTGCCCCTTTCAACGCTGTTAACGCTCACGCCCTTTTTTTTTCCTTTTTTTTTCTTCTTTTTTTTTCCTTCCTTTTTTTCCTTTTTCTTTCTTTTCTTCTTCTCCCCCCCCCCCTCTTTACTTCCTCTCTCCTTCTTTCCTTTTGCCTGATTTCCTGCGGGACAGATTTCAAAGTCACGAGCTGCGCGTGTGACTCTTGGTCGTCACCAAGGGTTCACTGCCTGTCGGCACGGGTCCTCTGCAGCTCCTGGAATCGCGCATCTGCCTGCTGAAACTCGGGATGGTCGGCGCCCTTCATGACCAGCTGCAACTGTGTCTCCAGTCCAGCAGATCGGATGGCGTTGTCGAGGTCGCCAAGGCCTTTGTAGAGGAAGCAGCACATGCGGTACCTAACGTGCAAAACGTAAAATGTCAGTCCAGGCTGCCATGTTATGTTCATTGCGTTCCTATGGGAACGATACCGGGCAGGATACGGAGGGGAGAGGGTAAAGGGGGGGGGGGGGGTGACGAACGTCTCACCCAGGACGTTCGACTCCGCGTCGATGAGGGGGTGCTTCAGCAGTTGGATGGTGGCCTTGGCCATCTCGAGAGCCTCCCCCGCGCCCTGTGCCACCCTGGTCACCCTCGTGTCCAGGTTCCTCTCGAGCAGGTGCGGGTAGAGATAAAAGAAGGCTCCCCAGTACATCGCGTGCATCTGAAGCTGGAGCGCGTCGGTGTCGGGGTTCTGGCAGATGCGACAACCGCACTCCTGGATGCTGTCAAGGCGCCACAGCTCATCACCGCGGTCCTTCCTGGTGCGGCGCAGGATCTCGCCGTAGGGGATGAATATCTGCTCGCCGCGCCGGATGTCGCGGAGCGCGTGCACGGTCAGCCGCTTGACATTGCTGTTGTAGTCGCGCCAGGCGTTGGGCGCGCACGAGTGGTTGATGCGGGCCTGCGCGGGATAGATGCCGTCGTCGCGGTCCGGGTACAGGCAGGGGTTGTGCTTATACTGGCAGAGCATCCAGATGGCGTAGAACTTGGAGAAGCGCAGGATGTTGTACTCCAGGAGGTCCCCCTCCAGGCGACCGGCCCCGAGGGTGGGGTTGACCGTCTCTATGAAGAACCGCCGGACCAGACGCCGGAGCTGCTCGTTCTCGTACACGGCCTGTTTAAGCGGGAGCGCCTCCATCTGGGCCAGTTTGCCTATCAGCAGGCCCTGAGACAACAGCTCGGTGCAAAACTCAGTGATTCTGCGTGCGACTGAGGCATCTTCGTCTTCAACGGGGGGCGACTCATCGAGGTCTTCGTCGGAGCCCTCGTCAGAGCCCTCGTCCTCATCCTCGTCCTCGTCCTCATCCTCATCCTCATCAGCTGCCCGCGGATGGCGAAAGGTGAAGACCGGGGCTTCTTCGAGAATGCGGGTGCCTCGGAGGATATCGCGGGCGGCAAAGATGCCCAGGCCCATGGGACCGGCCGAGCGCACCTCGATGAGGCCCTGAGGGCGAACTGGTGCGCCTGCGTCAGTCAAGCCCAGGGAAAGCAGACACGAGGAGCACAAAACATCAAGACTCACCTTGTCGGGGAATCGGTCCGCGAGGACGGGCAGCTCGCTGCTGGATGCCGTTCATCATCTTGCCTTGGGGCCGGTTCGTTGGCGGTTCGAGATGGGAGAGATTGGGAAGAAGGTGGTTGCGAGCTGAACAAGGAGGTTGGAAGGTTGGTGGGTGCCTACGGGCTGGAGGTTGCAGCAATACTTGGAAACAGCCTGGGTTGAAGTTTTCTTTCAACGGGGCGACGGTTCAATGGTGTTGGCAGGTAGAGATGCGTGGAGTAGTGGGGAGCAGCCTGGACAGACACTTCCTACGAGCCTTGGGATGGAAGAACCTCGAGCCCTCCCCCCCCCCCCTCCGCCCTGGTGTCCAAGATGAGCAGTGGTGTTCACCTGAGAGCTCCAGTAAATGAGGCCTGCCATTCGCAGTTGTGAAAACGCAATGCACAGAGCTGTGTATCGGATAACACTGCAGGCACAGAAGGCTTACTTGCCGAGTCTCAAATGAAAGAGGGGAGGTATCAATCGTCTCCCTTACCGAAGGCCATCCAGGCAGAGGTTCTCCCCACTGGAGATTTCCACCACTGATTGACCCCAAAGACGGATACTGTGGGATTGCGAGGATGTCACGGGTTTTGAATACATATACTCCAGTTCAGCCTCAACACCGCTCAGACTCAGAGAATCCGCCCACCGCCAATCTACTCAATCTTTCTACAGAACTCTGAGCCATTCGCGAGGGGAAAGGACCGTGCGTTACAAAAGGCCATCAGCTAGCAGACAACTCTCTGTGTCATGTTTTCTGTCAGAACTTCCACAGACTGAGGGTCAGACAACGACATCAATGAGCCCTACTCACAGGATTCCAGGATCAGTTTGAGCCGCATTTGACGCTGCATGGTCCATCAGTCGACTAGGTACGCGCTCCAGCATAGTTCGCAGGACCTCGGGAGGATCCAGACGCTTCCTCGTTCAAGGAATTGTCGCAAAGGGCCAACGAATCTCTGCAGCCACGGCCTCGGAGCAGGCGAACTCATCCTGTTGCGGTGTCTCCGCTCCGCTCAGACTCGAGCAGCGTCTGATTGCCAGGTCCAGGACTACTCAACAGCAGTCGGCATACCAGCAGGAGGAGTTCCTCTCACGGGGAGAGCCGAGGCTGCTCGCAAAACCCACAGAATCCCCGTATCGCCGCTGGAGCCCAGCGAGTCTTCCTGCACGGTGCAATGGATTGATATAGAATATCTAGTGGGTCGGTTGATGGGTGTGGCTATGCCCATATACAACTCAGGGTCGGTATGGAATCCAAAGCGAGAACGACGGTTCCAGCCGAGAACGATGGGGATCCTCGGATTCAGATCGTTTACGCTTTTGGCCGCGAAATGCTGTACCCACACTCCACACTTTGTGTCATCTTTCACTAACAGAGTTGGATACTAGTGTATAATCCTCCTTAGAGTAGCGATATCCCCCTCCTAGCGGGTGCGCCTTGAAGAACCTACTGGCTCACATTAACGTATGACTCCAAGCGGTGCGGTCCCCATAATAGGTATTACAGAATACCATCGGCGCTTCGAACCCATGAGCAGGCATTGAAGCGACATCTGTCGGACCTCGGGCCTGTGCGGCTTGTTCTATGGGCTTTCTTGAAGGTGACCCGTGTTGGGGGATTTAGTCAGTGCTTGGTTAATCGCACCGCTGGGCCTTCCGCCTACGCGTCTATGGTCAGCGCAGAGGGATCTTCCGTCAATGATCCTATGCGCTTACCGCCTCGGTAGCTTTGCCTGCACAGACGGAGCATATCCCAATCGTCCCCCATACACGTGCACAGCCCCGGGTCAGGCTCAGAACGACCCGTTGTTGGACCCACCTCCTCCACGAGGAGGGGAGTGCAGCAACAGCGCCCAACTGCCGGAGATAATCTGGACCTGGCCGCGCTTCTTGGGAGAGGAAGCTCGCGACATCGAGCCCTATATGGACTCATTGATGTAACGGAGGGGCGTGCTTCGACGCATGTGGGTATTCAGCCAGTCGGGCATTTTCGTCGACGTCCTGACCGGGTCCACTCACCTGCCAAGGGCTGAAGCTGAATTAGATGCCTACTCTGATCCTTGACGGCGATCCTGTCTTGTCAGTTTCTGAGTGAGGGAGGCGGCGGACATCCCCAGGGTTGATCGAGTGATGCCTGTTGTGGACTCTTTTATATGAGTAGCCTTGGACAATGGCAATAATAGATATATAGACCGCCTGCTCTCGATCCATCCCGAACCTGTTTACAGATCATATGCACCGCCCTGAAGACTTCTAGTTTTGTTTTACAAAAAGTCATCATCATGATGCGCTCAACACTATCCCCTTCTCTCATATGTCTCATCGTCCTAGGAGGGACCGTATCTCAGTCCCTGGCTTCTCCCCATGGACCTCATGTGAGGCCAAGGCAGGACAAGACCCCGTTTGTCGACCTCGGTTATGAGGTCCACACAGCCACTGAAAATGTAACCGGCCTTCAAAGACATTGGGGTCCAACTAGGCTCGCCGGCTAACTTGTCATTTAGGTGACCGGAGAATATTACATCTTCAGCAACATCCCATACGCCGAGCAACCGACTGGCGGCTTGCGCTTTCAACAGGTCTCTCTGCCAACTGGCAACAGCTCTACGGTCAGCAGTGGGTCGACTGATCTGGTGTGTCACCAAGCTGCCCCATCATGGATCCTCGAGAAGGACGCCGAGGCGGATAACGTATCGCTCGCGTTGCTTGAGGAGTATCTCTACGCTGAGGCAGGGCAGACGGAGGCTTGTCTGGTGCTCGACCTGTTCGTACCGACTGGCGTGTTCGATGGCAATACCTCCTCAAAGGGTCCGTCCGACCCCCCCCCCCCTGAAGCCACCCCTCTCAAGCTCCTCTCGGTTGCATGGGCTGACTCCCATCCAGCGCCTGTTCTCGTTTGGATACATGGAGGTGGTTTCGTCTCCGGCTCTAAAGCCGCCGATGGGACCCCTGCCGGCATCATCTCCCGCTCGACCCTGAACGACGGCGAGGGCGTTATCGTGGTATCGATCAACTACCGCTTGGGCATATTCGGCTGGCTCGGCGCAGGCGGGATCACCCCGAACCTGGGCCTCTACGACCAGCGCGTCGCCTTCGAGTGGGTTCAGAAGTACGTCAGCCTCTTCGGGGGGGACCCCGACCGTATCACCATCGCGGGAGAGAGCGCCGGCGCCGCCAGCGCCCTGCACCACGTCACCTCCTACGGCGGCAACACCACGCTCCCCTTCGCGCAGGCCATCGTCCAGTCGCCGGCGTTCCAGTCGAACATGAACCTGACCGAGGAGTACGAGAAGGCCCTGGCGGAGGCGTCGAACTACACCGGGGCCCGCGTCACGTCGGCAGCGGGGCTGGCCGCCCTCAGCGAGGACGACCTCCACGCCGTCAACCTCTACACCGTGCTCGGGGCACAGCAGGGCAATTTCAACTTCGGCCCGGCCCCGGACGGTACCTACGTCCCGGCGCTGCCCCAGGTCCTCCTCCACGAGGGCAGGTTCAGCCACGACGTCAGGGTGATGCCCGCCCACAACTCCCTGGAGGCCGCGCAGTTCGTGTCGACCAACATCACGACGGAGGCGGAGGTGCTGGCGGACCTGAAGGTGGGCTTCCCGGAGGCGTCCAACGAGACGCTGGCCTACATCCTGGACGACCTGTACCCGTCCTCCGACTACGCCAGCGAGTACCTCCGCGCGGTCCAGATCGTGAGCGACTCCGGGTTCAGCTGCTCCACGCGCTTCCTCGCGCTGGCCTTCGGTAACGAGACCTACAGTTACCTCTTCGCATACCCGCCCGGCTATCATGCCGAGGATACAAGCTGTCAGTAGCCGAGCCTAGTTTCGACTCGAGTGGTCACCTACAGGATGGAGCAGAAGCTAACATGGAGGACCTGTGCAGACACCTGGTTTGATGGCGACACCACCACGCTCGACGACGGCTACCCGGTGAATGCGAGCGTGGCATACGCGCTGCAGGATTATATCGTGGGCTTCGTCATGTCTGGAAACCCAAATGCTAGCCCTGCCGGACCCGCGCTCGAGTTCCCCGTTTATGGCAGCAACTCGACGGTCCTGAAGTTTGCGTCCACCGGCCTTCTGACCACACAGGACGACATGGACAACGACAGGTGCCCGTGGTGGCAGCAGGCCATGGTCCAGGGGCTGATCTAGTCTTCCGCGAAGTACAGTCTTCCGCGAAGTACAGTCTTCCGCGACGTACAGTCTTCCTTTCCCCCTTGGGTATGTTTAGGCACTACTCCTCCTTGCCAGTTGGCCGAAGGTCGCTTCATATATAGTCACCCCCGCGTGCTAGAAGATGTATATAGTTATTATTATTCTCCTCCCTTCTAATTTTAGGGGTCGCAACTGCATACAAAATACCAGAGCCTGGCCCCACGCTGCTTTACAAATGCCCGTTCTCTTGGGTATGAAACATGTAGAAATCGGGGATGTAATCAGATCGGGGTATATAGAGCTGTCTCTCGTACAAAGTCACAGCGCGCAGCCTCCCGAACGACGGTAGAACCCGTGGCCGCTGCTGGCAGCCAACCAGCCGGAGCATGAAAACCCCCCTTACGTGTCCAGCCAGGACTCTGACTTTTCCAACGGCTGGGGCCATCTTCTTTCCTGGAAGAGGTGGTCGTCCACGTGGTCCCTGTCCTCGACCGGGGACTGCTCGTACTTGACGCCTTCTCGGAGCATATCTTTTTGGCTCCTGTTGACGACTTTGTATTTCCTGGACATCTTCCCTGCGAGGCCCTCTTTGGCACCATCTATACGCATAGTTGTTAGCCCGGGTCATACCAAATGGAAAGATCCGAAGTCATCGGCAATCGATAATTTCCTTTTTTTTTCTTCTTCCCTTCCTTTCCTTCCCGACAAGATGGAAGAAGTGACAGCGGGGGAAGAGGAAGGTAGAGGCAGGCGGGAGCTCAACTCACAGATGTAAACAACCACCAGGTCGATGCCGACGGGGATCCAGGTCACGAGGGCCAGGACCTGACCGAAGGTCCACTTATTGTCCCCGTCGGTGCCGCCGGCCTTGACGGCGACGTCGTGCCTGTAGACGGTGAAGAGGCCGAGGAAGGTCCACATGATGGCCAGGCAGAGCAGGCCGTTGCCCAGCCGCAGCCAGAGGCGCACCAGCTCCCAGACCTTCCAGAACCGCTCCCGCCGCTCGAACACGTGCCTGTAGTTGCGGCCCCCGAGGCTGGCCACGACGTAGTAGACCCACCAGGAGCAGTTGAAGATCATGAAGACGTGGCCCACCTTGAGGGCGATCTGCAGCGCGTTGAGGAGCGAGAAGTCCTGGCACTGCAGGAGCCAGATGCTCTCGGGCCCCTCCGTGATCTTGCTCGAGAAGGACTCCAGGTTCCCGTAGTTGGAGAAGATGCTGAGGTACTTCATGTTGTAGAGGACGTCGACCACGATAGCGAACACCATGACCAGGAACCAGAGGAACAGCCGGATCCGCCGCCGCCGGAGCTCGTGTGACAGGGACTGCAGGACGAACCCCGGGAAGATGGAGAAGGTCGAGAGGAATACGCAGTCCAGCAGGTTGAAGAGGGAGTACGTCTTGTCCGGATGCATGATGACAGAGCCGTAGCGGGTCACGGCCGCGACCAGCATGGAGATGGTGAAGAGGAGCATCGCGTCCAGGAAGCCCTGGAGTGACTCCTCGAAACCGGCAATGATCTTTGAGTACCGGCCCCACGAAAGGCCAAATGACTGCCCGAATGCCCGGCACACTTCCGGCGCCAGCACCAAGTAGTAGACGGTGACGAAGATCGCTGCCATGTAGTACGAAATCATCATCTGTAGTAGATCTCGGGATGTTAGCATGCTTGACAGGGCCCATGCGAGGACCGATCCTCAATGTATGACAGCTGAACCCACCCCAATGCCACTCAGGTCGCCGTCGCCGTCCCAGTTCAGGTGGGGGCAGATCGTAGAGTTGCAGGTCGCGATGGCGTATTCGACCACTGCGGTATTGTTGTACTCATAATCGCCATCGGCCAAGCTCATATACCACATCAGCGCTTCCGCTTGGTTAGGCTGTGTCCAGTCGTCCGGCACTAGAGACTTCATAAAGTCCACTGCCGTCTCTGCCGGAACCATTGCATAAGGGCTCTCCGTGGTGTTTCCCGCGTAGTTCAGGTATAAGTGGGACACGAAGGCAGCCACGGGCTCACAGGAGGCCAATTGCAGCATTGACGAAGGCGGAGCCTCCCAGGAAACGTTGACGGCGAACGCCATGGCGAGAAGGGAGGCTCAGGGCGTTCTGCGGTGGTTCCTCAAACTGACACCAACTCGTGTCGTCAATCAACCTCGACTGTTTGCAGGCGAGAACAGGTCACAGGAAGGAACATGGCAGAGGGAGACCAGAGCATAAAACTGCAAGCCAGGCGGGGAGAAAAAGACAGCAACCATGAAACAGGCAATATATCGTCAGCGGCCTGTTGGGGCCGGGGGTTCAAAAAGGTCCAGTGCACCGAGGCCAGCGCAGGTCGCGCGCCTCCACACACGTCGAGTCTCGGTTGGGTGTTTTGCTGACTGCGGCTGAGGGAGTCAATCCTTCGAGCCTCAGCTCCACCGCGGCTGAAATGTTACCGTGCGGCGCAGTCACCACGGGCGGGACATCCTCAACTCGGTTGTTGGTTCAGTGTCGGTTTAGGATTATGATCCTGGGTGGGAATGAATCTACTATGTAGTAGCCTACTCGTGAGAACTCCGAGACCTTTTCCCCTTCCGACGTTGATAAAGCAAACAGCGCGCAGGGCGCATCCTTAACTCCAGGCGCCTTCCTTCGCACCGCCGCACAGAAGTGGTATCACCTTCCAAAACCCAACGTGACTCAAGGTTGACCATTACCAGAATCAAGGAGTCGCACGATGGCATAGCTCGTGGCGGCGGCGGCGGCGCCTATCAGAAGGGTCTGC
>JALRMH010000112.1:0-23370 GCA_026119935.1 Endothia cerciana
TATAATTTTTAATAAAACTTTTAATAATTAATTATTTTTTTAATAATATTTATTATAATATTCTTTATTAATTATCAGAATATTTATTATATAAGCCCGGCAGAATTACAATAATATAGCAAGAACAAGCTGTTTAATTAATAGCTGCTAAGTATCTGTTAGTACAGAGACTAATTCTTATAGTATAGAAAGAATTAGTATACTGAGTTGCTAGCTATTTAAAAAAAAATAGCCTGTGCGCTGCTAGCGCTGTTGTCTGCTAGCGCTGTAAGCTACTAGCGCCGTTGTTATAACATTAATAAAATAAAAATTTAATCTTTAAATCTTTAAAATAAATATATTAAATATATTTAAAGTTGTATTATATTATAAAGAAGCAAACTGCTGTAATCTAATGTTACAGAATCTCGAAAATACACTCTAAATAATGTAGTAAAGACAACATTTGTACGGTGAGTCAAAAAGATTAACGTGGGGCCTCAGCTAGTCAGCTGTTTTTCTCGATATTGTTTAATATGGATATGCTCGCCGCCGACCTAGAGTCTATATTGCGGGTCAACATTACTACCTTCTAAGGGGAGGTCGTACAGCCGCGCGAAGCTTCCTTTCGATGAAAGCCAGACGTTAAGCTTTCGATTGTGAAAAGTGTCTTCGTTGCCAACGCCATTTGCCCAAGGTGCTTCGCTGTGTTGTCTCTTCTTTGAAGTAGTTCTCGTGTTTCTTCTGCCGTACGCTCCCTTCCTACTTCTGTACACTGAGTCTGTGAAGCGCTCGTTGTCCGCACAAAGTATCAAGTACAATCCCAGCAAGCTAGCCACTACCTGGCAAATGCTATTGTTGGCACGCAGCTTGCCCTATCCAGTTAAAAGCTCAATATCCCGTTGCATATTGTAATAGCTACTTGGGTGACCCCCAAACATAGACAAAATCAGAATCTCGTATGGTCCACCTCTATAAACCTGGTTGACGCGGGGTTAAGGTTGTCTGGAATGCTGCTAACCACACTTGAGGTCCCTCAGTCCTTTTTGCCCAAAGGCCCGCAGAAGCAAGTTGACCATGTCGTCGACGACTCAGTTGCCAGAAGAGCCGATCGCCATCATAGGCTCAGCCTTCCGATTTCCGGGCGGTGCCAGCTCGCCCTCGAAGCTGTGGGAGCTGTTGCGGGAGCCTCGCGATGTGAGGAAGCAATTCGACCCGAAGCGGCTGAACCTGAAGCGCTTCTACAACGCCGACGGGCAGGCGCACGGGTCGACGGACGTCAAGGCACAGTCGTACCTGCTGGAGGAGGACAGCCGCGTAAGTAACTTTGGGAGGGAAATCTTACCCTTTTTGTTTATATTGTAACTCCTGAGACAAGTGTTTCGGGAGCACCAAGCTCCAGTACTCATGGTTCATGTTTCGGAACTCTTGAAATCTTCCCTTTCAGGCAATTACTGACTCCCGAACGACATAGGCGTTTGACGCGGGCTTCTTCGGTATCAGCCCGGTGGTGGCATCGGGCATGGACCCCCAACAACGGCTCCTACTCGAGGTGTCGTACGAGGCGTGCGAGAGCGCGGGGGTGACGCTCGAGCAGTTGCGGGGGTCGTTGACTTCGGTGCACGTGGGGTCGATGAGCAACGACTACAGCGCGATCCAGGCGCGCGACACAGAGACGCTGCCCAAGTACAACGCGACGGGCACGCAGTCCAACAGTATCATCGCGAACCGCGTGTCGTACGTTCTGGACCTTAAGGGCCCGTCCGTGACGATCGACACGGCGTGCTCGAGCTCGCTCGTGGCGTTGCACCAAGCAGTGCAGGGCCTGCGTGCCGGCGACAGCGACGCGGCCCTCGTTGGTGGCACCAACCTGATCATGGACCCGGGCCCATACATTGCCGAGTCGAAGCTGCAAATGCTGTCGCCTGACTCGCAGTGCCGCATGTGGGACGTGACGGCCAACGGTTACGGGCGCGGCGAGGGCGTCGCCGCGCTGCTGCTCAAGCCGCTCGCAAGGGCCCTGGCCGACGGCGACCCCGTCCAGGGCGTGATCCGCGGGACCGGGGTCAACTCGGACGGCCAGAGCCCGGGCATCACGATGCCGTTTGCGCCGACGCAGACGGAGCTGATTCGGCATACGTACCGCCGTGCTGGGCTCGATCCGCTGCGCGAGGAGGACCGGCCGCAGTACTTTGAGTGCCACGGCACGGGCACGCAGGCCGGCGACCCGGTCGAAGCCCGGGCCGTATACGACGCCTTCTTCCGCGACCGGGACGGCCAGAGCCTGCCGGACCAGCCCAGGAAAACGCTCGTCGTGGGAAGCATCAAGACCATCATCGGCCATACGGAGGGCTGTGCTGGGCTGGCAGGCGTTATCAAGGTGCTGCTGATGCTCAAGCACATGGCCGTGCCTCCCAACATGCTCTTTAACGAGCTGAACCCCAAGATCGCCCCCTACTACGGGCCCGGAGCGCTCGAGATCGCGACCAAGCAGCTGGCATGGCCGGCGAGACCCGCAGGCACGCCCATGCGCGCGTCGGTCAACAGCTTTGGCTTTGGAGGCACCAACGCCCATGCCATCATCGAGGCCTTGCCAGACGCAGACGAGCCAGCAGGGCCGGCAGGGCGGGACGTCGAGCCATCCGGCCAGTTTTCTGGCGGCGCCCTCGGCCCCCTGCTCTTTTCCGCACAGTCCGGACCGGCACTGCTGCGAAACGTGCAGGCGTACCTGGCCCACGTGGAGAAGAACGCCGCCTCCCTGGACCTGCAGGACCTGAGCTGGGTTCTGCAGACGCAACGGTCGACGCACCGCGTACGGGCCTTTTTTACAGGCGGGACCAGGCAAGACGTACTGGGCTCAATGGCTCAATTCGTGACGAGCCACGCCGGCAAGGCCAAGGGCAGCGACATTGGCTCCGTCCCGCGCCTCGTCAACGCGGGCGAGGCGCCCGGCATCTTAGGCGTCTTCACGGGCCAGGGCGCGCAGTGGGCCACCATGGGCCGCGAGCTCATGGCCGCGTCGCCGCTCTTCCGGCGCAGCCTCGAGGCGTGCGATGCCGTCCTGCAGCACGGGCTGCCGGCGGGCTACGGGCACGCGCCCGCGTGGTCGCTCGTGGACGAGCTGGCCAAAGAGGCGGGCGAGTCGCGGCTGGGAGAGGCTGAGCTGGCGCAGCCTCTGTGCACGGCGCTGCAGATCGCGCAGGTGGACGTGCTAGCGGCGGCGGGCATCAAGCTCGATGCCGTCGTGGGCCACTCGTCGGGCGAGATCGCGGCCACGTACGCGGCCGACATCATCACGCGCGAGGCCGCCATGCAGATCGCCTATTACCGCGGCTTCTACGCGCACCTGAGCCGCGGGGCCGCCGGCGGTCGCGGTGGCATGTTGGCCGTTGGGCTATCGTTGCAGGCGGCCTCGCAGCTGTGCCGCCAGCCGGCCTTTGCGGGCCGCCTGGTCGTGGCAGCGAGCAACGCTCCGCAGAGCTGCACGCTGTCGGGGGACCTGGACGCCGTGGCTGAGGCCAAGCAGCAGCTGGACCGGGAGGGCATCTTTGCTCGCCAGCTGCAGGTCGACACGGCGTACCACTCGCACCACATGGAGGCGTGTGCCGACGCCTACCTGCAGGCCCTCGTAGCGTGCGACATCGCCGTTACGCCGCCCAAGCCAGGGCGTGGGGGCTGTATGTGGAGTTCGAGCGTGCGGGGCGACGCGCGGCTGCTCAGGAAGGGGGGCGAGGGCGACCTGGCCGCGCTCAAGGGCCCGTACTGGGTGGCTAACATGGTACAGATGGTCAAGTTCTCGCAAGCGCTCGAGTCGGCTATATGGCACGGCGGCCCGTTCGACGTCGCCATCGAGCTGGGGCCGCACCCGGCGCTCAAGGGCCCGGTCGAGCAGACGCTCAAGGCGGCCTACGGCGCGGTGCCGCGATACGCCAGCCTGCTGCAACGCAAGGCCAGCGATGTAGCCGTCGTGCAGGCGGCCATCGGCACGGTCTGGGCTCAGCTCGGGCCGGCACACATCGACTTTGCAGGCTACCGCGGCATCTGGGACGAGAGCGAGAAGGAGCCCACGTCTCAAAAATCCCCCGCGCCGCCCAAGACCAAGATTCCCGCGGACCTACCCGCCTACTCGTGGGACCACGACAAGGTGTACTGGCGCGAGTCGCGCATTTCGGCGCGTTACCGCACGCTCGACGACGTGCCCCACGAGCTGCTGGGCCGGCGGGTGCCTGACGACAACGACCACGAGTTGCGGTGGCGCAACGTGCTGCGCCTGAGCGAGATCCCCTGGCTGCGCGGGCACGAGGTGCTGCGCGAGGTACTGCTGCCCGGCGCCGCCTACGTGTCTATCGCGGCCCAGGCGGCGCAGCACGTGGCCGGCTCCCGGCCCGTGGCCCAGCTCGCGGTGGAGAATATCGACATTCTGCGGCCGGTGGTGGTGCCCGACAACGCGGACGGCGTTGAGACCCTGTTCACCGTGCAGGTGCTGCCGCCGGACGACGCCGCTAATATCAAGAAGAACAAGGCCCAGGACGTCCAGGTCGTGCGGGCCCGGTTCTCGTACTATGTATGCCCGAACGAAGCCACCGGGGCCATGATGCACACCTGCAGCGGCACTCTGGTAATCCATTTAATCCATTCAAGCTCCGCTAGCCCGAGCTCCAGCCTAGTCCTGCCGCCCCGCGAGCCGGTCCCGGACAACGCCGTCCACGTCGAGGGCGAGGCTATCCACGACATGTTTGGCCGGATCGGCCTCGACTACCAGGGCGCCTTCTCGGCAATGACGGGCTGCGACAGAGCTCTCGGCTACGCGGCCGCCACGGCCGTATGGTCCGACGAATCCCCGACGTTACTGGGCCCCAGCAGTAACTCGTACGTGCTGCACCCCGTCATCCTAGACGTGGGCTTCCAGGCCCTGTTTGTTGCACACACACATCCCGCGAGCCTGCTGCTCAAGACGGCCATGCTGCCGTCGCATATCGACCGCGTGCTCATCGACCCCCACGTGCCCGTTACCAGCGTTGCCAGCGCCGCCACGGCCACGACTACAACCACGTGCCACATGGACGCCTGGGTCACCGAGGCTACAGGCGCCACGCTCGACGGCGACATCAGCTTATACGTAGACGACGGTGCGTTGGGGCGAGCCTTTGCGCAGGTCGAGGGGCTGCGCACGCGGGCGGCCGGCGGCGTGGACGCGTCGCAGGACCGGCACGTCTTCTGCCGGACGACCCACGGCCGGGACGCGTCCGTCATGGGGCTGGCGCTGCCCCCGCGCGACCCTGAGCAGGACGCTCGTACGCTGCGGGTCAACGAGGCGACGGAGCGGCTGACACTCTGGTACATCCGGCGCGTCGTGGGCGAGGTGCCGCCGCCCGGGAAGCGGGACGGCTTGCTGTGGCACCACCAGCGCATGCTCGAAGCCTTTGAGCACCACCTCGAAACGGTGCGCCAGGGCCGGCACCCGCTGGTCCGCAGCGAGTGGCTGGCGGACGGGCCCGAGGATATTGAAGTATTAGACCGCGAGCACGCCGACACGGTCGAGTTCCGGCTGGTGCACGCCGTGGGCGGCGCGCTGGCCCGGGTCGTGCAGGGCGAGGCGCATTTGCTGCTGCAGGTCATGAACCAGGACGACCTGTTGAACCGCTTCTACATGCAGAACAATACGTCGGTGGCTACCAACAGGGCCGTCGGCCAGCTGCTCAAGCAAATCACCTTCAAGTTCCCGCGCTGCAACATACTCGAGATTGGCGCCGGCACGGGAGGCACGACCTGGAGCGTCCTGAACGCCATCGAAAACTTCTATGACTCGTACACCTTTACCGACGTCTCGCCCGGCTTCTTCCCCGCCGCCGGTACTAAGTTCGCCGGCTTTGAGCGCATCGCATACCGTACGCTCGACATCGAGCAGGACGCGGCGCCCCAGGGGTTCGCCCCGCACACGTACGACGTCGTTATCGCGGCCAACGTACTGCACGCGACGCGCAGCCTCGAAGAAACGCTGGCCCGCGCACGCGCACTACTGCGGCCGGGCGGCTACCTAGTAATGCTCGAAACAACGGGCACGCAGAGCATGGTCGGCTTTCTCTTTGGCGGGCTGCCGGGCTGGTGGCAGAGCACCGAACCTGCCCGCCGCTTCGGTCCCACGCTGCCCACCCTCGAGTGGCACCGCCTGCTGAGCCGCGCCAGCTTCTCGGGCGCCGACACGGTCTTGCACGACAGCCCCGACGAGAGCCGCCACGTAACCTCGTGCATCGTTAGCCAGGCCGTCGACTCCGACGTACTGCGCCTCCGCAGCCCCCTCGACTTCGCCACGCCCACGGATCTGCCCGCGCTCGCCGCGCCGCTGCTACTCGTCGGGGGCCGCCGCCTCGCCACCGCCCGTCTCGTCGACGAAATCACTCGACTGCTCCCGGCGGCGTGGCGGTCGCGTGTACAGGTAGTGCCCAGCATCGACGACTTCGAGGAGGACGCCCCCTGCCTGGCCGGCCGGCCCGACGTTATATGTCTGCACGACGCCGACGAGCCCCTGTTCGCTGCCTTGCCCATGCCCGCGACGCGCCTGCAGCGCCTGCAACAGCTGTTCATGGCGGCCGCGCGCCTGCTGTGGGTGACGGGCGCGGGCGCGTCGGCCCCAGCACGCGCCAGCATGATCCGCGGCATCACGCGCGTGGCCCCCAAGGAGATGCCGCACTTGAGCGTGCAGGTGCTCGGGCTCGAGGCGGGCGCAGGCCCGGCCGCCGACGCCCGCCACTGCGTCGGGGCCCTGCTGCGGCTGCGACACATGGACGACCTCAAGGCCAAGCAGGGGCAGGGGCAAGGCCCGCTGCCGCTGTGGGCCGTCGAGCCCGAGTGCGAGGTTTTGGCCGGCGGCGAAGTCCGGATCACGCGCGTGGTGCCGGCCACGGTGCTCAACGAGCGCTTTGCGGCACGCACACGGCCCATCGTCAAGACCACCGACGCATCCGGCGTTGCCGTCCAGGCCGTTGCGAATGCGGCTGCGAGAATGCAGCTGCGGACTGTTGTCGGCCAGGGCCTGCACGCCGAAGCCGCCGTGCAGGTGCAGGTGCAGCTTGAGGTCCAGTACGCCCTGCACATTCCCTCCCACGGCCAGGGGGCCCCGATCTACCTTGTCTGTGGGCGTGTAAAGCCCGGTGGCGACTGGGCCATGGCCTTCAGCCCCGCCAACGTGTCGAGACTGGCCCTGCAGCCCGAACAGCTGGTCCTGGTTGATGCCTCGCGCTGCACGCCGGCGTCCATCAAGGCCACGGCCGACGCCCTGCTGCGCCGTGCCCTCGTCGATCGCGTGGCAGCACATGCAGCAACAGCAGCCAAGGCCGGCTTGGTCGTCGTGCTCGTGCTGTTCGAGCCGGAGCGGGACATGGCCAAGAGGCTCGAGGCAGGGCTCGAGGCCGCCCACGCTGGAGCCCGCGTCGAGGTCTGCTGCGTCACCTCGAGGACCGATGTCGACAAGATTCCTGCCGGCTGGGTCCGCATCCACGCAAACCTGTCGCGACGCATGGCCAAGCAGCACCTGCCACACCATGTCGACCTGTTTGTTGACTGCTCGGGGGTGGCGGAGCACGCCGGGCCCGGGACTCGGGAGCAGCTCAAGGCCTGTCTGCCGCCCGGCTGCCAGACATGGAC
The DNA here is from genome assembly GCA_026119935.1 of Endothia cerciana. Classification (NCBI taxonomy): domain Eukaryota; kingdom Fungi; phylum Ascomycota; class Sordariomycetes; order Diaporthales; family Cryphonectriaceae; genus Endothia; species Endothia cerciana. Next base: position 7,624 of record JALRMH010000112.1, read on the forward strand.
ATTCGACGGCCGGCTGCTGCAGGAATACGTGCCACAACAGTTGGAGACCGATCCCAAAACCGAGACCCAGACCCAGCCAGAGCTCCTCGAGGCTCTGTTCAAGTCTGCAGGCGTCACAGGCAAGGACATGGATATAGACATAAGCATAGGCAACGCCTGCGAAAAGATTAAGATCACGCAGGCAGCCGACCTGGCCGGGGCAGACGCGGCCAGCCTGGCCCACCAGCAGTACCTGTGCGACTGGCGGCTGCAACAAGCCCTTCCGTTGACCGTACAGCCCCCCGAGGCCGACGTAGACCCGCGCGGGCTGCTTCGGCCGGACCGGACCTACATCATCATGGGCGGCTCCGGCGGCCTGGGGCTGTCCATCACCCACTGGATGATCCACCAGGGCGCCAGGCACATTGTCATCACCAGCCGCCGCCCACGGCCCGATGCCGGGCTGCAGGCCGAGGCCCGCCGCGCCGGGGCGTCGGTGCACATGATGGCCGTCGACGCCACGCAGCAAGCCCAGGTAGAGGCGGCGGTGGCGACGGTGCGCGAGACGATGCCGCCGATCGCGGGCGTGTGCAACTTCTCCATGGCGCTCCACGACGCCATGTTCCTCGACATGGACGCCCGGCAGCTCAACGACACGCTGGCGCCCAAGGTCGTGGGCACCGAGATCCTCGACGCCGTCTTCGGGCCCGGAGCCGAGCCACTGGACTTCTTCATCGTCACGTCGTCGGCGGCCAGCACCATCGGCAACGTGGCCCAGGCCAATTACCACGCCGCCAACCTGTTCATGGACGCCGTCGTCGCCGGCCGCCGCGCCCGCGGGCTGCCCGCATCCGTCGTGCACATCGGCTGGGTGGCCGACACGGGCTACATTACGCGCTTCGCCAAGGAGAAGCAGCTGGCCGACCACTTCCGCAGCATCCGCCTCACCCCGCTGTCCGAGACGGACGTGCAGGACGCCTTTGCGCTGGCCGTGCGTGCGAGCAGGGTCGGGTCTGGCGCTGGCGAGGCTGTCATCGAGCACGATATCACCATGGGCCTCGCGCCCCCGACCGCGCCCATGCAGCCCAGCCAGGCGAACAAGGCCGTGTGGACGTCGGACCCCCGCCTCATGGCCCTGCAGCCGTACAGCGCCCTGTCGGCGGCGGAGCAGCGGCAGCAGGAGCAGCAGCTCGAGGGCCGCACCGCGGGCGCCAGCGTGCGCGACCAGGTTGCCCAGGCCGAGACGGACGACGACGCCGTGGCTGCCGTAGCGGCGGCCTTTGGCGCCAAGCTAGAGACCATCCTGCAGCTGCCGGCGGGCGCGGTGCACGAGAGCAACGGCCTCGAGCGGCCCATCGTCGACCTGGGCATCGACTCGCTGGTTGCGGTCGAGATCCGGACGTGGTTCCTCAAGGAGCTCAACACCGAGGTACCGATCGTCAAGATCCTGGGCGGCGAGACGGTGCTGCAGGTCTGCGTCCAGGCGGCCAAGAAGATCCTGGCGGACCGCAGGGCAGATAGGGATGGGCAGACACCTCCTCCTCCTAAGGCTAAGGAGGCCAACGTGGCTAAGGAAGCCACCGAGGTCGTTGTCTTACCTGCCGAGCCCAAGCCTACCACGCAGACTGCCGATGCTGATCAAGTTCCGACTATAGTCACCCCTGTAACTGTCAACTCGAGCTCAACAAACAGCAGCAGCAGCAGCAGCACCGTCGACACAGCTGGATCCGAGGCCCCAACGCCTAATACGGAGAAGGACGAGGACGCAGCACTCGAGCCGGTCCCCAAGTTCCCTACGTCTAACACGGACAAGGACGAGAATGTAGCACCCAAGTCGGTTCCCGAGCCCGTCATAATCAAAGAGGCACCCATGTCGGCCGCGCAGTCGCGCTTCTGGTTCGTGTCCAAGCACTCGGACAACCCGGCGGCCTGCAACACGGCCTTCTACTACCGCCTGCGGGGCCGCGTCAACACGGTGCGGCTCCGGCACGCGCTGCAGCTTGTCGCCAGCCACCACGAGTGCCTCCGCACCTGCTACTACCCCCGCCTTGATGACGGCCACCCTATGCAGGGCGTCATGGCCACGTCGGCGCTCCGCCTCGTGCACACGGAGCACGCCCGCGATGCCGCCGAGACGGCGCTGCACCAAACGATGGCGCGCTTTAAGACACGCGCGTGGGACCTCGAACGCGGACAGACAATGGAGGTCGCCCTGCTGAGCCTTAAGGGCGAGCAAGAGGAAGGGCAAGGCCAAGGGCAGGGCCAAGGGCAGGGCCAAGGGCAGGGCCAAGACCAAGAGCACGGCTACCTCGTCCTAGGATACCACCACATCACCTTGGACGGCTGGAGCGTGGCCCTCTTCTGGCGCGACGTCGACCGGGCGTACCGGATGCAGCCGCTCGCCAGCGTAGGCCGCGGCCTGTCGTACGTCGACTACTCGCTGCACCAGCTCGGCGAGGAGGCAACGGGCGTGCTGGACGAGGACCTGGTCTTCTGGCACGCCGAGTTCGCGTCCTCGCTACCCGACACCCTCCCGCTGCTGCCCATGGCCCGCGGCCTGGACCGCTCAGCCCTGGCCCGGCAGCCGCAGCAGCAGCAGGCCACCCACAACCTGGACCAGGAGCTCAACCCGACGCAACTGGCGGCCGTCAAAACTCTGAGCCAGCGGCTGCGCGTCAGCCCCTTCCACGTGCATCTCGCCCTCCTGCAGGTCCTGCTCGCCCGCCTGGCCGGTATCGACGACGTCTGCATCGGCGTCGTCGACGCCAACCGCCGCGACGAGCGCTTCGTTAACACACTCGGCTGCTTCGTCAACATGCTGCCCGTGCGCGCCACCGTAACCCCCGACGCCGACTTCGCCTCGGTCGCGCGCGACGCCTCGCGCAAGGCCATGGCCGTATTCGCACATGGCACGGTGCCATTTGACCGCATCCTGGACCAGGCCGCCGCCCCGCGCACTAACGAAGCCCACCCGCTGTTCCAGGCCTCCATTAACTACCGCACTGCCGGCGCCGGCGGCATCGATATCTGGGACCTGCCGCTGGGCTCCGAGGCCCGCATGCACCTGGAATGGCGCGGGGCCAAGGAGGCTGAAATCCCCTACGACGTCAGCCTGGGCTTCTTCGAGACCCCCACCGGCTGCCTGGCCCAGATCTGGTGCTCGGCTAGCCTCTACGGCCCCGACGCGTGTCGCTCCCTGCTCGACACGTACCTACGCCTGCTCGAGGCCGTCGCCAGCGACCCGTCCGTGTCGGTGCGCCACGTCGCGCTACACGATGATGTGCGAGTACTTCGCGCCCTCGACGCCGGCCGGGGCCCCGAGACGCACTTTAGCTGGCCCGCGACCCTGTCCCGCCGCGTGCGCGACATGTGTCGCCTGCACCCTGCGCACACGGCCGTCACGGACGGGGTGGGCAGCCTGTCGTATGCCCAGCTGGCGGCCCGGACCAGCCGCGTGGCACGCAGGCTGAAGGATGTGGGCGTTTCCAGCCCCGCACACCGGGTTGCTGTCTTGTGCGAGCCGTCGGTCGATGGCGTCGTCGCAATGCTGGCCGTCCTCGAGGCTGGGGGTGTCTACGTGCCCTTCGACGTCAGTCTGCCCGCCTCCCGCCACGCAGATATGCTCCGGGTGTGTAAGCCTGCGCTTGTGCTCGTCCATGCGCAGACAGAGCAACGTGTGCAGGAGCTGCTGGACGGCGTTGGGCGGGGAGAGGGGGAGGGAGAGGGAGAGCGACTGCGAGTAGTCCGGGCGGATTCTGACTCTGGTCATGATGATGATGATAACGATGATGACAATGATGATGATGACAACTCGTCTTCGCAGCCCGCACCACCCGCCATCCTCCTCTTCACCAGCGGCTCGACAGGTACCCCTAAGGGCATCCTCCTAACCCAGGCCAACTTCGCCAACCACATCGCGCTCAAAACGCAAGCCTTCGACCTGCTGCACGAGTGCGTGTTGCAGCAGAGCTCCCTTGGCTTCGACATGGCCCTCATCCAGACCTTCTCGGCCCTCGCCAACGGCGGCCGCCTCGTCATCGCCCCCAGCGCCATCCGGCGCGACCCCGTCGCGCTGGTGGCCCTGGTGCAGCGCGAGGCCGTCTCCATGACCATCGCAACGCCCACAGAGTACATGGCCTGGATTCACTCGGCCGCTGACGTGCTGGCCCAGGGCCGCGCCTGGCGCCTCGCCTTCTCGGGCGGCGAGCAGGTGCCCTCTCGGCTTAAAACCGAGCTGCGCCGCCTGGGCATCCCCGGCCTGCGCCTGACCAACTGCTACGGGCCTACAGAGATCACGGCCGCGGCCACCTTCCAGCCCATCCCGCTCGACGACGACGACCAGGCCTCGTGTGTTGTCTCGCCCGAGGCCCCGTCGGCGCTCTGGAGGCCGTATGCCGTCGGCAAGGCACTGCCCAACTACGCGGTCTGCATTGTCGACGCTGCCGGGGCCGCCCAGCCGCTCGGGCACACGGGCGAGATCTGCATCGGTGGCGCGGGCGTCGCGCTCGGCTATCTCGACCAGCCGGATCTGACACGCGCCAGGTTCATCATGGGCATCGCGGGCATGGCCGGCACCGTGTACCGCACGGGCGACAAGGGCCGCCTGCTTGCCGACGGCACGCTCCTGTGCCTGGGCCGGCTCGACGGCGACACGCAGATCAAGCTGCGGGGCCAGCGCATCGAGCTGAACGAGATCGAGTCGGCCGTGCTCCAGGCCTCCGAGGGCGCCCTCGCGTCCGTAGTAGTGTCTCGGCGCCGCCTGGATGGTGGTGGTGGCGATGATGTGCTCATCGCCCATGCCGCGCTCGCGGACCCCGAGGATCCTTCGCTGGACGAGGCTGCCTTGGCTCGGCTGCTCGAGCGCGTCAGGTTGCCGCAGGCCTTCATCCCCGCAGCCATCTACATCCTGGCCGCAATGCCCATGACGTCCAACGGCAAGCTGGATCGCAAGGCCGTTGCGTGTCTTACCCTGCCCGAAAGGAACCGGAACCTGGGCGTGGCCGAGCCGGACACGGACAGGGTAGCGGACAAGCTGACGGTCCGCCAGGGCGAGCTCCGTCTCCTGTGGGAGCGGGTGCTGCCGGCGCTGGGCGACAGGTGTATCGGGCCTTCGTCCGACTTCTTCCTGTGCGGCGGTAACTCGCTGCTGCTCATGAAGCTCCAGCGAGCCATCAAGGAGACCACGGGCGTCGACATCAGTACGAAGCGCATGTACGAGGCCACAACGCTGCGCACCATGGCCCATGCCGTCTTTGACGATCCCGAAACCGGGACCGGCCAGGACCAGGCCCGCATAGACTGGGAAGCCGAGACGTCAGTGCCGGCCTGGCTGCAGGAACAGATCGACCAGCTCGAGACGGACGGCTCCTCGACGAACACCACCGCCACCGAGGCTGAGGGCATCGAGGTCCTCCTCACAGGGGCATCTACCTTCCTGGGCGGCCACCTGCTGACGGCCCTGCTGCACCACCCCGCCGTCCGTAAGGTGCACTGCATCGCCGTGCCGCCCGACGATCAGGCCAGCGCGCTCCCCCAGTCCGCCAAAGCCGCGTTCTACACGGGCAGCCTTCTCTCGCCGGCCCTGGGCCTGACGCCGGCCGAGCGGGACACGCTGGCACAGACGGTCGACCTCATCGTGCACGCGGGCGCCCATGGCCACTGCCTCAACCGCTTCGCCACCCTGCGCCGCCCCAACCTCGAGTCCCTGCACGTACTGGCCTCCCTGGCGCTGCCGCGGTCGGTGCCCCTGCTCTTCCTCTCGAGCCCGCGCTGCCTGCTCCTGGCCGGCGACACGGACACGCCCAGGGCGCCGGGCTCGCTCAGGGCCTTTGCGCCGGCGGCTGACGGGACCGACGGCTACACGGCCAGCAAGTGGGCGGGCGAGGTCTTTCTGGAGAAGCTAGTCGACCTCCTGAATAGCGCTGGGCGGGCTGGGCTCAGGGTCGCCGTGCACCGCCCGTGCACCCTCGTCAGCGACCAGGCGCCCAACTCGGATGCCATGAACGGCATCCTGCGCTACTCGCTCGCCATGCGCTGTGTGCCGCGGCTCAGGCGCGCCGAGGGCTACCTCGACTTCGCCCCGCTCGACACCGTCATCGGCCAAATCACTGCTGCCGCCGTCGAGCTGGCCCTGCCTGCAGCTGCGCCTGCATCTCTCCAGCCCGCAGCAGTCCGCTTCCGCCACCACTCGGGCGGCATCAAGACACCCTTCGCCCAGTTCCGCGCCCACATGGAGACTGTCTACGGCCACGAGTTCGCCGAGGTCGACATGGAACAGTGGCTGGTCCGTGCCACCCAGCGAGGCCTGGACCCCCTCATCACTGCGTACATCGAGGCCCTGCTCGAGAGTGGAATGCCACTAATTTCTCCGTATCTGGGAGCGGAATGATCTGCATCTTGTTGTGTACGGTCTCCGCGAGGAAAAAAGGTGTTAGTTGTTTCTGTATCTGTTTGTTGTTGCTTATTCGTTCTTATATCCACGCATGATTCCTACTACCTAGGAGCATGTTGCTGAAGGGCAGAAGCGGGTACATACCGATGGACAGAGAGATAAGATAGTAAAACTCGGTTTCCGTTTAGCACATCTCAATAAAGAAGTAAGATAAAGTGTATAGTGTGTGTAGAATGTGAAAGATGGCCATTGTAAGATGTGGCAGGAAGGTTCAGCTATCTTTTCGCGATCTGCAAAACAGGTCGAATCAATTGTAGACTGCGCTTACCTCAGCAAATGTGGCTCGGACCACGACCGGTGTGGCGCAGGCTAAAACACGTTTCCGCTTTCCAGAAACCCGCCTTGTACCGCCTAACATTAACTATGTACCGGAAAGAGGAAACAGACGACAGAACACAGGAACTCGCCATAGGAAAAAATTAGAATAACTACTCCAAAAGAGGAAGGGAGGAGCAGGCGATGCTGAAGAAGAAAAACTATAAATGCGCAAACCCGGAATCGAACCGGGGGGCCTATCGACTGGCAGCGTCTGCAAAACGGGTCGTCTCCTCTGCTGAGGTTTTTATTGGCTGGTCTGTAAAACGAATCATCAGCCAAATATGTCCAAACGCCTTCCCAAGAATTCTCGCCAATCTACAACCGAAGCTTCAACCATTGAAGCTCCGCCTGACCGCAGTCCAGCACGCAGCCGCATTTTTGCGCCGGTTGAAGCTCCCCTTGAACATCCTCGGCCAAAACCCTCTGCCATAAAGTCCCCTTTGCCAACAACCGAGCGCGACGAGCAAGTCTCAATCTCAGGGCGATTCATGAAGCCTGGGTTGGAAGAACTCGATCGACTTCAGGATCAACTCAAAGATCGGCTGGGCATTGAATAACTGCAGCTGGAGTGCCAGCCGAGACTCAGACTGCTTTTCCTGCAACCTGAGCACGAGTCCCTGTCCCTCCCGGATGGCACTGAGGAGACTGTGGTCTGCGACGGGCCTGGCCATAATCTGGCAGCCAGAGTTCTAGGTGCCACATATAGCTCCTCACAAACCAGCTGTATTTGTGAGTATAAGAGCTTGAAGATCATTTTGACTTTCATTCCATAGCCGACAACGTGCTGCTGCAAAATCAAGGGAAGGATCATATATCTGTGGAATGGGTATCAAGCGGTCTTCATATTTATTAAAGTTCAGCCAAGAAAAGTCGGTGTGATTTTCCCGGGCTGCTGGAGGGTCCGCGATGGAACAACCTCGATCGAGTTCCAATTGCGACCTCGTCGCTACCGTGTTGTGGTTCAGGAGCACGCTTCCAAGAGAACAGTCAATCAAGGCTTCTCATCTTCAAAGCAGAGACTCACAACTGAATCACCTGCCTTACTCGGTCAACCAGAAATTCTGGAAGGGTTGACGAAGATGGTGCTGCGCCAAGCCAGGAATGCTGATCTCGAATATACTAGGTTAAGTCGAAACCAGACGTTGAACATGGTTGACGAGGTGACTGGGATATCTGGGCGCTTGGTGTGGTGATGTTGTATGTCCTCCGTCGAACGCGGCTGCCCGAGAGGTGTCATGCGGACTGGCTCATCACCAACATCTGTCGTGCAGAGCCAGGATCATGGAGGTGCGAAAGGGGGAAAACTTCGAGGACTCGTCACGCAAATGCTGATGCCAGTGGATTTCCGAATCAGTGCACATGAACTGGCGAAGAACACTCGGGAATGGACATCTTCCCAGTCAGACGTTGAGAAACAAGTTTAAAGTTCGAATTGCCAACATCTGTTCTTACTAGAGTTGCAGCAGAAGGTTCAAATCATAAATTGCCGTGAATGAGTTTTCATGAGACATCTTATATTGCCCTCTTTTGCACTTCTACAGAAAGTCTAGACTTTATTATTTTAGACCTTTTATATTCTTATTAGTAAAGTTATTATTATTCTTTAAGTATTAATCTTTAAAAAAAAGATAATAAATAGCTAAATAATCTATTTTTTTAATTTTATAATTTTACTTATTATTTTTAAAAGTTATAATTACTTAATAAATAATTAAATATTAATATAAATAATTTTTTTCTTATAATAATTATATTAATATCTTTAAAGTTATTGAATTCTGAATTGAAAACTTTAATTTATTCTATAGGCGGGTCCGGTCTCAACACCGCACATAGCCCTCTATAGTTGTCAGAACACCTATCATATAAGCCCGGCAGAGTCACAATAATATAGCGAGAACAGGCTGTCTGATTAATAGCTGCTGGGTGTCTGTTAGTACAGAGACTGATTCTTATAGTGTGGAAAGAACTAGTGTGCCGAGTCGCTGGCTATTTGAAGGGGAATGGCCCGTGTGCCGCTAGCGCCGTTGTCCGCTAGCGCCGTGGGCCACTAGCGCCGTTGTCGTGACAATAGTCCTGCGAGGCCAAACGGAGAAGCAAGCGAGGATAGAGCTCTCCTAATAGAATGTCAAGAAAACGACAGAAGAGAGCACTACGACTACACGACTGCCCTGATCAGAGCATTGCGAATAGTCTAGCACCCTTAGTAGGTTGGCAAGGCGTCGAAAAGAAAGGGTTGCGAATCAGGATTTTTAGGGTTTTTCTTGTCGGGCAATTTCTCGATTGTTTTTTCCTCGATAGCCTTCCTCTCTCTTTCTCTTGACGTCGAGAGAGGGAGGCTAACTAACTATATATACACATAGGCGAAAGAAAATTGGCAAGGATGTTGAATCCGGCCTAAAGTCAGACCTGGAATCCCTGGTCCCTACGACACTGCTAGTAACTACTGCATCAGCATTTAAAATTTATATTTTCTATTTAAAGCTAAATTCTAACACTGCTTTCGCTAGTATAAACTTAATAATACTTTAATATTTTCGGATTATTATAGTGTTTATTACACTATCTTTTATATATTTAATTTTTTAGCATAGCTTATTTAGTCTATCAGCAATTTTAGCAAGTTGTAATATAAAGTTTGTTTAGCTTGTTAATAATTTTAACAAATTTTTTTCTATTATAACTTTAACTTTTACTTATATAAGTAATATCTTTAATATAAAGAATTCTATATTGCAGATGTTGAATCTAAGTCAATATATTTTTATTTTTATTAAAATAATTTATTTGATAATTTATTCCTTTTTAAATTATAATTATATTGTAATAAGCACTGCAGTAATCCGAAGATTTCAAAGTATATAAAGGGTTTATACTAACAAGAGCAGTGTCGAGTAAAAAGCCTTAAATACAGAAATATACTAAGTTATCCTATACAAGTATTTACTACCTTTAAGGCTATTAAAGTATAATATAATCTAATACTTAAATTAATAACTAAAGAGCTATTTATAAGATCTATCTACTAGTAGTAATAACTATAATTATATATCTAGCTTTTTAATATAAAATAGCCTAACTATATTCTAATTTAATATAGTTATTCTATAAATATATTAACTATATTTATAATTAATATAATCGCGCTAGTAACCCTAACTCTAGATTATGTAATCCTGTTTTCTATTCTATAGGTAAGTGTTAAACTTCCTGCTTTAAAAGATCTACTTTAAGTAGTTCTAGTGCTATGCTATTTCCTTAACCTGCATGTTAGATAGGTTATAACATCATCTCCCTCCTATAGATTGTTGTTCTTAACAATCTTCTATAGGTTTTCTAGGCCTTTCTCCTTGTCGTGTGTTATACCTTCTTAATTCGTTATATCGAGCAGAGTCAATAAATCTCGCGTTTGCAAACCTCCCTCTGTTCTGAAAAGCACCTAAGATCAAGACCTCTTGATTTTTCGTCTTTTAGAGAGTTTCGTCGAGATGCCTGTTTGTTCCTATTGCGAAGAGCGTGGTCTTGAATCCTGTAAGGTGTCTTCGAGGGACTCTTCCTGTTATATTGAATATATTCGCCTAGGTCGTTCTAAATATGACGTTATAGGTCCTTCTCCCGAGGAGCTTTGCAACATCGCCACTCAGCATCGAAAGCTAGAGGACGAGATTAAAAAGAGAGAGACTAAGCTCCTTCGTTTGCATTAATAGAAGCATATATAGTCTAAGAAGATAAAGCATGCTCTGTGTTATAATATTACTTGTGTAGAGGAGTTGGATTATATAGAGGCTGAGGAGTGTAAGGCTAAATGCTGCGCTATAGAGAAGGGGTAGCGGGCTGCTAAGGTTCTTATTCTTAAAAGACCTCTTCTAAAAGAGGTTTTAAGCTAGGTGCTTAACTAGGATCTATTATTAGGTTTAAATATAATAGATTAGTCGGGTTTTCTAGTTAAGAGGGCGTAGCCTAATAGGTTTAAAAATATAGCTAGGTCTGCTATTAGTTGCTTATCGCCTTGACTAGTATATTTTATATCTAGTTTATTTCTCTAACTAGTTTTAACTTTATATTAATTAATAAAGTAGCCTGACTAGTCTGCTTTTAACTAATAAGTTCTTTATATTAGTTTTATTTCCTATTAGTTAAGTCCTTAGTAGTTGCTAGTTATTATTATAATATTAAAATAACTGCTAATAATATAGTAGTAGGGTTAAAGCTAGTCTTTTTCTTCTAGTATTTTATTAATTTTTCTATAGTGTTTTCGATATTTTTTTATAATTTTTATAAATTCTCGCTTACTAGGTAACCTTTTTATTTAATAAGGTATTCGAGTGTGTTATTATTACCTTTATACTTAAAAATCTTTTCTACCTTATATTTTAGTTTGTTGTTTTCAACTTTTATTATATTATCTATCAGTATCTCTTTTACTATTAGTTCTAGCAGTAAGATATAAAAAACTAGGTGCATTTTTATTCTGTAAGGTAGTGCAAGTTTATAGTTAACTAGGAAAATCTGTTATAAAATTTTAAATAGTCTTAGTTTCTTATAATTGAGTTTATTGCTAGGTCTTATTATTTTAATATTTTTATAAAGTAGGTAGACTTTATCTCCCTCTTATAGAATTAGTCCCTTAATCCTTTTAGAGTTTATATAGTATATTATTCGTTCTTAGATAAATTGTAGTTTTGACTAAAGTTCTTTTTAAATCTTCTTAATTTTTCTAACCTTTCTATCTGCAGCTTCTGCATCTGCTCTTTATAGTGCTTTATAGTAAGCTGTCAGGTTATATCTATAAAGTATAAAGAATAGTGATTTCTTTATTATACTTGTATCTATGCTATTATAAGCGAATTATGCTAAAGGTAATAGGTTAACTTAATTATCCTACTCTTAATTAATATAATGCTGAAGGTACTATTTGATAACCTAGTTTATCCTTTTTATTTATTTATTTATTTAAGGGTGAAATGCTATAGATATTCTGTATTATATTTCAAGTTGTTTTATAAGTAAGGTCTAAAACTTTAAGTTAAACTTTCTATCTCTATCAGAGATCACTTCTTTTAGCATACTGTGATTAGTAATAATCGTTCTGAGAAATATATATATAAGTTCTTCTATTATACTGCTTTCTTTATAGAGGAGAAAGTAAGCGTACTTGCTTAGTCTGCAAACTACTATTAAGATGCTATTATATAGCACTTTAATTAAAGATTCTTATAAGAGTAGTAGCTTAATAATAAAGTCTAGACTAATTAATTGCTAAATAGTTATAAGTACTAGTAAGGGTTATAGCAGTTTATAAAGCTTATATCTTTCTGCTTTATTTTTCTTGCAGCTATTATAATATTATAGGATGTCTTCAATCTTTTTCTTAAGGCCTAGTAAGTTCTAATATCTCTTAATTTGTTTATAAGTTGCTCTAACTCTCTAGTATTTATATACTAGGGCATTATATACATCCTTAATATACTCGTCTTATTCTGCTAGAGTTATTTGTTCAGAGTCTTTATTTTAGAGTCCTATTCTAAAGGTTGCTGCAAGTTCCTTATATATGTTAATAAGGTCTCCTTCTTCATCGAATATAAAGATATCTTAGATTTCTTCCTTAATCTTGTCCTAGTAATCTGATCTTCTGCTAAGAGCGTCTGCTCTAGTGTTGTTCTTGCTTTAGATATAGATAATCTTAAAATCGAACTAAGATAGGTACTCTGCTTATCTTACTTATCGCTTATTAAGGTCTTTTATTATAATGAATATAGTGAGGTTCTTATAGTCTGAAAATACTTTGATTATATATTTAGCACCTATAAGATAATATTTCTATTCCTTGAATACTTTTACTATAGCTATAAGTTCCTTATCTAGTATTTTATACTGCAACTCTAATCTATTAAATTTCTTTAAAAAATTAGCGACTATCTATAGTTATCCTTGTTTATTACGCTGATTAAGTTCTGCACTAAGTATATAGTCTGATGCATTTATATATAGTTTATATTCTTTTCGAGGGTCTGATTCTTATAAAACAGGGTCTTTAGTAACTAGCTTCTTAATAGTTTTGAAGGCCTAGTTTTCTTCTTAATTTTATTAGAAGAGTAAGTCCTTTTTTATAAAGTTTATAAAAGATCTAGCAATTTCGCTATATTTGCTAATAAATTACTAATAGAAGTTAATATATCTAAGGAATACTCTAATATCTTTAATATTCTTTAGTATAAGCTAATCTTTAATAGCTTGTATTTTATCTTTCTGCATCTTAATATATTTTAGTTTAATTATATATCTAAAGTAGTCGACTTTCTAAATATAAAATTAATACTTTGTTAGTTCTACTAGGAGGTATATATTTTAAAATATCTAGAGTATCTATCGTATATATTGTTTATATTCTTTAAGAGTTTTAGAATAAATAAAGATATTATTAAGATAGATAATATAAGTAATATTAAAGAATTTGCAAAAGATATAATTGATTATTTTCTAAAAAGATATTAGTGCGTTAATTAATCTAAAAGGTATAATTAAGTACTTATAATATCTATAGCAAGTCTTGAATACTATCTTCTATTCTTCTTCTTCTTTAATATATATATAATAGTAATCTTCTTTAAGGTCTAGTATTATAAACTATTATACACCTTATAATTAATCTTTAATTTTTTTAAATAGTAGTAGTAAGTACTAATTTTTCTTAATAATATTATTAAGCTATTTAAAGTCTATATAAAGTCTGAGCTTTCTATTCTTCTTTAATACAAATAGAATTAGGTATCTTGCTAGTGATTATAATAGCCTGATATATCCTTTCTTCAAGTTCTTATCAAAGTACTCCCTAAGTGCCTTTAGTTTTGCTTTATCGAGTCTATAAATAGGGAAGAACTATAGCTGAGTTCCTTCCTTTAATAATATTTCGTAGTTATACAAGCTGTGTTCAAGAAGTCCTGTGTTAAATTTTCCTTAAAACAGCTTTATGAATTCGTAGTACTCTTTTAATATTCTAGCAAATGTTAGTATTAGTCTGTCCTTCTCTATTTCTGCGATTTAAAAGAATAGGAGGTACTATTAAGCGTTTTTATCTAGGGACAATTTCTTTCCCTTGCCTATCAGTCGTTTCTTTAGTAGCTCTAAAGGTCTTAAGTCTTTTTTTTAGGCTGGACTGAAATTCCTAGAGTAATATAGCTATAGGATTTCCTTATAGTTTATAAGATTATACTTCTGTTATCGCTCTAAGCCGGACTGCTTTTCTTAGAGTCTGTGTGTACTTGTTATTATATTAATCTGCTGATGCCCTAGCACTAGTTTGAGTTCATTATCGCTAGATCCTTCTCTATAAGCTATCAGCCCTGCTGATTTAAAGGTATTTGTAGATTTATTTAAAGCCTCTTTTCTTAAGTATCTCTTAGTAACTGAATCCGATTCTTTACTATTAATTGCAACCTTCTTATAAGTAATAGCATTATCTTATAAAATTTAGCTAATAATCTAATTAATTCGAAGATTATATTCTTTAAGCTAAGGAAGTCTTATAATTAATTTATAATATATTATATTTATAATATCTAATATAATAAAGGTTATGCATTTTTAGATTAAAATAAGTAGATAATTAATCTCTTTATTAATTATACTTTAGTTATATGCAACTAGTTGTTCTTTTATAATACTAAGTTAGTAGGATCTTTCCTTCTAATATTATTATAGTTATACTTTATTAATAATTCTTAGAGATATAAAGTTTCCTTAAGCACTGCTGTCTAATAGTGTGCTATATTGTTTTCTATTAATATAAGCATTTAATTTTATATATATATAGTTCTGTTCTGTAATATATAAGAACCTTTAGACTTTGATTGTTTATAGTTCTATTACAAGCAATTCTTTTTTTTTTAAGATTCTTTTATTTTATAAGCTGCTCTTTAAGCTAGCCTTCTAGCTTATTTTTAGCTATACTTGCATCGTTCCTTATTATTTTAATATTTATACTAGTCTTAAACTTTATTATAAATATAAATAGTGCAGTTTATAACTTTACACTACTACTATTTAACTTTCTTATTAATATATTCTCTAGAATAGTTATCTAGTAATTTAATATAAGCGTTGTTATGCTTTCTATTAAGAACTTCTTTAAATTATAAGTAGGGTTCTTTAACTATTTAGATAATTTAACCGAACTCTTTAACTAAAAACTACTTATATTTAACTTTCTCTATAAAGTGCGCTTTATAGCTATAGTATATATATAAGATTTATATAAGCTTATAGTGTCTTCTATTAATTAAGCTAATTCTAGAGTCTTCTAGCTATTTAGTATTAATATTCTAAATAGAGATTATAGTAAAGAGTTTTCTAAGGTTAAGTTTATATATTATATATTTAATCTTCGAATTTAGAGTGATCTATTCTTAGTCTAAGTTTTAATTATAAGCTTTCTTTTTGCTTATAGTATCTCTACTTTCTGTTTCTAGAATAATAAGTTCTAGTATATTATTTAGCTATTAGTCCTAGAGTGTTTCTTCCTTTATAGTTTCTGTTATTATTTAGAATAAAAGGCGTTTTTTATATTAAACTATTAAGTATAGTTTTAAGTCCTTATCCTTAAGCTCTTGAATTTTCTTTTCGAGTTTCTTTTTAAAGATGCTAGAGCAGTCTGAGTCGCTATTATTTAGTGCTGTATTATAAATTAAGCTCTTTTTACCTATTACTAGTTGCTATATCTTCTTAAGTGCTTTAAGAAACTATTTTAAGCCTTTTTTTACTAAAAAGTATATTAAGCAGCTATTATTAAAGCAGAATATTTAGTTAAAGCGTTTATAATTATTAATAAAGTCTAATACTTACTTTAATAAAATATTATTATTTAGCTAATTAAGTTCTTATTATTAGAAAATATTTATCTATTATTCTTCTTAAACTAATTATTATTATAGCTTTTTAAGTTATTTATATTTTTATATAATATAGCTATACTTATTATAATTATAGCACTTAACACTACT
>JALRMH010000113.1:0-22944 GCA_026119935.1 Endothia cerciana
GTTGGTGTAACCCCAGCCCCACAACGAGCCCAACCACTTGCCCCACCACCCCCACCCCCCCCCCCCCAAAAAAAAAACGCCCCCTAAAAAAACCCACAAAAAAAAAACCCCTGGGGTCCCCAGTGGGTGGCACGAAGTCGTAACACCTCGTGTCAGTGGCCATCTCGAGCATGAATGTAAGAACAGGGTGGCCCCATCCAGCACAGGATTCACTTCAAGGTGAGGTCATTAGCCGGGCAAATGGAGGGTGAGCAGTCGCCGCTCCATGAGCCCGGACAGTGAGAACAGCTCATACTCCTCCTCCACCCCTTTCTGGAGGCACGGTCCTAATCTCAAACGCCTCTGTGCGAGAAGGCTGTCTTCGTTAAAGTTCTAGGCTTACAGCATAGTAAAAACACCAACAGGCTGTCAGGAGGTTTTTGCTACTGTTGTTAAGATGCAATACTCGTGTGTAGACTTACCCCCGCGACTAAGTCACGGTGAGTAGGGGAGACGGGGTAGGGAAGAACCCCCTGCCAGTCGACAGTTGCCCGTCGACAGTCATGATATAACATCATATGATGTTACCGTCGACGAGGTGTGGGGGTAGTACGGCAGCAAGCTGTGTGTGTGTGCGTGTGTGTGTGTGTGTGTGTGTGTGTGTGTGTGTGGTATATTACGGCCTGCCGAATGCGGTGATGGGCTGGTGGGACCGACAACGCACAGAGATTATCGGGGTCTATGGGGACAACCCATGCAGGCCTAAACTTGCAGCCCCAAGTTGTCAGTTTCAACAACGGCCGGCCCTGTTGGTGGCGCATGTATGTGGCCGCCATCTCTTGGCGACCCAGATCGCTGGAAAGCTTGGCACCCACGAGCCTCATCACTAGATCGATCGATGCCCACAAGGGATGAGTATCTGCCCCGGACCCCTACCTCTCCCTGGTGGTCCTGTACTCGAGCCGTCTTTAGGAAGGGTGCGTATAGCAAAGACAATCCCGGGCGGGGAGCACCGCTATAACGGATGTAGAAGTTCCGCGGTAGCGAGTGTTGTAACCCGTTCCGCTGCAAGGAGCACGTTGGGATCGTGAAACGTGGAGCATGCGCAGGATATGTAGGCGACAAGAGTGACTGATCCTGTGCCTGTCGCCCTCCCGAGGGCTCGCCACAGAGGTTTGCAGCGAAGATACCACGGTAGTATGGCGTTTGTGGTGTCTACCAGACCGAGTCGTCGCTGGTCTGTCTGCCTGGTCCGGAGAGGGCGGGTATCTATTTCTGGGGTGGTCGTCTCGAGTTGCGACACGGCTGGTCCTCGAATCAAAGCTCTTGACCAGACCTGTGATGCCCCCGGCCGATCATCGTTGATCAGGTTCAGGGTCGGCAGGTCGGCCACCAACCTCCACCCCCACAGTGTGAGGACGACCCAGGCCGGCGTCGATAAAGAGTGGTGGGAAATGGCATATCTCGCATGCCCGCATGCCCCGTCCTCAGGTCAGGTCCCTGGGAGGTGGCGCTGCAGGGACGCGCAAGCAGAGGGCTCCCTCCCCCCCTCCCTCTCCTTCGGTGCGCGCGCGGGTGACACTGGTAGATAGGTGATGGGCAGCAAAACCCTGCTATCGCCAATGGCCTTGCCCCGTGCTCGCTGTGGATCGTGCCGACACAAATTAGCGGGATGTGGACGACTGGCCGGGGGGGCGCAGCATCCTCCGTACTATGTAAGTGGCGCCCGCAGTCAAGATCTCGTAAACCAGTCTTGACACGGATGGGGGATCTCATGGAACTCGAGGCCTGTGCAGAGGCGCCGGTTTCAGCATTGAAGAGAAGGCTGTTGTCGCTGTGGGTGGGTGGATGGATGGATGGATGGATGGATTTCCGCATTCAGCATTCTACAGGATGAGAAACTATCCGCTGGGCGTATGTACTGTACCCGATAGCTATTTAGTAGTAGATTGATGCCTGGGCAACCGTCCCCGGCCCAGCAGCCCCAGCATGTGTCGACCCGGCTGGGTGATCCACTGGCCCACCTGCAGCCACAGCGCCATACTGCTGCTAAGGCTGCCCCGCTGCAGGGCCTGGATGAAGCTGCGCAAGCTCGAGGCCCTCCTTTCCCGGCGGCGCTGTGGCCTGGCCTGGCTCCACCGTCTATTTCGAGACCACACCCTTCCCCTGCCCAACGCCCAGGCCACCCGATATCTCGACCTTTTTTTTTTCTTTTCCCCTTCTTTTTTTCTTCTTCTCCTTCCTTTCCCTTCTAGGATCGCCCGTTGATCCTCTTGCCTCAGTTATCAATTTGTCTTGTAAACTTCCTGCCAGCGACCACCGACATAACCAACCCCCCCCCCCGCGCACTCCTCCGCCAGACAGCAGACCGCGCGAGCCCGCCGCGCATCCTCCCACGTCCGCGTCATCGTCCTACCAAAAGTCGCGACCACCGCGAACGATCTTGTTTCGAGGGGGGCACCGATCCCCTCTCTGCCCTC
This sequence comes from Endothia cerciana, assembly GCA_026119935.1. NCBI lineage: Eukaryota > Fungi > Ascomycota > Sordariomycetes > Diaporthales > Cryphonectriaceae > Endothia > Endothia cerciana. The sequence goes on from JALRMH010000113.1 coordinate 2,460, forward strand.
ACCGGTCTCATATACAACAGCTGCGCGGTCGGGACTGGTCCATGCCCGCGCCCCGGTAGAAGACTGCAGATATCACCATCGCGCCCGCGCCGGCGATCCGGCTCCCGCGGCGAACCTGGGCCAGCCCACCATGCTCACCTTCAGGCGCGCCCTGATCGCGGCCGCGTTCTTCATCTCCGTCTTCTACATACTCACACGGTCACACGCCTCCCAGCCGCCGGAGGTGCTAGTCGACCGCCCGCCGCCCTCCGACAAGGTGCCAGACACGTCGCGGTACTCCACGACAACGGGCACCCCACCGGATCTGGGGGGGGACAAGGGCGGCGTGGGCGGCGTGGGCGGCAGCACTAATGGCGTGGCGGCACAGAAGCCGCTGCAGGACATGTCCAAGATGACGCTGGTCGAGAAGCTGGCGTACCAGCACCCCTACGACGTCGGGTCCAGGTTCCCCGCGTACGTCTGGCAGACGTGGAAGTACGGCCCTGCCGACGGCAAGTTCCACTTCCGCGAGGAGGAGGCGACCTGGACCAGGCTGCACCCGGGCTTCACCCACGAGGTCATCACCGACGACGTGGCCGAGAGCCTGGTCAAGCTTTTCTACGCGGCGGTCCCCGAGGTGCTCGAGGCCTACGACGCCCTGCCGCTGCCGGTGCTGAAGGCGGACTTCTTCCGGTACCTGATCCTGCTGGCGAGGGGTGGCGTGTACAGCGATATCGACACGACGGCGCTCAGGTCGGCGGTCGAGTGGATCCCGGAGAGCGTGCCGCGCGAGGCGGTGGGCCTGGTGGTGGGCATCGAGGCCGACCCGGACAGGCCGGACTGGCATGACTGGTACAGCAGGCGGATCCAGTTCTGCCAGTGGACGATACAGTCCAAGCCGGGGCACCCGGTCCTGCGGGAGGTGGTGGCCGCGATCACGGAGGAGGCGCTCCGGAAGAAGCGGACCGGCCTGTTGGAGGGCTTCAAGGACAAGAACGTCATCGAGTTCACGGGCCCCGCGGTGTGGACGGACGTCATCTTCGAGTACTTCAACGACGCGCGGTACTTCGACATGAGCACCAGCAGGGGCCCTATCGACTGGCACAACTTCACGGGCATGACGGCCACCAAGAAGGTGGGCGACGTCATCGTGCTGCCCATCACGAGCTTCTCGCCCGGCGTGGGCCAGATGGGCGCCGGGGACTATGATGACCCGATGGCCTTTGTCAGGCACGGCTTCTCAGGTGAGCTTTCCCCTCCTATCTCTGTCCCATGTCTCCCGCCCTGCTCCCGCACGGGAGAGCTCGGCTTGTTGAGGCGTGTTTTACTAATGCATCCCCGTAAACAGGCACCTGGAAACCAGACAAAGAAAGACATATCGGCGGCTAGAGGAAGAAAAAGAACAACATCAACAACAACAACAACAACAAGAAGAAGAAGAAGAAGGATCAAAAGAGAGACGCGTTCGGTGGGCTATCGTCTTCCGCTGAGACAGGGTCTCGGCGATCTCCTCCTCACCGCTCCGCCTTTTCCCTTGTCGTGTACACCTTTTTCTACGTCTTGCTTTCAGAAGCGCCGGGTTTTTTGAGTCAACTGCATGCGAATGGAGTTCCGGGGGGGGGGAAGGGGGGAAGGCGTTTAAAAACCAAAAGAGGGGGGGGGGGGCCTGCCTGCTAACCTCCCTAGTATCACACGCACCGTGATGGCAGTGAGCCAAGGAGGGGGGAGGAGGGCAGCGCAGGACACACGCACGTCGGGTTCTTTTTCTTCTTATTCTTCTTCTTCTTCTTCTTCTTCTCCTTCTTCTTCTTCTTCTTCTCCCCCTTTTTCTTCCTTCATAGCATGCATACCCAGTATTGATAGCGAGGGGCAAGAATAGACGTCGGGATCACCATGCCGAGCGAAGACCACCACCTCCACCCGATGTCGACACCTCATCCAGTCATACAAGGAAGCGTTGCGGGTGACGTGACGCCTTTGGGAGCCGGGCAAGCCAAGAAGAGCCCCGGTTGCCGCGTTCCGGGAATAGCCTCCCGGTCTTCTCTCCCCGGGGCCTACCTCCGTCCCCCGAGACACCAACGATCCGGGGAGGCAGTGGTCGTATCCGTGACTGCTTGCTCGTCATCTTCTTCAAACTATACATCGTAGCCGGGGAGACTACATCGCACCTGGGGAGAAAGGGGGAAGGGGGAAGGGGGAAGGGGGGAGGGTTGGCCTTTGCCCGTCTGCGCATCACCATACCTGCCCGTGGCCGGCCGACCCGTCCTGCCCGCCGTAAGGTTTCCTACCTACACGTCCAACCCGGCGCCCGTCATCCTCAGCAGTCCTGGGGTATCGCCTCCCGGGGCGCTATCCCGCCCGCGATCCCGCCCGCGGGCCCCTCAGGCCCTGCCTCGCCAGGGGCCTACAGGTACCCAGCAGAAGCATACATATAACCATCTATACAGCCGAGAGAGGGTCTTTTGTCCGGTTTCCGGGGCCAGGTCCGACATCCTCCTCCGGGCGCCCTGATTTATAAGTACACTACCGTGGTTTTCGTGTGACGGGGCCATGCAGCTCCGGAGGCTTCGGCCAGCCACGGTGCACGGCCTGCGCGTGCACGGCCTGCAGGACGCAGGATGCGTTGGTCAGGCGGGCGGGGTGGATCTCCGCTGCGACGGTTTCTCGTGTACTGTTGGCTGGAATGTTGCAAGGTGTGCAACCGGCGGCAGAAGCGGCCCCCCGGCAAGATCTACTGTAGGTCAAACCCTGGAATTGGTGTACTTGCAGACACGGACAGAGAGACCGCATTGTAAGCACCCCCCTTGCGTCATCGCGCATTCCAGAACCTCGAGGCACGGGGCACGGGGGTCGGCCACGGGTCTCGTCTCGACCCTCTCGGGCTGGCAGCTGGACGGCTAACTCTCTCTCTCTCTCTGCGAGCTGTGGAGGAGAGGGACCTTTGGGGTGTGGGCCCCGCAAGGGGGCGCTGGCGGCGGCATTCCCTGATATATCCTATCTTATCCATCCATCCATCCATCCATCCGTCCTTCCATCCGTGCCCATTCCAGGATCGTCAGATACTACTGCTGTCGCCTGGCGATATGACCCAGCCCGCCAACCCACCAAGGCGCATCCCCTGGATGGTCCATGGGCCTGGTGAAATGAACGTGCGTGCGGGGACCCTTATCGTGTATTTGACGTCTGCGGACACCGCCTCGTGTTGCTGTCTGGAGAGTCATGTTCCCGTGGAAGATCGCAGTCCCCTGGACGGAGCGGCCCCAAAAGCCCTCCTCCCTCCCTCCCTCCCTCCCCAACGGCACCCATCTCCACTCAGCCTCGCCGGCCTCCACAGGCATCACCAACCTACCTTGTCGTGCGTCCTGGACCTGCCCATCAGCCAGCCGCCTTTTTAGGTCTTCCCCCCCCCCCCCTGAATGCCGTGGGCGCGGGGGGGTCAGGCGCTGTCCATCCCTGCCGGGCCGGCTCTACAACCCGACACAGAAGCACGGGCGGCATTGATGATAGCATCTGATCTGCCATACTGTATGTCCAAAATAGACCCGCATACCGCCCATGCGGATCCACTGTACTTACTCTACACCATGAACAAGTTCCAGAGCGCTGCGCCAACCACACCCACTTACCATATCCATACCTACTACCCTCGACGGCCCGAGAAGGTGTGCTGGAAATAGAATCGCGTCAGCCCAACCCATCCTTCCCACCTTAAGTACGTCCTTGTTGATCCCGTGGGCAACGTTTCGAAACCGTCAGCATCCTGCGGGTCCATCCAGAGCCTGGCATCCAGAGTGGAACGCCGCCCCGCCGGTCAGCATGGCTCTACCTACGTGCCCAGCGCACCCCAGGCGATCCCCGGAGGGGCCCTACATAGGCCACCACACCCCCCCCCCCCCAAATTATCAGCCATCAGGTATCAGTCTGGACCACCGGCGGATTTTTTTTATATTTTATATATATATATATATATATATATATATTTGGTAATAAGGGCATAGGGCCCCTCGAGACTCCCAATCACTATACGACACCGCCCGCCCCCTCCTTCGGATCTTTCTTTGTCGTAGCCGATCCCCTCGCCAATCCTGAAAAGGATACCACCCACGAGGGCGACCGCTCGTGACGGACCACCCGGCCAAACACCCTCCCTGGCGGCCTTTATATTGTCGACCCTCGATTCCCCTTCTTCAACGACGCCAGGAGCAAGGAAGAGGGTTCCTATCCCCTCGGCCCTCGAGACCCTCCCTCCCTGCCTCCCTCCCTCCCTTCGTTGGCCTCATCCGCAACAGCCCAAGGGCGGGACAGGAACACGGCATAGAGGAACCCCCACTGGGGACCCAGCCCAGACGGCGAGATGGCCTCACAGGATGGCTCAAAGCACTCCTCGGCGTCGCGCCTGCCGTTCTTCTCGGGCCGGGCAAGGGATGAGAGGTCGGCCGACCGCGGGTCAGGGGAGAGGCCCCAGAGGACCGCAAGGTGGAGTTTTGGTGTCCTGAACGACAAGGAGACAGTCGAGGTCCCCGGTGAGTCCGGCTGGCCGGCCCTGAGAGGGGGAGGGAGAACCTCAGGAGCACCCCTCGGCGAGGGGGGGGGGGGGGGCGGCTTCCGGGCCTGGGCACGAGGGCTGACATGTCTCAGGGTCGGTGCTGCTGCTCTCGAACCACAAGAATGAGCCCCTCGGCCTGCGTAACGCGCCGGCTAGGACCTCACATTCTTCCCTTCCCACGGCAGCACCGCCCAGGCCGGTGCAGGCAGACGACAGGAAGAAGACCTCGGATGGCAAGATCATCCTGGAGCCGCAGCCCGAAGACTCGGCCAACGACCCGCTGAACTGGCCGACGTGGAGGCGGGACGCCGCCCTGCTGTCCCTGGGGCTGTACTGCATGGTCGGAGGTGAGTTCTCCTGCCCAGCCCATCCTCACCCGTGACTGGGGAAAAGGCCTGACGACTTGGCTGCCCCAGGTGGCATGACGCCCGTGCTGGCCGCCGGCTTCTCAAACGTTGCCGGTGACTATGGCGTGCCCGTCGCCAGGGTGTCGCTGACCACGGGGCTCTTCATGATGGGCATGGGGGTGGGATCGGTCTTCTTCTCGCCCACGGCCATCCTGTGGGGCAAGAGGCCTGTCTACCTCTTCGGTGCCGTGCTTTTCATCGGGACCTCGTGCTGGTGTGCGGCTTCTCCCAGCTTCGGCTCCCTGATGGCGGCCCGCGTCTTCCAGGGCATCGCCGTCAGCCCCGTGGAATGCCTGCCGTCTGCGACCATCGCGGAGATTTACTTCCTCCATGAGCGGTACGTGGCTCGGACCCCGGCTTGGGGTGATACCGGGGGGGAGGGGGCATTGGTGCGAGACATCACGGCCCTCGAGGCTTGCCGGTCAGGTCTCGAGGCGGGCGCGGACAACGTGCTCCCTGCGGCCGGGGCTCCACGAACGTGAACAACCTACTGACGAGACTCCAGCGCTTTCCGGATCGGGGTCTACACACTCCTCCTGCTCGGGGGCAAGAACCTGACGCCCCTGATAAGCGCGGCCATCATCCAGTCGCTGGGCTGGCGGTGGGTGTTCTGGTAAGGCAGCGCCGTCTTCCCCAGACGCCACCGCGGTGATCCTCCAGAGGGTTCAGGCTGATCGTTCCTTCTAGGGTCGTTGCGCTCATTGTGGCACTCTGCGGCGTCATGCTATTCCTCTTCGTCCCAGAGACCTTCTGGGACCGGAAACCTATCCCTAGGCCGAGGGCACCTACCAGGCCCGGGGTGCTCTCCCGGCTGTCTTCAAAGTTCTCCATTCACGCCCGCCCGCACGCTGCGGATCATCACGCTCCCGAAACTCCGCTCGAACGGCCTCACAAGGGCGTGCACCCTGCGGCGGGCTCTGGACCAGAGCTCGTCAGGCATCAGGACCGTGCTCCACGGGAGGACCATCACGTCTCCTTCAGCCCGGCGTCGGAGGAGGAGACCAAGGGCCAGCCCCTGGATATTTCCGAGCCGGAGCCGGGCCAGGACGAGAACGAGAAGCTGGAGGTACCGGGCGGGCCGAGCCCGCTGGCTCCTGGACCTGCAGATCTACAACACGCCCAGGATCACCCTCCAAACCCCAACACCCCCGCCCCGCTGCTGCTCGCTCCTCATAACGCGGTGTCACCTCTCAGCACCCCCGCGCCGGCGACAGGCCGGTCCGAGCCCATGACGGCCCCCGTCAGCCGGACCTCCTCGCTCCGCAGCCACCCCCCGTGGGGCCATCACCAGGCCGACGGAGGGGGACGGGCAGCCGAGGCCGCCCGCAACACCTACTCGGGCCACTGGCGTCAGCGCGAGGCCAAGTCCTTCGTGCAGCAGCTCCGCCCCTGGCACGGCCGCCTCAACAGCGACAGGTGGCTCAAGGTCGCCATCCGCCCGTTCATCCTCTTCACGTACCCGGCCGTCCTCTGGTCCTCGGCCGTCTACGCCTGCTCCGTCGGCTGGCTGATCGTCGTCTCCGAGTCGGTGACGGTGATCTACCGCGAGAACTACTACCACTTCAACGCGCTGCAGACCGGGCTGATGTACATCTCACCCTTCATAGGCGGTGTGCTGGGCACGGCTGTCGCGGGCAAGGTCTCGGACATCATCGTCAAGGCGATGGCGCGGCGCAATGGTGGGCTGTACGAGCCCGAGTTCAGGCTTGTGATGGCCATCCCGGTCGCAGCCACAACGATCATCGGGCTGATGGGCTACGGCTGGAGTGCACAGCTGAGGGACCAGTGGGTCGTCCCCACCGTGTTCCTGGGCGTCATCAGCTTCGGCTGTTCGCTCGGCAGCACCACATCCATCACCTTCTGCGTCGACTCGTACAGGCAGTACGCGGGCGAGGCCCTGGTGACGCTCAACTTCAGCAAGAACATCTTCCACGGGCTGGTGTTCAGCTTCTTCGTGACCGGGTGGATCGATGACGACGGCGCCAGGTCCGTGTTCATCTGGATCGGTGTGATCCAGCTGGTCGTGCTGGCGTCGACAGCCCCCATGTTCGTCTTCGGGAAGAGGGCGAGGATGTGGACGATAAGGAAGAACCTCATGGAGAAGTTCTAGGTGGGCTTCGGAGGCGTCACGCACACTGGCGCACCCCGGCCTCCATGAGAGGACCTGTCGGGCAGCATTCTCGCTCTTGGGGCCACTCCGGTGGGGTGCGGGTGGCTCGCGTTCGAGCATCTTCATGAGTATTTTTTTTATTTTTTATTTTTTATTTTTTATTTTTTTATTTTTTTCACCTTGGCTGTACAGGTGGGAAGGCACAAGCCTTGGCGTCTCACGGGATCTCACGGTTAGAAGGACAAGTCTGCTGGGAAAATCATGTCCATAGAGTCAAGCTCGGCTCGGCCGCAAGGCTATTTGGTGGATCAGTCTGCGTTGGCCTCCAGCGCCAAGCAGTTGGGTATAGTTGAGATACCCACTCTGTTTAAAAGAATTAAAAAAAATATATATATATATATATATATATATAAAAATGAAACGTCTCATTCGAGTGTGATTAACAACACCAGTATTGCGCCGGAGAAGGTAGAGGCATCGGTGATTGAAAAATATATATATATACATAAATATATAGATAAGTAAAAATAAAAATAAAAATAAAAATAAAAATAAAAATCCAGCAGGAAGTGGTCGTCCGTACCGTTGCGACGGCACCGGGTAGCCTTCGCCCCGGGCGTTCCCCCCCCCCCCCCCCCGCCCAGTCTCAACACGCGAATTTTGACCCCGACACCACAAGCGCCTCTCGCTTCGCAGCCTTGACTTCTCGCTCACAACACGGAGGAACGAGATGGCCACACAGGCCCCGCCCCTCCTGGAGCCGTACCTCGCCCTCCCGCCGGAAACCTCACAGATAGTCCTGACCGGCGTCCTCGGCGCAAGTACAAACTGGCTCGTCCTGCGGTACCTGTACAGCCTCCTCAAGCCGGGGACGGCTAGCACCACCGCCGGCCACAGGGCCCAGCTTGGTGGGAACACGCCAGAGGCTCGACGAGACGATGTGAGGGTCGTTCTTGTGAGCTTCCTACGGGACTATGCCTTTTGGAGGGAAGGCGCCGGACGACTGGTATGTAAATCTATCTCAAACCCACCCTGACCTGACCCATCCATCACACGGTATATTTTTTAAATTTTTTAAATTTTTTTTCCTTCCTTTTTTTTCCTTCCTTCTTCTTCTTCTTTTATTCTTCCTCTCAAGTTGTATATGTGAGGGTTAGGAAACGTGCCGGCTGACGCGAGAGCACACAAGGGCCTCAACCTCGACGCCCAGGCCTCACAGCGCAGGTTCTTCTTCGTCGACGGGCTCACGCGCCTCTTCGTCGGCGCCGGGGCGGCGGCGGCGGCGCCACCACCACCACCACCGCCGGCGCCGGGGCAGGGGCGCGCGTACCTGGAGGGCCCCGGCGCCGCCGGCGTCGCGAGGGCGCTCGGCGCCGCTGCCGACCAGCTCTCGGGCCCCGCGCCGGGGCGCGTCGTGCTGGTGCTGGACCAGCCGGACGTGCTGCTCGCCGCCACTGCCGGGGCCGGGCCCCGGGACGGGGTGACGAGCGGGAGCCTGCGGGACCTGGTGCTTGACCTGCGGGAGGTGAGTCTTTGTCCCCATCTCTGCGCCCACCCACCCTGCCGAGAAGCTTCATGCCCCGTGCCACGAGACGCCACGGGAACACAAGGGGGGACGGAACGGATGTATTCCCCGCCCCCTGGTGGGAGGCAGCTTGAGAGAGAGGACCCGGCTGCTGCGGCTCCCCTTTCATACTTGGCCAATCAGTGTCTACGATTAACAGGGCTGACGAGGCGTGCTACAGAAGGTCCACGCGACCGTCGTGACGGTCTCTGCGGACGAACCACTCGTCTCGCCGCAGGCTACGATGCTGGAGAAGGAGCACGCCTCGTTTCTCCTCTCGCTCGCCCACGAGGCAGAGGCGGTGCTCAGCTTGAGGTTGCTGGATACAGGCACGGCGAAGGACGTCAGCGGGGTGGTGAGGATCACCCGCGGGGGAGGCAGCCTGGACCGGGTGGTCGAGGAGCACGAATATCTGTACCATGTCGGGGGCGATGGCGGGGTCAGGGTCTTCGAGCGTGGGCAGTAGTCAGATCGTCCAACAGGACGATCAAACAAACAAACAAGATACCCCACCACTGCACGCCCATCGCTCCGCCTCACGTCTCGTCATCTCCCGTGCCAGGTCGCCCGCGATGCGTCGTCGTATGCATGAGCCGGTGGGGATGGTTGTGATTGTAATCCGCATAGCCTCTCATTTCAGCTAGAAACGAACCCTGCCCCCTCCCCCTCCACGCAACGAGATGCCATGTAAGTCCATGACGACCTGCACTTTCCCAAGGAAGACCGAAACCCTTGTCATTGACTCCTTGCCCGGAACTCGTGCGAAGCATGTTGGAAAGAAAACAGGTCCGGATCCGGTTTCGGCCAAGTAGTTCTTGCGCAGTGAGTTCCCCTGTTCCGTGTGTTTTCCCATACACGCCCGCAAAGAAAATGCAACACGCCCTCTTTCCCTTTTTTTTTTTTTTTTTTTTTTTTTTTTTGGTGTGTTTTGGATTGAGTGTCGTCAATCACCGCATTTCATCTTCCCATGCTCCAAGGGGGGAGGACCCCGTCTCGTTCGATGTCGCCGCTTATGGCTTGGTAGGGCCGCGGGCGGCCTTGGGGGTGCCGATGCGGAAGCCGTTCTTGAATCGCCGGGAGATGGTGGACAGAGATCGCATGCGGCCGGTACCGGTGGTCTTTCTGCGCTTGGCCTTCTCGGACCAGTTGTCTGTTTGATCCTGCGTGTCAGCAGCCTGTCACGCCTCCTTCCCTCGCGGTGCTCCTCATGCTCGATCCCGCATGGCGCCTAGGTGCTGATGCACCATCGGGTGGGTCCGTCTGTTCACGTACACTTTCGGGTCTTAGCAGCGGGGTAGCCGCAAGAAGCGCAGGTGTGCTTCTGGATGTGCAGAGAGCGGCGGCCTGTTTGTCGACGAAGATTCCCAGTCAGCCATAGGTCGCCCGTCGGGTGTGCCTGCTGCCAGGTTTTCCCAGGCCCTCGGGGACCCGTGTCACGTCTCCTCCCCCGGCGGTAGTTTACTGACCACATCGACGGCACAGAGTGTGCGTCTTGTTGTGACGCTTTCCGAAAGAGCTGGTTCCCTTCGCTGTTTTCAATCGTCAGCCAATCGCCATCGTCGTCGGGAGGTGCAGCCGGTGGTCGCTGGCGTGGGACGGGGGGGGGGGGGAAGGGGTGGACGAACTCATTTTGCCTGTTTATCTGTCGGTCCAATGTCAGCTGAAAATTTCGAGAGGGATCGATTGAGCGCGTAGGGACAAGCCGTACCGTTGTTGGTGAGTAGCGGGGGCAAAAGGGTGACGAGATTGTCTCTTTGGTCGTTGATGGAGTCGCTGTTGGCTCGATGGGGCCGAACAGAGAAGAAAGTTTGATCGCAACCTGCTGCACTTGGTGGGGTCACGTGCAAGATTTTCGGGGGGAGCTGCCAAGAAGGCAGGGGTGGACGGCCAGCAGAGAAGGCGGATCAACCAGGAGCAGACCTTGGGCCCTACAGCAGCTGAGGGCTAGGGTACAGGGGTGCCCTCACTCAAAAAGGCCGGCTTGAGGACCTCGCTATTAAGGCTTAAAATCGCTGCGCCATGGGGGCTTTCAAGGGTAGCTTTCGGAACTAGGCCGCCGGTTTTGGCTCGAGTCGCTCTGGTGGCTACGACAATCAGACCTGGACAAACAAAGATCCCTTTCCTTCCCAGACCTCCTTTCTTTTCTTCCTTCTGCCACCAACGTTTCTAAAGTCTCAACTCTTCCATACCCACGATGGGCCGCATCGCCTCTGTCCATGTCCACGATGGCTGCATCGCCTCTGTCCATATCTACCCCCCCAACTTCTGTGACGGCAGACGGTTCTGTGACGGCAGACGATAAGGATATACTCGAGATGCAATTCACGACTGTCGAGCGATTCAACCAGGAGATGGCCTGCATTGGTCCTAAAGACTTGATCATAGTCACAGGTATATATTTTTTTTCTTCTTTATTTTTTTCCTGATCTGATCTATCTCATACTGACTATCTGATTAGCTGTTGATCCTATCGATTTCGACCTTATTAATCGCGAAATTCGACGACCTAAGGTCCGCTTACGCCGATATAATGCTGAATCACAGACACTCTTTATTACAATCCCATCTAGACTACACGAAGTTATGCATGGCCGTCTATATGAGGAAATTGTTTTTAAGATTGCTAGTATAGGTCTAAGGCCTAGGTGGGAACTCATGGCAGCCACTACACATTCTATAAAACCAAATACTAGGGCTAGTGATGGAAGCGGAGAGGGCGATTCTTCAGGAGGCCCATCTCCAGAGCGTGATGGATCAAATGCCTGGCCAACACTCGTTATCGAGGCTGGGTACTCCGAGTTCCAGCAATACTTACGCCAAGATATGAGATGGTGGTTCGCTGCATCAGACCACGATGTGAAAATTATGCTTCTGATTAAATGGGACCGAAGACGATCAGAAATTATTATTGAGAGATGGGAAGAGGATACATCAGTCCAACAACCTGGGGCAACAAATACCCGGTCTATAAGATTACTAGCACCAGTGCTGCGGCAGACTATCACCATCACTAAGAATCCGACAGTCTTACCAACATTCAGCATCGTTAGTAGCGCGCTGGTGTTGCCCTTTAGACTTCTTTTCTTACGAAACCCAGGCCCTAGAGAGAGTGACATTGTTGTCAGTGTTCAAGAGCTGGAGGAGTATGCAAGAGCAGTATGGAGGTCTATAGGCTGATGCCCAGCCAAGAAGGCCGAGGAGATCAAGGGAGGGTGCAGCGATTTTACGGCTCCGCCAGTGTTGTTGACCGATGAGGGATGTGAGGCATTCGCGGAAGTAAAGCGGTCTCTCCCCCCACCCTGACTGAGACCATGTCTCGTTTTCATCTCCCCTGGTTCATCCTCAGATAGTCGGTCGGTCATCCGCTCTGGCCATGCCCTTGGGCGACCTACTGGTCAAATCCGCTGGCCGCCTCCTCTTCATCTTTGCCCTGACGGGTTTTGCCCTGACGGGTTTTGCCTTCTGCGGGTGTCTGCGGGTTCGGACTTTGGCTTAGTCTTAATAGACTCGGAATCACTTCGTGCTCATCACTCCTAATCGTCCCATCGTTCACAGGATGTGGCATGCAGCGTTGTATTGGGTATGACTTGACCATCAGTGCGCTTGTTCTGTCCCAGGTGCCGCCAGCCCTTCAGCCGCTCCAGCTTTGGGACACGCTCCGGTGTCGAGCTCAGATGCATCGACTGCGGCAGTCCGGGGAGGCGTGTGATAGCCCTCCATTATGATCACTGGTTCCCAAGCTCAGGACTCGAACCAGTCTCGTTGGCCCGCGGTGCTCTACCCTTCCTTACCCTTAACGCCGGAACAACTTGCGAGATAGGGCACATGCATCCTCCCCCCCCCCCCGCCCTCAATTCCCCATCTCCAGCATCTGTCTGAGAGCGATTTCAGAAGCCCTCCACCACCTGCCTCTCTCCTCCAGGTCGTCCTCCACCCCTCCCAGAGCCTGTTCCTTCCTCCGGCGGGCCTCCCCGGCAGCCGCCATGCTGTTCTGCCTCTTCTGCCCCAGGGGCTGTAGCTCAGCCTGCAGCCTCTCCATCTCCTTCCTCTTCCTCGGGAGCTGCGACCTCAACTGCTCGAGCTGCCTGTCCAGCTCATGCATCTCCCTCTTCTTCTCCGCGACCAGCTCCAGCGTCTTCGCCAGAGGCAGGTTCAGGCTGGGATTCTCCCCGGGCTGCAGCCGCTCTTTCAGCTCGGCGACCCGTCCCTCCAGGCCCGCAATCTTCCCCGGCAGCTCCCTCAGCGTGACCGTCTCCGTCCTCACGCTCTCGTACTTCCTGCTCAGCTCCGCCCCCCTCGCCCCCAGCTCCTCTACCATGTCTGCGACCTCCACCTTCAGCTTCTTCAGCTGCGCCTTGGCCTTGGCGTTCTGCTTCTCCAGCTCGAGGTTTTCCTGGGGCGTCACGATGAGCGGTGGCTCGCCGACGATGGCGCGGATGAACTTCTCCTTGGTGACCTGCTCCACGTAGCTGAAGCGGAGCTTGGCGAAGAGCTCCTCATAGTGGGCCAGGTCGGCCGCCAGGCTGGCGGGCGTCGCGTCCACAGAGGAGCTGGACACGTCTGACGTGCGGGTGGTGTCGCCATCCTGGCCTGGCCGGGGCAGCGCGCTGGAGATGGGCTCGCTGAGCTTGATGATTGAGACTTCGTATCTGGATTGCAGCTCCTCCAGGTCGCGTATGGCCTTCTCTGCCTCTGCACTCACCATGGCGGGTGTCTGAGACGAGGTCCGTCGTTGTGGCGACCGCTTAGTGTGCCTTCGTCGGAGATGTCGTAGTGCCGCTCCGGAGCCTGAGATGTCTGCCCATAAAAGCCGGTGCGTTGACGAGATGTTAGGTTTCGTGTTGTCTGGCCCCAAAGCCGGCAGTCTCGTTCTCCTGTTCTGCTTCTTCTTGTGAGGCTCGCGAGCCTCATGAGCGCGTTCCCTACTGCGTATGTACGGTATGTACTGCGCAGTATTGACAAAGGACCAGATCAAGGCTAGCGCCGGCCCACCAAATTGGGCCCCGCACGATCCCTGCCGATAAGCGATAGGGTACCTCCGATTTACAGGTGCGTTGTTCGTCACCAAATTTCCACTGGCTCTCCCTGCAGGAAGGAGCCCATCTCGAAGCAGCCCGACATGTGCACCTCGAACCTCGCCAGATCACGAGATGGGGAATGACGAACTCCTCACGGACGACTACGTCGCAGACGTCCTCGCGAAAGAAGCGAGCGACTGCTCCCTGAAATATTCCACGATGGGGATGGAGGCGTACACATCATCGTCCTCGCGGTTCGCAGTCGCCCCTCCCCTCCCCTCCCCCTTCATATCTGAACCCACAATGACAACCTGTCGTCCTCCTCCCCCCCCCCCCCCTAGGCCCTCGAGCAAATTCAAACCCAACACGCGCTTCCTGCGCAACATCATCAAGGGCACCAACCGCCACAACGACGCGCTCGCCGCGAGGGAGCTTTCCGAGTCCCAGGCCCGCCTGAAGGACCTCGCCGACGCCGAGGAGGAGAAGCGCAAGAAGTACAACCCGTCCGCGAGCGAGATCCGCGGCCGCCAGCTGGGAAACATCGCGGCGCTGCTGTCGGGCAGGCCCGGCGCCGGGGCGCGGAGGCGCAAGCGGCCCGGGGAGGACGAGGATGGCGAGTCCTCGGGCATGCAGAGGGCGAGAGCCGCCGAGGACGCGAGGCGCCTTGCCGATATGGAGGCCGCGAGGGAGAGGCAGGGGCAGAGGGAGAGGAATGGCAAGAGGAGGCGGAGCGTGGAGAGGTACAGCGTGAGAAGGGGCAAGGGCCGAAAGGGTGAGGACGAGGAGGATGCATCCCCCAGGCGGAACTCATCGTCGGAGGACGAGTCCCCGACAGAGGGAGATCGGAAGAAGAGGCGCAGGGAGAGATTCCGGTCGCCGGAGAGCAGTCCCAAGGGGCACCACCGCCACGGGTCACCGGTGGGGGCAGGGTGGCAAGATGGTGCTGCCGGAGAGTCCTCAGGACAGGCTCCCCGCTGTCGGCATCCCAGACCAGCAGGTAGGCCCTCGAGGACAGAACAAGACTACGACGACAGGGACTCGGACCCGTCGGGGGACCTGGTAGGGCCAGCACCACCTCCGGGGGTCCTGCCGCGTGGGCGAGGTGCGCTCAGGGGCTCCTCCGGCATGGATGGTAGGTTCTCGCCAGACTACGACCCAAAGTCCGATGTCCAGGTGGGCGGCGCCGCCCGCGACGACTGGGACGATGCCGTGGAGGCTTTCCGTGACAGGGCCAGGATGAGACAACAGGGCGCGGACAGGCTGCGCGAGGCCGGGTTCACTGAGGAACAGGTCAAGAAGTGGGAGAAGGGTGGCGAGAAGACCATCGACGACGTGCGGTGGGCCAGGAAAGGCGAGAGGCGGGAGTGGGATCGAGGCAAGGCCGTGGAGCAGGAGGGTGACGAGTGAGGCATTGTGCGTCTTGCGGCAACTTGCTGAACAGGGTGGAGCGGGTTCTAACTACAGCGCTTAAGATGGGACTCTCTCACGAGACTTCTGGGTTCAGGGTGTTTTCTCTGTATGGTTCAGGGTCATTCAATGGCGGCAGACAAGATCTCTGTAGGAGGAGAGTCCGAGAGGCGACGACCTTGGCAGAGGGAATATCGGGAATATCCCAAACCGCGTATTTTGAGAGATTGAGACTAAGTTACACTGCCTAATAATGTAGAAGCATGTCTCAGCCAAAGGTCACACACATGGGGAACAAGCGGCACCCCTCCACCCCCCCCCCCCACGAACGCCCCCCTCCCCCAAAAGGCGCTACTGTAAATTTTAGTGCCCCATGCCGCGCCCTATGACGTCCAAAGCCTGCGTCCAAGGCAGGGTCAAAATTTCGGGTAAGGGAAGCATCATACGCGTGCAGGCTGGCGGGTCGCGAACAGCGAGGACGACATCCACCCGGCCCTCTCCTCGAACTGCAAAGCTTGTCTGCCTCCCCCTTCCCTTCACCATCTTCCCCCCCCCCCCCCTGGAGTCTTCCACTATCCGACGCCTCAGTGCTAGCCCAGCCCGACCAGCCCGACCAGCCAAAGCTCGACCAGAGTCGACGCGGCCAACACCACGAACCACCCAGCGACAGCCGCACTCGCAGCCATGTACGTCCGGCAGGAAAAGCTGCCCGGGCTCAAGGAGTACAAGTACTCGGCGGTCGACCGGTCGCTCACGTCAAAGTACATCCTCAAGCCCTTCTACACCAATGTTGTCATCAAGTGTTTCCCCATGTGGATGGCGCCCAACCTGATCACCCTCACGGGCTTCATGTTTGTGATCTTCAACTTCTGGACGCTGCTCTGGTTCAACCCGAACCTCGACCAGGACTGCCCCACATGGGTCTACTACAGCTGGGCCATCGGGCTGTTCCTGTACCAGACCTTTGATGCTGTGGATGGCTCGCAGGCGTGAGTGTACCCCCCCGGCCGCTGTCGTTCTGGAATTTGTTCCTCCGGGAGGTGATCTCGGGCCAGAAGACTGACGGGCGCCGACCTCTTTTCTAGACGCCGGACGCGCCAGAGCGGGCCCCTCGGAGAACTCTTCGACCACGGCGTCGACGCGCTCAACACCTCTCTCGAGGTCCTGCTCTTCGCAGGAAGCAACAATACGGGACAGGGCTGGAAGACGGTCGCGATGCTGTTTTGCTGTGCGTTGCAGCCCTACAGGTTTCCGGGATGGTCCTGCTTGTGCAGGGGACAGCCACAGACTGACATGGTACTGCAGCGCTACTGACCTTCTATGTCCAGACCTGGGACGAATACCACACCAAGACGCTCACCCTCGGGCTCGTCAATGGACCCGTCGAGGGCGTCCTGATCATCTGCGTGATCTATGCAGCGACGGGCTTCTTCGGCGGCGGGCACATATGGGCCAGCTCGCTGCTCAAGACGATCGGCGTCCCACAGCTGCCGTTCATGCCGGGCTTCATCTACAACATGTCTTTCTCTGATTGGAATCTAGTGCAGGGCTTCGCGGTCCTGTGCCTGAACACGCTCGAGTCCTGCCGGAACGTCATCAAGGCACGACGTGCCCGCGGCGACCGCAGCCGCTACGCGCTGGTCGGCCTGCTGCCCTTCTTCGTGACCTGGGCACTGATCGTCTCCTATCTGCTCCTGCAGCCCAACATTCTACACAACCACCTGGTGCCCTTTGCCCTGTTCTGCGGGCTGGTCAACGCCTACTCCGTGGGGCAGATGATCACCGCCCACCTGGTAAAGCTCGAGTTCCCGTACGCGAACGTGCTGGTCCTGCCCTTGGCATACGGCGTCTTCGACTCCCTCGGCCCCTGGCTGCAGTACGAATTCGGACGCCCCTGGCTTGGATGGCCTTCCGCCCTGGGCGACGACGTGTACCAGGTCGCATACATGTTCCTCATGCTGGGTGTGTCGATTGGTGTCTACGGCTCTTTCGTCGTGGATGTCATTGTCACGATCTGTGACTATCTCGACATCTGGTGCCTGCGTATAAAGCACCCGTACGTGGAGCCTCCCGCGGCTGGGAAGAAGGCGCAGTAGACGGCTGCAGAACACCCCAACGCCAAGGCGTAAGGAGGGCAAGGGGTGGTCGGCGGGGGAGGGTGAGGCGCGTTGCTGTGCAGCCCCGCACCATCACGGTCTTGCATTGTAGGTGCCCCGAACCGCCACCGTCCGCCCTCGTGGACATGCGTTGCCTCCCGGCCGACCTGTGACCGTGGGTGGGATTGTCGGAGACTGCGAAGGGACAGGTTGCCGAGGAAGTGATGACCCGCCTGGACGAATAATGAGGGCAGATACGAAATTTGACGCGTGGATACATGATGATACGGGCATAACGACAGGAAAAGCAGGCGGACGGCTGGGCAATGATAATTCCTGGTGGTGACCGGGCGCAACGGACATTGGGAGGGTGGGGAAAAGGGGGGCTAATTGGTCGATTAGAGGTTGTGTCATCGAAATAGCAGGTACTGTATGTATGTAGGTATGTAAGCATTCGTAGTCCGTGGTTGGGGAGTTCCCCTCTCCACGTTGTCGTCGTCGTCGTCGTCGTCGTCATCGTCTCCCCCCGGTTTAATACCCACCACGGTTTAATACCCACCATCCCCCCCCCCGGTGACGCACACCACCCATGTAGGGCCAGATACAGGGGGTCAGATACAGTGCCAAGACGGTCCAGAACAGACAGATAGACAGGACAGACGGCCTGGTGTGCAATCGATCGTGACTACTCATTCCCCTCCATCAGGTAGTGCAGCGCGGGAAAGGTGGCTTGGGAGGCTACGAGAGCGGGGGTCTACCAGCAACTGGGCCCAGGGAAGGACTCTCTCTCTCTCTCTCTCTCTACCTGCAGACCCCTGCGCGAATCACATTTTGTCTACAGTGGGAGGAGAAGAGAGGCCCGGTCTACCGTCCATCAAACCTTGTCATCACCCAACCTGCTGCACATTTGCATCACCAGCATCACCATCATGGCACCAAGAAGTCCTCGACGCTCACCCCGACCAAGATCAATGTCCCTGGCGCCAGCGCCAGCGCCAGCGTCGGCGTCAGCATCAGCATCAGCGTCAGCATCAGCGTCGCTATCTATGACGACCACACCACTCTCCGAACCTGAGGATCTCCAGATGCCGTTCACAACTGCTAGGAAGATTTTCAACCAAATCATCAAACATGTTTCGGGAGATTTTTTGATGGTTACAGGCGTTTCCCCTCAAGATGTCCTCGCGATCGATAAAATCAGAGAGGCTCGTCGTCGCAAGTTCCGACTACGACGATATTACTCTCGCACAAAGATCCTTATCATCAGTATCCCAACCAGTGTCCATGAAGCTCTTCATATTATGCTTTACGAACAATATCATACTCAACTTATTTTGATGGGCTTAAGTCAAAGCTGGATGGGAAGAGGTGCTTCAAGATTTCGAAATCATAGTCATCCTGGTGGAGGTAGTGGCGAAGGCGATTCTACAGGTGGTCCAAAACCAGCCCGAGGAAAGGGTAGCTCTTGGCCAACATTGGTTATTGAAGCAGGATATTCTGAATCAATACAGCAACTCAGGCAAGATATGTGTTGGTGGTTTAAGGCTTCTGATCATGATGTCAAAATTGTGCTCCTTACTAAATTTGATCGCCTTCGCCATCAGATTCTTCTCGAGAAATGGGAAAAATCTGCATCGAGTACCCGACAAGGAGCAACAACAACTCGAGCTGCTTCGGTTCAAACGCTAGAACTAGCATTACAGCAAGAAATCACAATCACTCAGGATACCGGGACAACACCGCCATCATATAATGTTGCTGGGGGCGCATTAGTCCTAAGCTTTCGACTCCTCTTTCTGAGGGATCCGGGTCCGGGAGAAGGAGATATTGTGTTGGGCATTCTAGACCTACGACGTTATGCAGAAGACGTCTGGGATTCACTTCAGTAAAGGCCTTATGCTGGATGGGGCGGCAATGGTCTGGTACTCAACTGAAGAATAAACGCCTTCTGGTCCCAGACCGGGAAAGTAGAAGGAGAAGGTCGGTAATGACAGTGGGGAGGCAGGAAACGAGAAGACCAGAACGCCAGATACAAATGTCGCAAAAGGGCAAGATTGGAGAAGGCAGTGCGCTTCCGAGTTAAAGCCAATCCCTCCCCCAATCTTACCCTTTTATTTCATCTGTATCTGGCGTTCTGAAATTCAGGACACCGCCGGTAAGAGAAGGAGAGGGCCGGTCGGTAATGACAGTGGGGAAGGCAAGATAGGAGAATCGTATTGAGGCGGCGGAAGGAAGAAAAGAAAAGAAGAAAAAAAAAAAGTCAAAACACCGCCAGGCGAGAAGCGAACATAGGAAATACACATCCGAAAGCTCCAAAGTCAGATTCACCATCCCTCGATCCCCCCCCCCCCACACTGGTCTCCTTTGCCCCAGGTAACTCTCGGGACCGCCTTGTCCATCCGGTTCTCTGCATCATAAGGTCGTCATTCTGATCTCCCCTGACCCTGTCATAGATTTTCCAAACCCTCCTTCCCTTCAAGCAATCCCAAGCCGCTTCATTCATGATGATAGGTAACCCTTGCAAGCCTACCCAATGATCCCAGGGCCCGGGGGGGGGGGGTGTGGTAACAATCTGTCTTCCGGGGATCTATTGGGGTGGGGGGGGGAGGTAGGGGTAGGTATGGTGTGTCCCCTTCACAGCAGCTCGTCGCTGCCGCTCGCGACGCTCTGCTCGATGGCAGTGATGATCGTCTTCTCGTCAAACACGGGACCCTGGCCGTCGCACTTGGCCTGGTGCTTGAGCCGGTTGCTGATGTCCGCGATGTCGACCAGGCCCTTCTTGTAGAGCTCGTGGCCGAGGATGTAGTCCCAGGTGGCGCCGGCGGCGTACAGGCGCTCCCCGTCCTCGCTGGTGACGATCCGGTGGCTGGGCGTCTTGTTCTGGTGCAGGGAGAGCACGTTGCTGTAGAAGTCGGTGGGGTTGTACTGCATGGGGCCCGTGAAGGCCGGGGCGGGGTCCGAGGAGCTGCTGGCCTGCGCCATCGACGCCGTGGCCCGCAGGATCTTGTTCTCCGTGCTCACCTTGTGCAGGTCGCTCTTGAGCTTCTCGTACTCGTTGAGCTTCTGCTGCTGCATGGCCTCTATGCTGGCGAGCTTCGCCTCGAGCTCCTTGACGTGGCGCTCCTTCCGCTCCCGGAAGGCTCGCTGGCTGCCGGGGGGGGGGGGGCGCGGTCAGCCGGGCGGGTCCCGAATGGCAGTAGATCGATCTCTCTCGGGGGGGGGGGGGGGGGGGGGGTTCTGGTGGGGGGGCCCCCCCCCCGGGCCCCCCCCCCGCCCCCCGCGGCGCAGGGCCCGCCCCCCCCCCAGCCCGGTGCGCCCGCGTGCCCCTCCCCAAACCAGAGACCGAGCGTTTTTGTTG